>OX104059.1:57013832-57099894 GCA_944474145.2 Dicrocoelium dendriticum
TTGGGCAAACCAAGTTGTGGACGCTTCATTATCATCAGTATGTCATCAACAACTGAAAAACGTCTGATTACACATTGGTCGGTATTAAACCGCACTCGCTCCATGGAGCACTGTGTGGTCTTTCAAACTGACAAAATATCATGTCTATATACCAGCGCTCAATCCTTATCAATAAGCTGGCCATATTGAAAGATCGCGAAATTTCGAAGCCATGTGATATCATTAGTTTCAAGGGATAAATGGTTGAACTCTGGAATTACAGACGCTAAATGCTTGCTGCTGGACATTTCACTCATATGAAACAACACGCTTACGAAAGAATGGGGCAATTATATATTACCGAAGCAACCTACAATGCTAAGCCGTTCAGGATTCAGACTCACATTTTGCCGTATCACTTTGGTGCCATTTGCAAGTACATGGTAGAGAAACCTGCATTGTATCCTTGGTGTGCCGCCACCAAACATTGCACTCGTAATGGACTGCCACTTTTCCACAGCTTTCAGATTTGTTCTGAACCAAAAGCACAACCGCATCATTATCATAGGTGCTACATTTGGGAACAAATATACTCAGTTATGACAGAGCTCCTAACCAGCGTTGCGATTTACAATCACGTATTTATTCCCACCATTTTCAGAACAAGCAATTAACGGAGTTTCTAAGTCTTGTGTTTAACAACGAGGAACCTATGATTGTTGTACTGGTTGTAAACTGTCTTTTAAGTCGTAGTGCTCATGAAGTCATCAGTTTCGACGTCATCTGCTGTGCGCAACATGGTCACGATAACCCTAGGATTGTGCGCAAAAGTACACCCCACGATCAATTATCTCAGGGTGGAAAAGTCACAGCAAGTTCGTTCCTCAATGAAAGCCGCTAAATATCGTTTGATTCGAATTCTTTGGCTGATCCAATTGACTGGTTACGAAGGCATCAGAGAAAAGGGTTGCAATAGGCCGAAAACCTACTTTTTTCTAAAGGAGCAGATCATAAAGTATCTGTCTGAACGCAACGCACTCAGTCGTTAGTATAGATTATCACCGACGCCAGAGAATCGGGACACAACATAGTACATTGTTACCATTGCACTCAACTGCTTAGAGATTAAAATGCCGAAACATAGTAAAATATAGCGAAAACTGTTAACGCTAACCGCAAAATGCTGTACAAATATGTCAATGGCAGTTGTAAACCTAGGCAGCATATTTCTTCAATTCAGAAGCCGAATGCCTAAACGCAGCAGCTATAGAAACAGCAAAAGCGTTGCGGATGTAATATGCTGCTACATTTTAGAGATCCTTACCTTCAAGCCATCTTCTAACTCTTGCTTTTCCACTCTCTTTTATTTTACTGCTATTGCGTTATAACAAAACTTGAGGTCTCTACGTAACCACAAATCTCTGGGTGTCGACACTAATGGTCAAGAGGCATTAGGAGTAGCAGCAAGACAATTATCCAAACCGTTGGCCCAGTACTTTTAGCACTGTCTAAACCAGAAAAAACTTCGCCTGACATAGTAGCACATAATACTGACTCAGATTCACAATAACATAAGTACGACTAAGCCTTTGAACTAACGATCATGATCTCTTCTCCCTGTATGACAAATATACCGTGGAATCCAATGTTTCTAACGCGTTACGCGTGAACTAGAAAATCATAAAATTATTATTCAAGATCAATAAGGCAGAGACCGTGTTCAAAGAATTAATTAATCGCAAGGTGTATTTGGATATAGTCAACTGACTCTGAAGAGGAAGTTTTTGATCTACTTGGATTTGTCGCACGCATCCAATCGACTGGATTATAGGATTCTCTTTTGCAAGCCTCCATGTCACGGGATCTCTTATCCTCTACTAAACTGGATCGCCAAATGTCTCCAGAGACGAAATTTAGAGCTCGGGGTCCGGAGTTCCTTAACTGACCCAATAACAGTCGCGTCTAGTGTGCTTCAGGGCTCAGTTCTAGGTCCAGGATTGCTTTTGGTAGTAAGCAATAATTTGCAAAGATAATCGCTTCAAAATTAATAATGTTTGCTGACAATATAAACATGTGGCACAGGATTCAGTGTGACTTAGATATGGTACGTTAATTCTCAACACAAAATATGCTACAGTCCAAAGTGAGCACATGTGATGTATTCTCCATCTGTCACCAGAGTACCTATTGCAACAGCTTAGGAAAACAATTGTTGCAGCGATTATCCGTCGAAAGCGAACTTGACGTTTTAGTTCAGGTTAAATTGGGTCGTTCAAAGCAACCCGAAGCGACGACTAAGACTAATAAGCAACAAAGCGGCCTGTTGCAACAGGTATTCGGACAAATAAATCTCTATTTTCAGACAGATGCTGAATGCATATGTTCGCTCCCATGTCGAATACCCAATAAAAACCTAGCAGTCGTGTCTGAAGCTTTATCTTAATGCGCTGGACCAACCTCAATCTTAGGCTTCCAAACGCATCATTGGAATGCGTAATCAACCATAGGAGAAGTGGCGGAAAGTGTTAGGAGTATTGAGCCGGTTTTATCTCAGACTACAAGGAAACATGGTAATGAGATACTTTGCGTTAAACAACCCAAATCATAGGTGTTGCTCTTTACCACAACTCAGCAGTAACAAAACTCAGAAATTACTCCTGGAGATGGAAAGATATATACAGCTTCTGTAGGACCGTAGCACATTTTCCCTTTATGTATGCCTAGGATAAAATGTTATCCGCGAATCGGTCGTAGGAAAACTTGCAATAGCCATAGGTTAAAGTTGCTTGGATGACGAACGTCACTAATTACGTCCAGTTACATGGCACTATACTCTTCACTCTACTCTTGGGAAGCATCGTGTATTAATTTGTTTTCGCCGAATGAAGCTATGGAAAACTCGGAGTGCAGGGTTACTGCTTTACCTATGATAAGTCCATACTTTACAGTATAACTACTGGCTGCATTTTTCATTAAGGTTTCCCCAGAACCCACCAGACTACCCAACGGGACTTGTAAATTAGTGCTTCCTAACCTTAAGAAAATAAGTGTATCATAATCCGCAATGTGGCTTGAATTTGACAGTCAGCTGTTTTTACACACAAATTACATGGCGGTTGCGATTAATGGCCTCGACCTCTGCGCGTTCCAGTATTTTGGCGTTTGAAGTAGATAATCGTAGGCTGTACGTTTGAGGTCAAATTGGTGTCCTGTGCTTGTTAGTTGCTTAGATATCGAGGAAGCTGGAATTTCGAAAGTCAACGCCTATCCTCGCGTTTGAACACTCGGAGCGACATCAGCTCACTTCGGAATGTGTTGACCGACTCGGTTACAAAGACACTAATCCATTCATTCTATGTAACGGTTTCCGCAGCGACATACACATTGGTAAGTGTAATATGTTGTGGTGAAGGTCGGTTTGGTGTGCATAACCGGATGAGTTGGTAACTTCCTGGTTGTCCAAAGGGAATCTTGTAGTTCCCGTCCTGCGCCATTACTATAGACTTCCACACGGCATTTAGCATCCGATTGTGAAATTTAGGCCTCGCTTTTCTTGGACATATAATACCTCCCATAGGGATTACCAATACAGTAAAAGTTCTGTGAATTTCTTTTGCCACGGCATTATCCCAGAAGCCTAATTTTGCTCTCGAGCAGAGTTACTTACCTTGACGATGTTCGCTTCTGGAAGTAATAGACATACTGCTGATGTTTGTTTTGTTTCTGCAACTTCTATTCACTTCAGTACTGGATGTAATTATCCAGCAGATCACGGTGTAGACAAGACACAACTTGGCAAATGTCCATATGAAAATAAGGAAAATTGTACAGCCAAAACGGCAGCTCAAGTTACAATTCTATAATTTGGAACAATGGAGCATAGTAACTTGTTTCGAAAAATCAGCGAGTACGACATATTGGTTGAACTTGTGGGAGAAGCCAGCTCGGAGTTTTCGGACGAATGTTTCACTGACAGTGCTTAGATGAAGTTTGCTGGCAAGTTCCGTGAGCTGATTATTCTGTCTCGGTCAAATAGCCCTTTCGTTCCGCATGATCACAAGCATTCATTTGGAGCAGAACCCGAAGATATATGGCAGCATTAGATGCAGCTTTGCATGTGTGTAGAGTGAACCCAACCCCTGACAACTGGAGTAACAATGTTGTGTGCCGTAATCACTGTACCACGCTTGGGAGTTAGGACAGATTGTTACACCAACGGAGTCTAGCGGAATAGTTATGTGCAAAATTCTTCCATAGACCTGTGAACAGCCTCCGGAATGTGAAACATTGCGTTCCCCATTAATCTCAGCAGATGGATGTGCTCAAAACGCCGTGGATGCAGTTAACGTTCTACGGCTATAATATGCACCAGCTTTCTGACGTGCTACTAGCATCTGTAACATACATGTCCTGGTGTACCAATATTACCACACGTCACGTTTTAGTTCAGTGACCATTTTGAGCAAACTGCTCTCGATACGTACATATTATTTTCCCTGGGTTGACAAAGTTCCCAAGTAAACACTGGAGGTAGCAGTTACGTGTATAACTGAGCCACTAACTCGATTTTTCCAAGGATGCCTGGAGGAACAGCAGGTACCTAACATGTAGAAGCAAGTCAATATTACCTTGAGTTTTAAGATCCGTACTCGTTCAGATCTCACCAACTATTGCTCAGTGATCCTCCTCCCGATGCTTTTATAGGTGTTGGAGTAGGTCGTAGCTACGGCTGTAATGGTGTACTACGAATGGTCTAACATCATAGTACCGGAGCAACACGGATTCCATCAACACTTCCATCAGCCCATCTACTTGCAGACGACATGATGAAAATCGCTCACAGGAGGGAGACCTTGGGTGGTGATCCAAGATGATCAGGTATGTTTGGCACCGTCGTTGAAGACATCCAAAACCAAGAAACAAACATGTTGGTCTGTTACATTGGGCACTCAGGCGGTTCGATCCCACCATGACCATCATCATCAACAGCAATACATCAGCCATTTGAACTGATGCTTTGCTGCCATACAATATTGAGGACATATGAAATATAGAATAAGAGGAGAAGGAGAATGGGGACATACCTGAAAACCTTCATGCCCTAAGCAAACATTCAGGGTCAAGGCGCTTACACCTTGTGTAGAAAGCATAACGTCACAAACAGTTGGCTATCCCGAAAAGATAAGGTTGCATCGGCGAGAAAGCTTCCTTGCGGCTTTCACTGCCACGCGTCATAATCAGCCATTACCCCGCAGATAACTCAGCACCAAACACACTTTAAATAGGCAATCCGATTAGGAGACGGCAGCAGACGCGCCACTGGTGTCGGTTGCGAGCCATGTCCTGTAAATTCTCGAGCCACGCACAAGACGAGTCACGTGGACTCCAGCCCAGAAGGCAAGACGGACCAACGGCACCCAGTTTGGTTGTCAGTGACTACATTTCCCGCTGCCAAGTCAACTTCTGTCCACCTCGAGCCATGTGCCACCTTACACCTGGTAGACTGAACAAGGCCATCCTAGGTAAGCGGTGATCAGGCATACGTAGCACGTGCCCAAGCCAGCGCAAGTTATTCAGTGCTATCTGTTTTTCTAAGGAACTAGCATGATTATCACTACCCAGTACTCGCCTACGCACATCATCGTTGCGGACACGCTGGTGCCATCCGACTCCAGCACTGCTTCGCAGAAAACGATGATCAAAGACTTGAATGTGCCTTAGATCTTCAGACAGAAGGGGCAATTTCTCACTAGCATAGAGCAGAACGGTCCTCACTGTAGCCTTGTAAACACGGCCTTTCAGACGGAGTGCCATTCCCTACTGTCGCCAGAGATGCCGCAGGTTAAAGAAGGCAGCTCTAGCCTTTGCAATGCTTGAGCTGACGTCAGTTTCTCTGTGCCCACAGTTGCGGATGCAGCTTCCATGATACATGAATTGATCAACCACCCCAAGTCCCTCGTTAGCAAGAGTCAAAAGTGCCTTAAATTTGCTAGTGTTCCTGCAGCAACACTTTGCATTTTGAAGATGCAAGCCCATACCAAATAATGAGACCATTCCGGAAAGGTTATTCAGGGTTGACTGTGAAACCGCAAAATCGTCGAAAAGCAAGACGATATCGTCCTAAAATCTAGGTCAACTAACCTTTCACCAGGCAGCGCTTCAACGCTTACATCTTGAGATTCCTCAAGGAAATACACCATGATATAATCCACGAAGAAATTGAACAAAAATGGGGAAATCGGACAACCATGAAGAACGCCGCTTATGGCCGGAAAACTATCCGATTTGACACCGTAGATCCTGACGCGGCATGTAGTACACGTGTATAGAGCATGAAGGATGTTCACATATTTCATGGAAACATCTATTCAAACAAGTATTTCAAATAGAACCTATCGATCGACTGAATCGGATACACATTGATATGGAGGAACACATCAATTGTCGGTCTGCATTTTACGTAGCTCCGCTCTAGCACCTGCTGCAAAGTGAATATATGGTCTGTACAACTACGTCCAGGGTGGAAACCGGCTTGCTCTTCCCTAATCCGAGATTCCAGTTCCGCAGTGTGACGACGAACGATAATCAAAGCCAATAATGTTGTCATAACTGGCGTTAGGCTAATGCCCCTGTGGTTAACACAGTCTGTGCGACTGCCCTTCTTTTAAATTGCCACTATATTCGATTCGCTCCAAATAGTCGGGACACTCTCTTCGTTCCAGATACGTTCGAATAGGAAGGTCAGTGCTTTGCAGAGGTCCACACCTCCATCCCTAAATATTGCAGGAGAGAGAGAATCCGGGCCAGCGACTCGAAAACGATTGGGGGCCATGATCACGTTTCGGAACTCGGCCTTCCACGGAGGCTCTAAACTAACCGTCCGTGGCTCGTCATGCATTACCTGAGTAGGAAGAGGTCCGGGAGCAAGCGGGTAGCTGAACTGATCTTTGAAGTGTTCCGCCGAACGAGCTATACGGCGCTCCTTATTGTGTATCAGCGCCCCCGCGCTGTCTCTGATTGTCTCACGAATGCATGGTTTCCGGGGAAAATTGGTGCGGATTAGCTGAAAGAGCTTGCGGCATTTGTCTACTGTTCCTACCTCCTCCACTTATTGAGCCAGAATAGTGCATCAGCCTTCCTTGTCAGCACGTAGGCTCTGCTTATTTGACGCCTAATAGCCCGTCTGATCACATTGTGTTCAAAACCAGCCGGGTGATGTCGTCTATATTCCAAAAGTTTCACCCACCTCTCTGATATCTAGTGACTGGTGCGGTGATGATAGATTGTACCACAAGCAGATGCTCCTGCGTCACGCATGACGGCCGAGATCATATTCCATTGAAGCTCAGTGTCATTAGGACAATACAGCGAAATTTCGATACGCAGTGCGTCTTGATAGGAATAATTAACCGAGGACGAAGACAATTTCTCAGTTGCCAATTGGAGGCGACGCTTGGTGCGCCTCCCCGTAAAGTTCATGGAGAAACGACACCGTACCAAGGCATGATCAAAATCGACACAGGTACTCCAGTACGAGCGACAATCCAGGATGGTACCACGCCATCTGTAACTTATTGCTATATGGTCAATTTGGGTCCATCGCTGGCCAGCTGCAGGAGGACGCCAAGTGGCACTTCAGCGCCCACTGTGTCTAAAAGCAGCGCTACCAAGAAACAACTGGTTCTCAGCACACAGTTGCGGCAGACGCTCAACGATTTCAGTCCGTTCGGTGTTAAGCCTATACTTACCACCCAACTGAGCTTCTGAAGAACTCAGACGCCCTACTTGTGCGTTCATATTCCCTGCAATTATGATAATGTATGAACTAGTAGCACTGCGTAGTAGCGCGTTCAGTTCGTGATACACTGTGTCCTTGACAGCATTAGCATTGCAATTAGTGGGAGCATAAACGGAAAACACAAACAAACAGCGTTTGTATGACTTCGTGTATCCACCTTAGCTGATGTCGTCAAGCGGGCTGCATATAAACGGCTGTTCACCGGAATCCAGTCAACCAGTTATGGCTCAGCCTTGGAGCTAATAATGATACCTACACCAGCTTGACCCGTGAGTGCTGCGCCGGGGTCTCCGGATGCATGCAACCAATAACGAGAGGAGAAGCTGAGTGCAGGTAATTCAATAACCCCGTCAGGGCCATTGATTCTAGTTTCGAACACACAACAAAAGCAATACCCAGTGTGTCCAAGGTGCGTGCGAGTGCAGCCTGTTGACCTGTTTACCTTAGATTGCGAACGTTGAATGTCGCCACGGAAACGGGATATCGTGGCCTTATAAGGGACTTTTGCCGATAGGCTTCCGGTGGGTATTGCGGGAAGGTGACTTCAGATGGTTCTACTCCGGTGGCACTTCGGTTGCTGTCAATTAAGCTGGGAATTATACAAGACGTTTAGTAATGTGGGTCGGGATGGGAGTAAGAGAATAGGTGGAAAAGCAAGAATGGAGTCGCCAGTAGTAGCACGTTTTCGTTTATCCGCCCTGCTGTATGCAGAAGATAAGGCGACCCTTGATAATCTGCGCGACGGCCGATGCAGGATGAAGTTTAGGTTTGAAGAAAGTTTCATGGTTGTATGTGGGCTGAGATGTTGCTAGGGCGCCCAGACCGAGACAGCAGGACGATTAGAGTCCTCATTCAAATTTTTGGCTCAAAAGCTTGTCCACAAGGCAGCAGGGAGATTGCAATGATTTAGGTTTACAGAAATGGACGCCATCACATTTCAAACCCCCAACCTGGAGGATCAGGAGACTGAGTATTTTTGACCTCTCACCCCCGGAATTGTTGGGTCATAAATTGAAAAGGTCCACCCAAAAAAATCAACTGGAATGCCCCTGGCATTATATTTCCTCACGAGTTTTTCAACAGTGGATCACTCTTTCGACTTTTGCTAATTCCGCGACCACGCAACCAATGTTTAAAAAATGACTCGACGGTGCGTAACATTACCTATATTACTTGAGCTGATTTCTACTCATTATTTGTCTACATGGCTCATGCAAACATTTCGCTCACCAACCTCACAAAATCGGAGTAGACGTATAGACCTGGGTGTTGATATATATACTGTGGTGAGTCACTGATACTTTTTTTCACTTTGGGGCAACTTGTTTGCAATAACGTTATTTCCACAGACCGTCCTGCGATACTTGTCAAGCCATGGGCTTTTAATCCGTATAGATCATTTTTCCGTTGTTCACTTCATCATTGTGACCTATTTTGGTCTATTTCGATTAGTCGTATCAGTCTGCAGCTTGCTGCTTTTGAACAGCAGGGCATATTTTTTATTTATGACGGTCAAACAAATTTTCCAATCTTTTATCTGATATCTTAAAGAAAAATATAGGCAGCGAATTGATTTAATGACTATATTAGAATGATTTTTAATCCTTGTATTATGGTGTTAGTAAAATAGTGGCGAAATTACTAGATGAAACAACTGAAAACAAATTGCTAGCAAAACTACTCTTTGGAACATCTCGAAGTGTGGAGAATAAAATGATTCATCAAGCTTCGGATTATAAAACGTTCCCGCAATTAAAGTATAATTGTTGTGTATCTTTATATGTTCTAGTTAAACTAAGTATAGTTAGTTAACTTCAGATCACTGTCATTCACGTGCTGAGCTCGTACTTTACAAGCTACTGATTTAACTGAATGCGGGAATCAGATCCATGTGCATTGCTTGGTAAGCAACTTGTCATTAATATACATGGTTAAAATTTAACAAAAGGCGCGGTTATAAAAGTTAATTATTTCTCATTCCGTACTCGGATTTATGATGCCGTTGGGGAATACTGTAAACGAGGTTGTCAATCATACCTCATTTAGACAGCTCATCAAATTCCATTTGCACTCTCAAACATCACAATAGCATTTACTAAATGACGGTTGACATTTATCGGCAGAATAAGTACCTGCTTAAAGGACATTATGTAGATGAGATGGTTGCTGGTCGTTTTAACGGATTTACGTAATAACCGCAATATCATTGATTTATCATGAGTTTACTAGCCTGATAAATGGTATAGAGTCATCTGTCTAGCCTGCGAATATTTACAAGCATCAATGGAAAAGTGAAGATAAAAAAGACAGCTCAAAGCGGCTAATACTCGTCATATCTTTACATATCCAGCGAGAAAGAAAAATAGTTAAATTTTATCCTTTGTCCAACTGATACATGATAAAATTCATTAGATAATTAAAGAATTTTGAAAAACCTTATCGCAACCATGTCTACTTGGCCAGCCGTGCAGATATCTCAGCGAACCGGAGTGTGAAATATTGAGAGCCTGGGAAATGTTAAAAGAATATTAGTGCATTTTATAGTATAGGTACTTAATCTATTTTCATCTGCCGTTAGGTTTTTAAAATGTATTTCGACTTGAGAACGGCTCAAAATTCCTTGTTCCTAATAACCAATTTTCCAGTAAATACTCTCAACAAATGCAGCGAAGTATGCGAGCTTTTTATACAATAATTTTTACTGCGAACCAAATGTTCCTGATCTCTAATCTGAATAGAATCAAACAACACTTCTTTGATTTTTTGGTTGCGTGTTTCAGCGGTTTGTCTATATCCTTGGGAATAACATTGCAGCAAATTAGCCTTTATCAAAAGGCGACAATACGGAGCGAATTGTGGCATACGTAACTTGCGCGTACTCTGTGATTAGGCACCTATGTTTCATATCCAGGCTAACGACCTTTGCATAATCTAAATGACATTTATATCAAAGCTGGCACAATGGCGTTGCCTCTTCTATCGGTCTGTTGAACCTAGGTGCTAAAAATGTCTGATGACATCGTACAACGGATCTCGCTAGTGCGCCCCTGTATTTCGAAATATATTCAGTAAACTGCATGCAGATTTACCTTAACTTTAATATTTAAAAATTATATATTAACTCGACACGCAAGGGCATATTGCTTGAAACATTTTGTTAAACCTAGAACCCTGTTGCATTAAGTTGCATTTCGAGTGGCCTACTAAATGACACATTCTAAATGCATCATGTGTTATGACAGATATGAGTAAGTCTGAAAAGTTTGTGCATATTTTTTGCTAGGACATGTGTGATTTTAATTCCACTAAATAAAACAAACCAATCAAGGAATTTTCAGAGAATATTTTTTTGGAAATAAGGAGTGAACTATTCGCGCTGATGGAATGTTTTGGTGTGTAGGCCGTCAGTTCTATTTATCTACTGATGATGCATGTGCATTTATTCTGATATATGGAAAAGCTTAAAATTAACCTAATATTTTCGTCGTGAGCCAATTAGACAAACGTTAATATTTTTATTAGACATCAGTTTCTTACAAATTTGGGCAGAGAATTCTAAACTAAAGCTACACCTGTGATGAACACCAATGTACATTTTCTATTCTACAGTGGTCTATATTTTGTTACCTAAACGGTGATCTATAAAACTATGCGACATCGATTGGTTACTCCCATGAAAATATGCCACATATGCAAATGTTAACTGAAGTTAATACTTTGCCTCCAATTTCTCCAGTTTACTAACTGAGAAAATGATGAATTTGGAGCTCAGAAAGCACACGCGTTTAAATTAGGACTTCCTTCGCTACATGTAATTCTCCTCTTTAATTACGATCGACTGATAGCTTGATGGGCACAGAGCAAATACTTTCGACCACGGTTGAGTAAACTTCGGTCAAGTTTACGGGAAGTGATTGATGAAATGTTCGTAAAATCCTCATAAAACGCTCAAGAGCGAGTAGCAGTAATGACTCACCAATTAGAATTTCAGTAACCATGTTAGTCTGCTGGTTTTAAAATAGATCATATTTTAAGCCAATCACTTTAAAAGCAAGCAAATTGTATCCATGGCCTAAAATATGTATCCACCCTACGATATTATAGGGAAGTTGTTTGAAATTTATAGAACCTGGTGTCCAAAATTACATTATTATTATCAAAATTCAAATTCAGTTTCAAAATAATTTACTTTAGTGTTGGATGTCACCTGTCCAGCTCATAACGTTTATAATAAGCGTTCTATAAATGATTACAAATTTATGGAGTGACTAGTCGAAAATGAACTTCAACGAATGTTCAGCTGTTGACTAGGCACCTAAAGATCAAAGAGCTCGGAAAGAAAATATCCTTTTACATATTGTTTGATCAGCTTGGAAACATAGAGTTAATGCATCCGAAGTTTGCTAATTTATAAAGTAGGTTCGTGAAGCAAAACCTACTACTTTACTAGTTTTATTATTACTGGAAAGCAATAACTTGGTGTTGCATTCAACTATGTCCGGCGGATCAACAGACATGAATTATTGCAGGTTGCCCTTTTAGGAAGGATTGATGACAATATACATGAAATGGATGAACTTAGTTATTATACCATGCCAAAAATGATGTATACATAAAAATTATTTAGATGTTAATTACAAGGAATGCATAAATATTCTTATATTTGCATCTTACGTTTATAGAATACATCCGGCATAATTGTTCAATACCAAGTGAATAGAAGTGTCGCTCTGGCGTGTGGACGTGGGCCGACTTTCAGAGCCTACATAAAAATATCCAGACAAATCAGTTAAGCTTGTGAGCAAAGGTACGCTGAAATATCCGTAGAGGTAATCGTTCATTCTTTATGAGGGTAGTTTGCTTGTATATTAGCAATAAGACATAACGAAAAGAAAGAATTAACTTGAGAGATACATATAAAAAATAAGTGACAATTTCTAATAATCCTAATAATAATAATTTAAGAATGCACTAATAATAAGATTTACAATGTTATACTAAGCTAATGATTAGCTAATACTAGTTATTTAGGAAGCATGGAGAGATAAAGCGTGCTAAAGTGCATGCAAGGGCATTTTCCCATACAACTGTGTCGGGAGAAAGCAGCTCCGAATATCTCAAATCGCGAACCTGATATATTAGAATAAAAACTTTGATTAGTAAATCGTTTCACATATTATTTCGGACCAAGAGGCTTAAGAAAGGAATAAACCCTTGATAATGTGCTTGTAAACTAATATACAAACTCCGGTAAATGACAGGTGCTTAGTAATTGTGCAACAAAATTACGTTGGTACATATTTAGAAATTAGAGTTCAGTAGTAATTGTGGAAAAGTTAAAATCGCGATTTGGAATAGCGGCAATAACTAGCCTTGTTTGAAAACCATGAGCTAAATTTCTATTTAACCGTCGTCTTATTTTGTGAATTTGCTTCATATATGGTTAAGTCAGGGGCAAGTTTAATAACACATGGTAAGCTGTGTTGCCATGTGATAATCCAAATTTTACTGTAGAAAATTACCATGTATAATGAGTTTAGTTAGATTTGATATAAAATAGAAATATGATGGTGCACACTGTGAGCATTTTCTTGTGTACAATTGCGTCTTACATGCCACAGGTAAGTGTCAAACTTAACGGAAGTATCATGCGTCAGGTGGGTTTGTGATTTGCGACATTCGATCATCTAGAGCTAAACGTGGAAAATGAGTGTTACTTTCGATGACTGTGGTCTGTTTCGGCAGGATCTTTAATGCCTATCCGTGTGGCCTGCATACGTTGCGTTCCATTACAGATCAGGTAGGCCCGTGTCCGAGAGCATATAGATGGATGGTGGCAGCTAAAATAAAACTATGTAATCTAAAGTGAAGTCCACACGTCTACGAAGGAGTTGAACTTTATCATGTACTATGTTTTAGGAACGTGAAAATTAAGTCCAAGCTATACAAGAACGAAAATCTTGTGTTTTGTACTTTGAGAATATATTCAGTTGCGGTTTCAGAGGAAATTATGATCAAAATCTAAATGTAACGCTAAGTTGGTTCTTTCGCATTTGTATACAGGTTTATGTTGCTGGTCTCAACCTACTGCCAAAGCTTTGTTGGCAGAGTATTGATTGTGTTTTTGGTGGGTTAGAAGGGAATCCAAATAATTCAACAACAATTGCTTGGGACGAATCACGAGATAAAATTTAATTGTTAGTTTTAGGCTTAATGTGCGCCGGCTTTTGTTATCGGAATACAGGTTAGTAAAGTCAATGTAACCTTCTGCGCTCACAGAGCAGACAACTATTTGGCGGTAACCCACGTTTTTATTGATACGGAGGATTATAACCAAAATACGAAATTTAGGATTCCTAAGTAAAAATTGCAACAACATCACGACGCAATTGGTTGGTTACTTCTGGGACAACGTGTTGGGACAATAATCATCGCACTAGATAAGCAATAACTGTCAAACGGTATGCTTGAGTCCGAGAGTATAAACACTTGTACTACTTTAATGCTGTCGTGATAGACACACATTCCGGTAAAGTGCATTTAAGCAAAGTAAATTGTGTCTGAAAATGTCGTCGACCATAAAACCTTGTAATTCTTAACATGAGGAGACAAATGTAATCGAATACATTTTGCGTTATAACACACCGTTATATAGGGAAACTTTGTTTAACTACTAAGCTACTTAGCAGAATTAGTACCCGCAGCGAGCAGAAAAACTACTAACGCTCAGCACTTCCACAGTAGAAAAGAAGAGGTAGAAAAACGATGTACCATACTTTGGGTACAGAATACATTGTACAAAGACAAAACGATGGCATCCTACCTTTTTAAACCTTACATTCACATGACGTGATTTAATTAGCTTCCAGTAATCGTGCTACGTAGGTGCAATGATTTGGATGAGTGGAACCCATCACGACTATGTTAGTTGTGTAGACGGCCTGAGAATATATTAGTAGCGGTATTCGCTTTTCCGTGAAACAGCTGCATTATTTGACTTTGACACATTCAGCAACAGCTTGTGGACTTTCGATCAAACCTGAATAGTTTTGTATATCATGTAACCTGACTGAAGAAGCAGTGAGGGATTGTATGATGCAGTGTACAATGTCATCTAGTAATAAGCTGTGGAAAATAGAAATTGTCTCTGAACGTCGACTTGATGAGTATTTACGTGCTTGATTTGTGGCGAGGTTCTTCTGCCTCCAAATCTGTTATCTTCAGTTTGATCTACAGAGTATTTCCTCAGAAACCTACAGAAAATTTGCGTTGCAGCAATCAATAGGAAATTAAATAGCAAAGCACAGTTAAAGTAGCCTAATGTGTTGCTGTAATTCAGCTTGATCCAAAGCAACAGTGCCTGTAAGGCACAAATATACCGAAAAAGCTAAACGCATACTTAAACTTACACGTAGACATTACCATACGCTTTTTAATATAACTGAATAAAAATATGATGTTTCGACAATGTGAGATAGCCCTAGTTTTTGGTTCTATCAAATTAAAACAATAGATCACAAAATGCACACATTTTAAGAAATCTAGCACTTTAAGTTTGATCTGAATTTAGTGAGAAACACGTCAGTATACTTGGTCAGTTATTCTGACAGAACGCAACATATCCGCCGCATGTTGTTTGCTAACTCGCAAAGGTCTAGTAAAGTGATTATTTCTGGCGACTGTGACATCCTCACAATAATCTGGTCTGCACTATAGCCTATCTACACGGTAGAGTAAGGAAAAGCTAAATGAGTAGCGTAATGTTGCAGTCGGTTATTGTTGGATCTAGACAGGTCGGTTTGTTTTCGTATAGAATTATCATGGTAGCAGCGTTGTTTGTATGGTCTAAGTCGCATCGGGTCAAAAGTATTGGGTTTTACTTCCTCAGTATTTGTAAGCGAATCTCAAGGGAAACTGCATCTATTAAAATTAGAAAAAATCATAGAATAACACACAACATAATCTATATATCCAATATATATAGCATATGTATAACTAAGCTATAAGCTAGAAAGAACCACCGATAACTGATGAGAGTTTATTAATGTTAAACTGTTACGGGTGAGGGAACATGATCTTTGTATATAACCAATTGTTCGTTAGTATACAAAAATTATGAATAGGTGTGGGATATAATTTTTAGCAGCTGCAAATGATGTCCAAGTTAGTCCATCAGTAGAATTGATCAAGAGGAGGTGCGAAACGAATTATCAAGTACATAAAGCTGCACGGTAATCTTTCTCTTTCATTCGTGACAGCAGAGTCAATGGCAAATATCTAAATGATCTCCAGTAAAATGTTTGGCTAAAACGTGTTTCGGTCCTTGGAGAAATTTTGATTAAACGTTGTCTAATAGCTTCTTGTTGGAGCTTAAATTTTTAGGGGAAGTTTAACTAGTTAATATGCGGACATAAAAGTCGCCTAAGGAGTGAAATTGAGGATTTGTTTGATTTTCAGCGTAAACCTTCAATGTTCAATACGTCATTCAGTCAATGTTATTTAAATAGTTTCTAATGGAGAAGGTTCGATGTTTAAATACATGTATCTGAAATCTTAACTTTGCTGCCCACATTTAAAGCGATTTGGCTTACAAAGGCAATTAGTATTTTCAATCATCTCTCCTTGAATACACTAGAAATAAAGTAATGGTAACTTCTAGACAAAACGGGAAAGGTCTGCCAAAATATGTTCAAGTTAAAACTGAAAGAACGGTCAGTGAATATACAGAAAGGGTACCAATGAATAGTTGTGCTTCAAATATATGTAAATATGATGTTTTCCATGTAGTTTAATTGTTTTGCTGCATTTGTGCTTAGGTTCGAACCGATTGTCATCGAGAAAACGGTTCAAAGGAGACCTTCAATGTGAGTGACGTACGCCGCATGAGCAAAAGCATTAGAACATGAAAGAAGCAGTTAATTTACTTAGTAGTGAGTCCCCTTTGTTATTTCGCAGTGCTGTTAAACATGTATTTTGTAGATGTTTTTAAAGAGAACGCTTACCCGGATGAATACCACTAAGCCCATGAACAGATTTATAGAAGTTTTAGAACGTGTTTCACTAGAAACATCAAACTGATTTTCCCATAGATCGTCATTGCCTAACTTATCTATTAGCCTTTTGCATCAAAGAAAATAATCAAAAGTAAGCTTAAGAAGTTTCGAAGGTATTTACCTATTAGGTTAATGCCTAATATTAGTCATTTTACAGCGTGCATTTATTTGTGACCAAAGTAACAATAGATTTACCGTCCTAAATATTGTCATTTTCAGCATTTACTGTGCAACATCTTCGAAATCTATTGGAGGCTTTTAAGTTATCGTCCATTCTAAAACTTAATTAATGGTAAAAGCTGTAACGGAAAAATAACTACACTAGATCTTTTAAAGCAACCTGGAATATCAGATAGTACTTCCGCTTCGAGTTGAAATCTTATCAGCTTTGCTGAACCCCGTCCTATTTAAATAAAATTACCTAGCCATAATAGCATAAAATGTACAAGAAAGCCTCCAGCATCTAAGGCAGACTTACTAATGCTGTGAGTAAATCGAAGCAAATCAATTAAATGCTTTTTGTGATCACCTTGATAATGATTTCCTTGAAATACTTTAAGATTACCAGGGTCAAATATAGTAACGTTATTTACCTGATCCAATCGCTGACGGTGGTGTAAATAAAATAATAAGCTTGTGTATTTACCGACCAGCGTTATACTGCCCCAAAGGGGAGCAAACATGTCTACATTGAAATAACGCCGTCTTTTGTGCGTTTTAAAACGCAATATTTAAAGAAATAACATGGCAGTTTCGATAATTGACCCCATTACTCGAAATGCATAACGTACAAATATTTGCGCTATTGTTGCCGATGTTCGTGCAGTAGCGGAGAATAGACTGCACATATATGCGCGTAAGTTCATTTGTACTTGAAAAAAGAGGTAAGAAAAATAAACTTATTGTCAGCTCTTATTTTGTTCAGATTAGCTATCCTCAACGTTTATGATGGTTGCTGTGTAAAAAGTGTCTTTAACACATTCGGGATAGTGAGAAAATGCTCTAGAGAATATTAGAAACTTGAATATTTAGCACTCTTGAGTGCTTCTACTGGACGTTGCTTACGCAGATTAGCATACCTCATTACAAAGGTAATTTGTTCGTACATTACGACTGATAGACTGTGGGGACAACAAAAAGCAAACCTTAATATAAAATGCAATAAATATATTTATACTCGGTTTAACATGAAGCATAGCAACAAAAGCATGATTACAAAGGATGGGGTAGATGGCGCTTTTCCGTAGTTTGGTGGCAATAATCCCCGCAAAAATAGAGCTTTTTCTTACCTGTTTTTAATCGTCTTATTCGATATGAATACATTCCGTAATGTTTACATAAGTCAACTAACTATTGGTTGAGCATCTTGCTTGACCAACTTGGGAAATGATTGTTGGACAATTTGCATTGCTGTTCACTTTTATTTCCCAGTTGGCTCTGAATGGTTGCACAAGAGAGTAGATCTTCATCAGCATCAATACACATTGTTTTATGGTGAGCAACGTTCCATAGGTAATGTGCTGCAATACAAAAACGTATGCTACTGAAAATGTACAGTACAACGAATACAACGAATGTAATATACAATATCTTGTTAAGCATTTCACATGTGCTCGTAATCGGAATAGAAACTTAAAGGGGAGTGATGCAAATGGAAACACAAAACAAACGCCATGGGAGTTGGCTCTTCACCTCGTCAGCAATTGTGACCAACAAAACGTGTTCTTCATCCTTGGGACCCCAGCCAGGAAGTCAAGATGCACAAACCGACGCCATATTCAAAGTGATTTTCATTTCTCTCGGACAAGTTATTTCTTTATCTCTTCTTCTTTTTCAACCGCGCCCTCGTTGCTCAAACAACGTAAGTTACGTGAGTAGGTGGGCTGGCATGCTCAATGCTTGGCACAGCCATTGGCGCCCGCTGTGTGACCTAATGCTGTTGAGCGACTCATCCGATTATTTTGAATTAATAAATTCGTGTTTCGAGAAGGGGGAAAGTTGTAGTAGTGTAACAGGTTAGTTTTCGGTCTTCTGCAACTAACTAAATCATTTTTGCAGCAAAAGTAAAGCAGATGGAATATCACTAATATCGGCCGTTAACTACAAAAATATTTATATAACATAATTATATTGCCACCGGACCTTAGGCTAGCTAGGTGTTGCCAACTTGGCCAGAATGGGTTAATGTTTTCATGGGCGAGATTATCTCTTACACCTATGTCAATATCACAGAACACTTGCAGAGTAGCTCCATTGTTATTCTTTGGATTCGAGTGGGTGTGCCGGCAGGGTGTCAAGTACAAAGGAGGAGGCAATGCTGGATTCGATTGACACACAAATATACACAAGATGTCAAAAGTTAATGAACCGTTTTCTAACGTCCGCATTTCAGTTTCCTGAAAAGGTTTAGGGTTTCTGCTTTAAAGTATCTGAATTATTATGCAATACATTTCAGTATTTCTAAGTGCTCGAGTTTCTTCAATGATTATGATTGCTTGCGTCAAATGTTGTATTAGTAATAGATGCCCATATCTCTGCAGCAATATGGCGAAACTGCCGCTCCTGGGCCAGATTGCTTTAAGTTTCCTTAGTTTGGTTGCAGCCTTGCTAAAATGTATGTGCTGACCAATGTGTAGCTACGTATTGCTACATATAAAGGGTGTCATTACATCCAGCAGAGCTGTGAGTGTAAGATAAGGTGTTCCAGCTCCTGTTACTAATAATTATATTATATATTTTTAAATCAACTCGATGTATGTTTTAAGTTGATATTGACCTTACGTTTGCTGATTTGAATGTTTCAACTTTCCTCCTACAAATATAGTGTTGTGATCGGAACTTCGGATACATGCACGGACGTTGTCCCCATCGTGAATACAAGCTCAAGGATATAGGTAATTTTTGTAGGCTCCCTACTATTTTAAGCCCTTCCAATGAAGTAAATAGAGGAGATGAATTTTTGCGAACTGCAATTTTCTTTGGTGTAGGCAGTAGCCGGTTAATTAAAGGCAAGTTAAAGTACTGCACATAAATTCGGACTTCTCGGAGGTACTGCAGACAGCATTGATCACATCATTTAACTTATCAGTTTCACACTGATTGACTCAGGGCGGCAGATACAACCTATTGGAAGATCGATAGATGATATCACTGATCATAGTTTATGTTAGAGGCTGATGAAAGCATCGTGATCAACCGGAACCCCGTTCTCGTTAAGAATGTTTGTGGCACAGCCACCAGCAGGATTGCGTAAACATATTTTAGAAGTTTTGATGATCTACATGTCAAGCTGAGGTTCAATAATTTCTGGTATGTGTTTACTTTCAGTAATGAAAGCAATATCTGGGGATTTCATACATATATGCTTTGATTGTAAATGCAATTTGGGTAATAAAAGCGATTGTGAATAATGAGGGCGTTACGAGATACTGTTAGGTTGTAATAAAAGTGGTGGGCACCGTTTGATTCGTCGTCCCTATCTCTAAAACCTGATTGTTGTAAGCTAACTGCGTCAAAGTGAGCAATGCATTTTGCTGCATTGAATGAAGTTCGTAATCCCGTAACTGCATTATCCTCTGGCTCGTCATTGCATGTGGTTGAAAATCTAACGCCAATTTGTCCGATGGTATCAGCACACAAACTACAGCGTGATAATTAACATCCAAGGATATAACTTTTTATATACCACGGCTATCAAATAAAACGTTGACTACTAGAGCACCAACTCTGGATTATATTTCTAATGAACAACTTGTACAGATGTTGTCATTGTCACTTCAGTTAAAAATTGGATAGGATTTAAACAAACGACCTGGACTTTTTAGATATAAACCATTTTTTTTATAATTATGCCTCTGTATGTACATGCATTCTTTAATGCTAACTCACTTCATCTTTCTAGAAAGTATAGTACAGGAACGGAAGGCAAGTCTAACTACTCAAAGGTTACCTTTCTGATTTATCGATAGCATACAAATAATAAGTTTACCCGAACCTTCTTTACAGAACAGCCTTACACTTCGATAACTCGACCACCCACCACATTTAGAACTTTTACTATAAATGGGATTTAATAATGCGTCAGTCTTCCTTGCAGAGCAGCAAAACAGGATATGAATTTTCTAGTACCATCTTCAGTTATACTCTTCCGTATTCACTTATCTTATTATCTTCTTTACTTTATTGCTGTCTACGACCTGGTATATCTACTAAAATGACGGATTAACTCATTGCAAACACACTAACTTACTTGTGAGGAACACTATACCCTTGAATCCCTGACGGATTATTAATACTGCATTGATGGTGCGAGTGTCCGTATTATATTTATATACAACATACCAAATAAAATTTCTAAGAGACAGTTTACCTGCTTTAAAAGTCACAAAATCATACAGCCAGATGGTGCGTGGATGTGCGAGTAAACCTTTGCGGAACTGCCTTGCGTATAGAAACGGGTCATCAGGGGAAGAAGCAAAGAACTGCAGTACTACTTAGCTTAATATTTGGATCATTTTACATTAAACATTTTTGACAAAAATTACCCTTTCTGGTGTATTTGCACATCAAATAGATCACCCCAAACATATATTTTGAAACATGTTCGGGTAAATTTGATTAATATGCAATATTGCATGCGATCACGCTGCATATGATGATCAGACTATTTATTTGGACGAAGCACCGCAATGGCAATTAGTATGTATTAATTTTGCATTCTCCCCCACTTCATTTTAGCCATGCAAGATCCTGGCGTTATTTGTAAATATATGCTCAGCGCCAGATATGAACTTAGCTTCTCACTGGATAGCAAATATCTTATTGTACTGATTATTGTGGCTGGTTTCAGTTTTCGTATGTATGTTAAGCGCAATCGATTTGAATATTGTTTTCATGGAAGGACAGTCAAATGCTTGCAGCTTGAACGGATGCATTCATTACAAAACTGTTCTATTTTCAAACTATGTACACTAACAGTGACAATATAAGACCATAAGCTCGTGTTCAGTGGTTTGCTATTAGACCTCAACATACATAATAAACAAAATAGTTCAGTAACTGAAAAACATTTGCTTACACTATAGTACGTAAGGTTTCCTGATAATACCAAACTGTTTAGATTTCCTATGCCCTTAACACTTTTCTTCATCCTATGAAATATGTAATTTGTTAAATATGTTTGCTAGCTGGCAGGAGCCAACAAACCGCTTAGAATTCTGAATAATATGTTCGAATAAATTTTTATTATGTAAAAACAAAAATGTCATATGGTATATCGCATGAAAGTTGAGCTTACTATTGGTAATTCTGGAACGCGCCACGCTAACGAAAGCCGACTGCTCGTTTAACTAAGGTCTTATAACAATACCTTGAAGAAGCATTTAATATATATTCCTTAACTTGAACTGTTTAAAAAACCCCGCTTTAGTAATAAATAATTTTAAGTTAGCACACAGTGCTTGCATTATATATTAGTATGCCATTTTCATCGTATCATGGTATTTCTAAAATCTGAATTAAGAAATAATTTGGACTAACAACATTTATTCTCCATGCATCATGCTATCCATCAAAAGCTTCACGTTATAGGCGACCTAGCAGCCAAAAGTAAGTAATTGGAATGTATATGCGCTATTCTACCTTGCAAATAAAACTAATGGGACAGGGCACTGTGAAATCTCAAATGTCAACCTTAACAAATGAGCCCATGTATGCGCGGAAAACATGTCCCATTTGACTAAATAAGGTAGCTCTTATACGAGTGGCATACATCTGAAGCTAGGATAGAGAGAAAAGAAGGGCAAAATGGAATGTTGCGAAATTTTCCTTACGGTAATGGGGGAAATTGCAGTTGAACAGATTTAAGTTACTTCTCGACATTTTAAAACGTCCTCCTTAACGGACTTTGTGATTTGCAGTGAGATGCTAAAATGTTATCGAAACACCGCATATACAAAATCAACTTCTCAGCGTATGCATTTACATTTGAAAACTAATTGTAATCTTTGGTGTATATCAACTTCTCTTTGATACTTACAAATTAAGCCTTGGTTTCTGTGCTGGCTAGTTTAATAGAATATATTATTCATTCGCGTATAACACCGAAACTGATATCAGGATAGACATCATTACGCCAAACCAATATTTACTCATATCACCACTAAGGATGACAACCAATCTTGCAGCACTAAATTAGGAACCCCTTCTACCGGCAATGCCGAACTAAGCAGCATGATGATTGTAGACCTGACGAACTGGCACGCACAAAAGCACACGTTCTATCCGCCTCAAATCATAAGCTACCCAACGATACGTTTTCAGTAGTGAACGGGCAACATATTATTCGTGAAAAAACACGTTTTGTGAATTTAGTATCCCTCTATGTATATTACAAATGGATTCCCTTGTTACACGACCATATTCCCCCCAGCTCCTCGTCCACCAATCGTGCTGCCACCACATGCAATGACGAGCCATAGAATAATGAAGTCACGGGATTACGTACTTTATTCATTCCAGTAAAATACACTGCTTACTGCGACGCAGTTAGCAAACAACACTTAAGTTTTAGTGACAGGGACGACGAATCAGATTGTGCCCACCGCTTTTATTACAACCTAACAGTATCTCGTAACGCCCTCATTTTTCACATTCGCTTTTATTACCCAAATTGCATTTACATTCAAAGCATGTATGTATGAAATCCCCTGATATTGTTTTCGTTACTGAAATTAGATTCACACCAGAAATCATTGAACCTCAGCTTAACATGTATGTCATCAAATTTCTACAAATATAGTTTACACAATCGTGGTGGTGGCTGCGTTACATAGGTTCTTAAGAGGAACGGGGTTCCGGTCGATCTGGATGAGTTCATCGGCCTCAAACATACACTATGGTCGTTGGTCTCATCTACCGATCATCTAATGAATTGTATCTGCTGCTCTGAGCCACTCAGTGTGAAACTCAAAAGCTAACTGATGTGATCAATGCTGCCTGCACTACCCCCGAGAAGTTCAAATTTATGTGCAGTACTTTTAAATTGTCATTAGTTAACCGGCTGCTGCCTACACCAAGGAACACTGCAGTACGTGAAAATTCAACTTCTGTACTTACTTCACTGGAATGGCTTAAAATAGTAGGGAGCCTACAAAAAGTACCCATATCCTCCAGCTTGTATTCATGATGGGTACAACGTCTGTGCATGTATCCGAAGTTCCGATCACGACACTATACTTTGTAGGATGAAAGTTGAAACATTCAAATCAACAAATGTAAGGACAGTATCAACTTAAAACATACATCGAGTTGATTCAAACGTATTTAATATAATTATTAGTAACAGGAGCTGGAACAACTTATTCTACACTCACAGCTCTGCTGGATGTAATGACACCCTGCATATGTAGCAATGCGTACTACACAGTGGTCAGCACATACCCTTTAACAAGGCTGCTACCAAACTAAGGTAACTTAAAGCATCCTGTCCCAGAAGCAATAGCTTCGCCATATTACTGCAGTGATATGGATATATTACTAATACAACATTTGACGCAAGCAACCACAATCATTGAAGAAACTCGAGCACTTAGAAATACTGAAAAGGTTTGCACGTTGATTCAAATACTTAAAAGCAGAAGCCCTAAACCTTTTCAGGAAACTGAAATGCGGACGTTAGAAAACGGTTAGTTAACGTTCGACACCTTGTGTATATTTTTGTGTTAGTCGAATCCAGCCTTGCCTCCTCCTTTGTACTTAACACCCAGCCGGCTCATCCACTCGAATCCAAAGAATAACAATAGAGCTACTCTGCAAACATGCCGTGATATTGACATAGGTATAAGAGATAATCTCGCCCATGAAAACATTAACCCATTCTGGCCAAGATGGCAACACCTAGCTGTCCTATGGCCCGGTGGAAAAATAATATTGTATATTATTATTTTTGCAGTTAACGGCCGATTTTAGTTATATTCCATCTGCTTTACTTTCGCTGAACAAATGCTTTAGGTAGCTGCAGAAGAGAGAAAACTAAGCGGTTACCCTACTACAACTTTTCCCCTTCCCGAAACACGATGTTATTAATTCAAAATAATCGTGTGAGTCGCTCAGAAGCATCATATCACACAGCAAGCGCCAATGGCTTGGCCAAGCATTGAGCATGACAGCCCACCTACTCACGTAACCTATGTTGTTTGAACGCCGATGGCGCGGTTATAAAAGGAGAAGAAGAGACCAAGAAATAACTTGCCGCAGAGAAATGAAATTCACTTTGAATATGGCGTCGGTTTGTGAATCTTGACTTCCTGGCTGTGGTCCCAAGGATAAAGAACACATTTTGTTGTTCACAATTGCTGATGCGGTGAAGAGCCGACTCCCATGGAGTTTGTTTTGTTTTTCCTTGTGCACCACTCCCCTTTAAATTCCCATTCTGATTACGTGCACATGTGAAAGGCCTAATAAAATATTGAATATTATATTACTGGCGTTTGGGATTGGTCATGTTGTAAATTTGCAGTATGCTAAATTTTTGTATTGCAGCACATTGCCTAAGGAATATTGCTCACCATAAAACTATGTGCATTGATGCTGATGAAGATCTACTCTCTCTTGCTACCATTCAGATCCAACTAGGAAAAAAAAGAGAACAGCATTGCAAATTGTCCAACAATCATTTCCCAAGTTGGTCAAGCGGCGATGCTTAACCATCAGTTAGTTGACTGACGTAGCTGTTGCGGAATTTATTAATATGGGATAAGACGATTAAAAACAGGTAATAAAAACTACGGAAAACACGTCATCTACTTTACCCTTTTTAATCATGCTTGGGTTGCTATGCATCATGCAAAACCGAGCACAGACATTATTATTTCTTTTTATATTAAGGTTGGCTTTTTGTTGTCTAACAGTCTACCAGTCATAAGGCACTAACAAATTATCTTTGTATCGAGGTATGCTAATCCGCGTAAGCAACTTCCAGCAGAGGCACACAAATGTGCTAAATATTCACGTTTTTATATTCCCCAGAGCATTTTCTCACTATCTCGAATGTGTTAAAGACACAACCATCATAAAAATTGAGGGTAGCTAATCTGAACAAAATATTAGCTGACAGAAAGTTTATTTTGCATACCTTATCCTTTTTATTAATAAAGAAATTACGCGCATATATGTGCAGCTTATTCTTTACCACTGCACGAACATCTGCAGCAGTAGCGCAAATAGTTTGCGTTATGCATTTCGATTAATGAGATCAATTATCGAAAATGCCATGTTATTCTTTTACATGTTGCGTTTTAAAACGCAAAATAGACGGCGCTATTTCAACGTTGAAATGTTTGCTCCCCCTTGGGGCAGTATAACGCTGTTCGGTAAATAAACAAGCTTATTATTTCAGTTAGACCACTGTCAGCGATTGGCCCAGGTAAATAACCTTACTATATTTGACCTTGGTAACCTTAAAGGATTTCAAGTAAATCGTTATCAGTGGGATAACAGAAAGCATTTAATTGATTTGCTTTGATTTACTTACTGCATTATTAAGTCTGCCTTAGATGCTGGAGGCTCTCTTTTACATTTTATGCTATTATGGCTAGGTAATTTTATTTAAATAGGACACGGTTCAACAAAGCTGATCCGATTTCAACTCAAAGCGGAGGTACTATCTGATATTCAAGGTTTCCTTTAAAAGATCTAGTGCAGTGGTTTTGCTATTAGCGCTTTTACCATTTATTACTTTTCGGAATGGACCACAAATTAAAAGCTTTCAATAGATTTCGAAGATGTTGCACAGTAAATGCTGAAAACGACAATATTTAGGATGGTAAAGCTATCGTCACTTTGGTCACAAATAAAAGCACTCTGTAAAATGACTATTATTAGGCATTAACCTAAGAGGTAAATACCTTCGCAACTTCTTAAACTAGCTTTTGATTATTTTCTTTGACGCAAAAGCCTACTAATTAGGTTAGGCAATGACGATCTATGGGAAAATCAGTTTGACGAGTTCTAGTGAAACACGTTCCAAAAACTTCGGTAAATCTGTTCATGGACCTAGTGATATTCATCCGGGTAAGCGTTCTCAGCACTGCGACGTAACGAAGGGGACTTGCTACTAACTAAATTAACTGCTTCTTTCATGTTCTAATTATTTTGCTCAAGCGGCGTGCATTACTTACATTGAAGATCTTCTTGGAACCGTTTTCTAGCTGACAACCAGGTCGAACCTAAGTACAAATGCAGCAACACAATTCAACTACATGGAAGAGCATCATACGTACATATATTTGAAGAACAAATATTCAGTGGTACTTTTTCTGTATATTCACCGACCGTTCGTTTAGTTTTAACTTGAGCATATTTTTGTAGACGTTTCCCGTTTTGTCTAGAAGTTACTATTACTTTATTTCTAATATATTCAAGGAGAGGCGATTGAAAATAGTAATTGCCTTGGTAGGTAAAAATAGCTTTAAATATGGGCAGCAAAGTTACGATTTCCGATAAATGTATTTAAATATCAAACCGCCTTTATTGGAAACTATTTAAAAAACATAGACCGAATGACGTGTTTCACGTCAAAGGTTTACGCCGGAAATCAAACAAATCCTCAATTTCACTCATTAGGCAACTTATATTTTCGCATGTTAACTGGTTAAACCTTCCATAAAATTTTAAGCTCCACCAAAAAGCTATTAGACAATGTTTAATTAAAATTTCTCCATGGACTGAAACACGTTTTAGCCAAACATTTTAATGAAGATCGTTTAGATATTTGCTATTGACTGTGCTGTCACAAATGAAAGAGGAAGATTACCGTACAGCTTTTGTACATGATATTTTGTTTCGCACCTTCTCTTGACTAATTCTAGTGATGGAATAACTTGCACATCATTTGCAGCTGTTCAAAATTATGCCCCACACCCATAAATTTTGTATGCTAAATTACACATGGTTATATACAAAAATAATATTTCCTCACCCGTAACAGTTTAGCATTAATAAACTCACATCAATTATCGGTGATTCTTTCTAACTTATATTTTATTTATACATATGCTATATACATATTGGATATATAGATTATGTTGTATGTTATTCTATGCTATTTCCTAATTTTAATAGATGCAGTTTCCCTTGAGATTTGCTTACAAATACTGCGAAGTGAAACCCAATACCTTTGACCCGATGCGACTTAGACCATACAAACAGCGCTGCTTCCATGATAATTCTATATGAAAGCAAACCGACCTGACTAGATCCAACAATAACCGACTGCAACATTACGCTTCTCATTTAGCTTTTCCCTACTCTACTATGCTGACAGGGTATAGTGCAGACCAGATTATTGTAAGGATGTCACAGTCGCACGAACTAATCACGTTACTGGACCTTTGCGAGTTAGCAAACAACATGCGGCGGATATGTTGTGTTTTGTCAGACTAACTGACCAAGTATACTGACGTGTTTCTCACTAAATTCAGATCAAACTTAATATGCTACTTTTTTAAAATGTGCGCATTTTGTAATGTACTGTTTTAATTTGATAGGACCAAAAAACTATTCCTGTTTCACATAGTCGAAACATTATATTTTTATTTAGTTATAATAAAAAGCGTACGGTAATATCTACATGTAGTTTTAAGCATGCGTTTACCTATTGCAGTATACTTGTGTCTTGCAGGCACTGTTGCTTTGGATCAAGCTGAATTACAGCAAAACATTAAGCTGTTTTAACTGTGCTTTGCTATTTAATTTCTTATTGATTGCTGCAACGCAAATTTTCTGTTGGTTTCTGAGGAAATACTTTGTCGATCAAACTAAGGATAACAGATTTGGAGGCAGAAGACCCTCGCCAACAATCAAACACGTAAATACTCATCAAGTCGACCTTCAGATACAATTTCTATTTTCCACAGCTTATTACTAGTTGACATTGTACACTGCATCCTACAATCCCTCTTTGCTTCTTCAGTCAGGTTACCTGATATACAAAATGTTTCAGATTTGATTGAAAGTCCACTAGGGTTTGCTGAATGTGTCAAAGTAGATTAATGCAGCTGTTTCACGGAAAATCAAATATTGGTACTAATATATTATCAGGCTGTCTACACAACTAACATAGTCGTTATGGGTTCCACTCATCCAAATCATTGTACCTACGTAGCAAGCTTACTTGGAAGCTGATTAAATCACATCATGTAAGTGTAAGGTTTAAAAAGTTAGGATGCCATCGTGTTGTCTTTGCACAATGTATTCTTTACCCAAGGTATGGTACATCGTTTTACTCTACCTCTTATTTTCCATTCTGGATGTACTGAGAGCTAGCACTTTTTTCGGTCGCTGTGGTTATAATTCTGCTAATTTGCTTGGTAGTTAAACAAAGTTTCCCTATGTAACGGTAGGTTATAGCGCAAACTTTAGTTGATAAAATTGGTCCACCCATGTTAAGAATTGCGAGTTGTTATGGTCAACGATATTTTCAGACAATTTATTTCCTTCAATGCACTTTCCCGGAATGTATGTCTAACACGACAACATTAAAGTAGTGCAAGTCTTTATACTCTCGGACTCAAGCATACCGTTTGGCACGTATTGCTTATCTTGTGTAGTGATTATTGTCCCAACATGTTTCCGAGAAGTAATCAACCAATTGCGCTTTGATGTTGTTCTAATGTCCACTTATGAATCCCAAAATTCGAATTTTGCTTATAATCTGCCGCATCAATAAAAACGTGGGTTACGGCCAAATAGTTGTCTGCTCTATGAGCGCAAAAGGTTTCATTGACTTTACTAACCCTTATTCCGAAAACAAAACCCAGTGCACATTAAGCCTGGAACTATCAATTACATTTTATCTCGAAATTCGTCCCAAGCAATTGTTGTTGAATTATTTTGATTTCCTTCTAACCCACCAAAACACAATCAATACTCTGCCAAAGAAGCCTTGGCAGTAGGTTAAGACCAGCAACTCAAACCAGTATACAAACGCGAAAGAACCAACTTAGTGTTACATTTAGATTTTCATCATAATTTTCTCTGAAGCCGCAACTGAATATATTCTCAAGGTACAAAACACAACCTTTTCGTCCTCGTATGGGTTGGACTTAATTTTCACCTTCCTAAAACATAGTACATTATAAAATTCAGCTCCTTCGTAGACGTGTGGACTTCACTTTAGACTACATTGTTTTATTTTAGCTGCCACCACCCATCTATATGCTCTCGGACACGGACCTTCCTGATCTGTAACGGAACGCAACGTCTGCAGGTCACACGGATAGGCATTAAAGATCCTGCCGAAACAGGCCACAGTCGGTGAAAGTACAACTTATTGTCCACATTTAGCTCCAGATGACCGAATGTTGCAAAGCACAAACCCATCAGACGCATGATACTTCCGTTTATTTTAACACTTACCTGTGGCATATAAGACGCGATTGTACACAGCAAAATGCTCACAGTGTGCACCATCATATTTCTGTTTTATGTCAAAGCTAAATCCATTAGACATAGCAATTTGCTAATATACAAGCTAACTACCCAGATAAAGAAGGAACGAATACCTCTACAGATATTTCAGAGTACCTTTGCTCACAAGCTTAACCGGTTGGTCTGCATTTTCTAATGTTGGCTCTGAAAGTCGTCCCACATCTACATGTCAGATGGACACCGCTATTTACTTGGTATCGGCTAATTATGCAGGATGTATTCTATATAATTATGATGCAAATATATGAATATTTACGCATTCCTTGTGATTAACATCTCAAGAATTTTTATGTATACAGCCTTTTTGGCAAGGTATAATAACTAAGTTCAACTATTTCATGTATAGTGACATCAATCCTTTGTTACAATGCAACCAGCAATAAGTCATATATGTTGATCCGCCGGACACAGTTGTATGCAACACCAAGTTATTGCTTTCCAGTAATAATAAAACTAGTAAAATAGTTCGTTTTGCTTCACGAACCTATTTTATGATTTAGCAAAGTTCTTATGTATTTACTCTATTTTTCCAAGCTGATCAAAGAATTTTGTAAAAGGATAGTTTCTTTCCGAGCGGTTTGATCTTTAGGTGCCTAGTCAACTGCTGAACATTCGTTAAGGATCATTTTCGACTTGCCGCTCCATAAATCTGAAAGCATTTATAGAACGTTTAGTATAAACGGCATGAGCTGGACAGATAACATCCAACATTAAAGTAATTTATTTTGAAACTGATACTGAAATTTGACAATAATGATGCAATTTTGGACACTAGGTTCTATAAATTTCAAACAACCCCATAATATCGTAGGGCGGATACAATTTTTGGTCAAGGATACAATATGCTTGCTTTTAAAGTGATTGGCTTAAAATATGATCTATTTTAAAACCAGCAAACTATTATGGTTATCTAAAATTCTGACTGGTGAGTCGTTACTGTTACTCTCCCTCGAGCGTTTTATGAGGATTTTACGAGCATTTCAGTAATCACTTCCAGTAAACTTGAGCGAAGTTGACTCAACCGTGGTCGAAAGCATTTGCTCTGTGTCCATCGAGCTAACCGTAGTTTGTAATTAAAGAGGAGAATTACATGTAATGACGGATGTCCTAACTTAGTCGCGTGTGCTTCCTGTGCTCCAAATTCAACATTTTCCCAGTTAGTAAACTGGAGAAATTGGACGTAAGGTATTAAGTTCAGTTAACATTTGCATATGTGGCATATATTCATAGAAGTAACCAATCGATATCGCATAGTTTTATAGATCACCCTTTAGGTAACAACATACAGACCACTTATGAATAGAAAAAGTGCATTGTTGTTCACCACAGGTACAGCTTTACTTTAGAATTTTCTGCCCAAATATGTAAGAAACTGATGTCTACAAAACATTTACGTCTGTCTAACTGGCTCACAACGAAAATATTAGGTTAATTTTAAACTTGTCCACATATCAGAATAAATACTTATGCATCATCAGAAACAAATAAAACTAACGGCCTACACACCAAAACATTCCATCAACGCGATTAGTTCACTCTCTTGTTTCCAAAAAATATTTTTGGAAAATTCCACGATTGGCTTTTTTATTTAAAGGAATTAAAATCATACATGTCCTAGCTAAAATATACACACACTTCTCAGACTTGCAGATATCTGTCGTAACACACGGTGCATTTAGAGTCGGTCACTTAGTAGCCACACGAAATGCATCTTAATGCATCAAGGTTCTAGCTTTAACAAAATGTTTCAAGCAATAAGCCCTCGCGTGTCGAGTTAATCATTGAATTTTTACAAATTATAAGGTGAGGTAAATATGCATGCTCTTTGCTGAATATTTTTTCGCAATTTAGTGGTGCACTTGTGAGACCCGCTGTACGATGCCAGCAAAACATTTTAGCACATAGGTTTAACGGACCGATAGAAGAGAGAACGTCACTGTACCACCTTTGATAAATAACTATCAATTAAAGTATGCAAACGTCATTTGCCTGGATATGGAACATCATTTGCCAATCACAGAGTGCGCGCAGGTTTCGTGTGAAAATTCGCTCCGTATTATCGACTTTTGATAAAGGCTACTGTGCCCTAATGTTATTCCCAAGGATGTAGACAAACGGCTGAAACACGCAACCATAAATTCAAAGAAGTGTTGTTTGATTCTATTCAGATTAGAAATCAGGAACATTTGGTTTGCAGTAAAAAGTATTATATAAAAAATCCCGCAAACTTCGCTGCATTGATCGAGAATATTTACTGGAAAATAGGTTAGCAAATACTAGTTTATTCTTTCTCAAATCCTATCCTCACCAGAGTGCTATTAAAGTTAAAGATTTCGGATAAGGATTTTGGATCAAGGACTTTTGCGCCGTTCTCAAGTCGAAATACATTTTGGAAGTACGTAACGGAGGCTGAATAAAGCGTAAGTAACCATAATACAAAAAGCACTATTATTTTAACCTTTCCCAAGTTCTCAATATTTCACTCTCCGGTTCTCTGAGATATCTTCAAGGTTAGCCACGTAGATTTTCTGCCGACAATGGTTTCCAAAATTCTTTAATTATCTAATGATTCTTATCATGCATCTTTTGGAAAAGGATAGTCTTCCAAATAGTTTTATTTCTCGCTGGATATGTAAAGGTATGACGGGTATTAGCCGCTTTTAGTTGTCTTTTTATTGTCTTCACTTTTCCCTTGATGCTTCTAAATATTATCAGGCTAGACAGACGACTCTATGCTATTTATTAGGCAATTAGACTCATTAGAAATCAATGAAATCACGGTTATTATGTAAATCCGTTAAAAAGACCAGCAATTTTCTCACCTACATAATGTCCTTTAAGCAGATACATATTCTGCCGATAAATGTCAACCTTTATTTAGTAAATGCTATTGAGATGTCTGAGATTGTAAATGGAATTTGATGAGCTGTCTAAATGAGGGATGATTGACAAGCTCTTTTACAGTATTCCCAACGGCAACCTAATTCCGACTGCGGAATGAGAAACAATCAGCTTTTTAACCGCGTCTTTCGTTAGCTTTTTTCGATGTATATTAATAACAAGTTGCTTACCAAAGAATGCACATGGATCTGATTCCAGCATCCAATTAAATCGGAGGCTTGTAAAGTACGTGCTCAGCGCGTGAATGACAGCGATCTGAAGTTAACCAATTAAATAATTAATTAATTAATTTATTTATTAGAACATATATAGATGCATAACAATTACACTTTAATTGAAGAAACATTTTATAATCAGAAGTTTGGTGAATCATTTTATTCTTCAAACTTCGAGACGTTCAAAAGGGTAGTTTTGATAGAAACTGGTTTGCAATTGTATCATCCAGTAATTTCGCTACTATGTTTACTATCAGCATAATACAAGGATTAAGAATCATTCTAATATAGTAATTAAACTAATTCGCAGTCTGTATTTTTCTTTAAAGTATAAGATGAAAACCTGAACAAGTTGTTTGACTGTCATAACTAAATAAATATGCACCTCTGTTCAAAAGTAGAAAGCCGCAGGCTTATATGACGAACGAAATACACCAAAACAGGGGACAATTGAGAAATGCAACAACGGAACAATGGTCTAATACGGATTAAAAGCCTATGGCTTGACAAGTCTCGTAGGACGGGCTGTGGAAATAACGTTAGTGCAAACAAGTTGCACAAAATTAAAAAAAGCATCAGTAGGCGCACCACATTATATACATCAACACCCAGGTCTATCCGTGTACTCCGATCTTTTGTGGTTGGTGAGTGAAATGTTTGCCTGCGCCATGTAGTCAACTAGTGATTTGAAATCAGCTCAAGTAATATAGTTAATGTTCCTCATCGTCGCGTGATATTCTAAACATTAGTATCGTGGTCGCGGAATTAGCAATTCGAAAGAGTGATCACCGGTTGACAAACTAATAGCGAAATAAAAATTCCGGGGCACTCCATCTGATTGTATTGGGTGTCCCGTTTCAACTTATGACCACACAATTCCGTGTTGCGGCTTACGCTTAGGAAGTGGCCGCAGTTGTGACCGGGGTGTTGCAAGATCTGAAACTCCAGTATCAGTACACCCCGTAGACGGTGCTAGCTGCCGATTAACACTCCAGGGCTTTATTCGCCTATGGTATTTCAATCTGGACAACACTTCATATTTTTCGTTGCACTTTGCAGGACCTACTCCCGCGCAGCTAGATGGAGTTTTAACCGGGGTTGGTAGTTCCGGATAGCGTACTCTACATGGGGCCTCATATATTGAGTATTTGGGGGAAGGAAGTGGGATGGAACCGCTGCGACGATACTGGATTTTAACCTGGCGCGACGGTTTGCGTACTTCATTGATCCATTGACCTATACTGGATGATGACTCCGGGCACCTTGAGAGTTATTGCTACCAGGTTGGTCAATGGTGAGAGGTCAAACAAACTCAGTTACCTGTCCTCCAGGTTGGCGGTTTGAAATTGGATGGCGTCCGTTTCTGTAAAACTAAAGCATTGCCACCTCATCGATGCTTTGCGGACAGGCTTTTGAGCCAAAGGCTTTGAATGAGGACCCTAATCGTCCTCCTGTCTAGATCTGGGCGCCCTGGCAGTATCTCAGCCCACATACAACCACGATATTTTCTTCAAACATAAACATCATCCTGCATCGGCCGTCGCGCAGATTATCAAGGGTCGCCTTATCTGCTGCACACAGCAGGACGGATAAGCGAAAACATGCTACTGCTCGCGCCTCCCTTCTTTCTTTTCCACCTGTTTCTCTTACTCCCATCCCAACCCCCATTACTAACCATCCTTCCATAATTCCCAGCTTAATTGACAGCAAGCGAAATGCCACTGGAGTAGAACCATCTGCAGCCACCATCCCACCGCACCTATCGGACGCCTATGGGCAAAAGTCCCTTATAAGACCACGCTGTCCCGTTTCCATGGCGACATTCAACGTTCGCACCCTAAGACAAACAGGTCAGCAGCCTGCACTTGCGCGCACCTTGAACACACTGTGTATTGATCCGTTGTGTGTCCGAAACTAGGATCAATGATCATAACGGGGTTATTGAATTGACTGCACCCGGTTTATCCTCTTGTTATTGTTTGCATGCATCCGGAGACGCCGATGCAACACTCACGGGTCAAGCTTTTGTAGCTATCATTCCAAGCTCCAAGGCTGAGCCATCGTTGGTTGATTGGATTTCGGTGAACAGCCGTTTTTGTGCACCCCCTTTGACGACATCAGCTAAGGTTGATTCACGAAATAGTACAAAAACGCTGTTTGTTTGTGATTTCCGTTTATGCTCCCACCGACTAGTTCTAATGCTGTCAAGAACATATTCTAACAAGAACTGAACACGCTACTACGCAGTGCTACTAGTTCAGCTATTATTATACTTGAAGGAGATGTAAACGCACAAGTAGGGTGTCTGAGCTCAGCTGGGTGATAATTATGGGCTTAACTCCGAACGGACGGACAACGGTGGGTGTCTGCTGCAACTATGTGCGGAGCACTAGTTGTTTCTTAGTAGCACTGCTTTAGACACAGTGAGCACCGAAGTGCCACTTGGCGTCCTGTAGCTGGCCAGCAATGGACCCAAATTGACCACATAGCCATAAGTTACAGGTGGCGCGGTTCCATTCTGGATTGCCGCTCCTACTGGAGTACCTATGTCGACTCTTATCATGCCTTGGTGCGCTGTCTTTTCTCTATGAACTTTACCGGAAGGCGCACAACGCGTCTCCCCCGATTGGCAACGGAGAAATTCTCCCAGCCTTCTGTCAAGCAAGCCTATCAAGAAGCACTGCATAGCGAACTCTCGCTGTCTTGTCCTAATGACACTGAACTTCAGTGAAATAGTATCTCGGACGCTATGCACGACGCAGGAGCATCTGCTTGTGGCACTATCAGTCGTCACCGCACCAGGCACTAGATATCCGAGAGGTCACTGAACCTTTTGGAAGCCAGAAGGCAACTACTGGCCAGTTCTGAACACAATGTGACCAGAAGGGCTTTTAAACGTGAACTAAAGCGGAGCCTACGTGCTGACAAGGAAGCCTGGTGGAGCAGTCGGGCTCAATATATGGAGGAGGCAGTAACAGTAGGCAATTACCGGAAGCTGTTCTAGCTAATCCGCACCACTGGTCCTAGAAAACCAGGCGCCAGTGAGACCATCAGAGACAGCGCGGGTGCGCTGTTACACAATAAGGAGCGCCGTATGTCTCGCTGGGCGGACTTTCAGACTCAGTTCAGCTGGCCCCCTGCTCCCGGACCTCTTTTACTCAGGTGATGCAGGACGTGCCATGGAAGTTTAGTTTAGAGCCTCCGTCGGAGGCCGAGGTCCGAAACGCGATCACAGCCCTCAATCGTTTTCGTGCCCCTGGCCCGGATTCCCTCCCACCTGCACTATTTAAGGATGGAGGTGAGGTCCTCTTCAGGGCACTGACCTCCCTATTCGAAAGTATCTGGAATGAAGAGGGTGTGCCGGCTAATTGGAGCGAATCGATTATAGTGGCAATATACAAAAAGGACAGTCGCACAGACTGTGCGAACCACAGAGGTATTAGCCTAACGCCAGTTGTGACAAAATTACTGGCCTCGATTATCGTTCGTCGCCTCACTTCAGAACGGGAATCTCGGATTAGGGAAGAGCAGGCCGGTTTTCGCCCAGGACGTGGCTGTGTAGACCATATATTTACTTTGCGGCAGACGCTAGAGCAGCGCCCCGCCTATCGCAGACCGACAATAGCTGTATTCCTCGATTTCAGGAGTGCGTTCGATTCAGTCGATCGATCGATTCTGTTCGAATTACTTGCGCGAAAAGGTGTTCCCACGAAATATATGAACATCCTTCGTGCTCTATACTCGAACACTACAGGCCGCGTCAGGGTCTATGGTGCCCTATCGGTAGGCTATTCTACTACGAGTGGCGTTCGTCAGAGTTGTCCGATTTCCCTGTGTTTGTTCAATTTCGTCGTGGATTCTATCATGGAGTGTTCCCTTGAGGAACCTTATGATGTAGGCGTTGAAGTACTGCCTGGTGAAAGGTTAGTTGATTTAGATTATGCGGACGATATCGTCTTGCTGTTCGACGATGTTGGGGCGACACAATCAACCCTGAATAGCCTATCCAGAGTGGTCCCAGTATCACGTATGAACTTCGCACCTTAGAAGTGCAAAATGTTGCTGCAGGACCACCAGCCACTTGATGACCCCTTGACGCTTGCTAACGAGGAACACGAGGTGGTTGATCAATTCACTTATCTTGGCAGCTGCATCAGCAATAATGGGCGCATAAAAACTGACGTCAGTTCACGCATTGCAAATGCCGGAGCTGCCTTCTTGAACCTGTGTCATCTTTGGCGACAGAAGGGAGTTTCCCTCCGTCTGAAAGGCCGTGTATACAAGACCATAGTGAGGGCCGTTCCGCTCTATGGTAGTGAAACTTGGCCCCTTCGATCTGAAGATCTGAGACGCCTGCAAGTCTTTGATCATCGTTGTTTGCGAAGGATTGCTGGTGTCGAGTGGCACCAGCGTGTCCGCAACGATGATGTGCGTAGGCGAGTACTAGGTAGTGATAATCATGCTAGCACCCTAGAACAACAGATAGCACTGAATAAGTTGCGTTGGCTCGGGCAAGTGCTACGCATTCCTGGTCACCGCTTACCTAGGCGGGCAATGTTCAGTCTACCAGATGTAGGAGGGCACAAGTCTCAAGGTGGACAGAAGTTGACTTGGCAGCGGGAAATGAAGTCGCTGACTACCATACTGGGTGCCGTTGGTCCGTCTCGCCTTCCGGGTTGGAGTCCACGTGACTCACCTTGTGCTTGGCTCGAGACTTTACAGGAAATGGCTCGCAATCGACACCAGTGGCACGTCTGCTGCCGTCTCCTAATCGGATTGTCTGGTTAAAGTGTGTGTTTGGTGCTGAGTTATCTGCGGGGTATGGGCTGATTATGACGCGTGGCAGTGAAAGCCGCAAGGAAGCCGTCTCGCCGATGCTGCCTTATCTTTGCACGATAGCCAGCTGTTTGTGACGGAATGTTGTCTACACAAGGTGTAGGCGCCTTGACCCAGAATTTTTGCTTAGGGCATTAAGGTTTTCAGGTAAGTCCCCTTCCCTCCCTCTTCTTATTCATTATTTCATAGGTCATTATGGTTGTATGGTAGCAAAGCATCAGTTCAAATGGCTGATGTACTGTTGTTGATGATAATGATGATGATGACGTACGCAAAACGTATATTATTACTTTCGAGAGAAAGTATCTTGGTGGATAGATGGTACCTCAGTAGCTCGGCAAACTCTGTTGGTGCCAGACATGTTCATTGGTGTGATTGAAGAAAAGACAGATGAGGTCATATGATCGGCGCCTCCATGCAAGTGTTATATTGATGGTACATTGCCAAACAGGAATTCGGAGGTGGATATAGTGCATGCTGGCTATACAGTGAAGAAAATATTTCTGAAACTTACAGTGAAGAGTAAAATTCAACAAACAACTGCCTTCCGCGTACAACTATTCTGATTGCATGGTTGTCAACCGATCTGCCTATGGAAAACCAAACTGGACTGTTCAGTAAAATGTAGTCACTGTGAAAGGCATAATTGTATCAATAAAGAGAGGGTACAATACAGCAGAGTTTCCGTTGCTCACCTTTAGCAGGATGTGTTTTATTTAATTGGTAAGTGAAAGACTCGGTAACTTACGTCCTAATTCTGTTCGAATTCACATACAGCGGTGGGAAACGACTACGTTGGGCTCATTGGCCCAAGTTCTGGTGTCAGAATTAGTGAACAAATTGCCAAGTGCTTATGCAGCCGGATGGGATGTGCACCGACAGTATCGGTTTAGTCGGAAAACCGAGCTGCTTCCTTAGCCGCAAGGCCCTTGCTGGTCACCGACCACTGGCTCATTGTTGGTGAGTTTGCTCACTTGATTAATGCTCGAGTAGCGACCACACCCTCTTAGGCTACTGGATACTAGAGTTTGAGATCTTGGTAGGCAGATGATGTGAATTCAAAAACAAATGAGTGTGGTTCTAAGCCTACTATGATAGTTCCAGCTACTGGTCATGTGAGATATCTTGATACCGTTTCGGTTTAACCAGCAACTGTGCATGTTTGTGCTTTCTCTCAACAACAACAACGGAGGAGGAGGAAAAGAGAGAGATCTATACATAGTGATGTTTTCCTCCTCCTCCGTTGTTGTTGTTGAGAGAGATCTATACATAGTGATGTTTCCGGATTTCCCTGTGTTTGTTCAATTTCGCCGTGGATTCTATCATAGAGTGTTCCCTTGAGGAACCTTATGATGTAGGCGTTGAAGTACTGCCTGGTGAAAGATTAGTTGATTTAGATTATGCGGACGATATCGTCTTGCTGTTCGACGATGTTGGGGCGACACAGTCAACCCTGAATAGCCTATCCAGAGTGGTCCCAGTATCTCGTTTGAACTTCGCATCTTAGAAGTGCAAAATGTTTCTGCAGGACCACCAGCCACTTGATGACCCCTTGACGCTTGCTAACGAGGAACACGAGGTGGTTGATCAATTCACTTATCTTGGCAGCTGCATCAGCAATAATGGGCGCATAAAAACTGACGTCAGTTCACGCATTGCAAATGCCGGAGCTGCCTTCTTGAACCTGTGTCATCTTTGGCGACAGAAGGGAGTTTCCCTCCGTCTGAAAGGCCGTGTATACAAGACCATAGTGAGGGCCGTTCCGCTCTATGGTAGTGAAACTTGGCCCCTTCGATCTGCAGATCTGAGGCGCCTGCAAGTCTTTGATCATCGTTGTTTGCGAAGGATTGCTGGTGTCGAGTGGCACCAGCGTGTCCGCAACGATGATGTGCGTAGGCGAGTACTAGGTAGTGATAATCATGCTAGCATCCTAGAACAACAGATAGCACTGAATAATTTGCGTTGGCTCGGGCACGTGCTACGCATTCCTGGTCAGCGCTTACCTAGGAGGGCAATGTTCAGTCTACCAGATGTAGGAGGGCGCAAGGCTCAAGGTGGACAGAAGTTGACTTGGCAGCGGGAAATGAAGTCACTGACGACCATACTGGGTGCCGTTGGTCCGTCTCGCCTTCCGGGTTGGAGTCCACGTGACTCACCTTGTGCTTGGCTCGAGACTTTACAGGAAATGGCTCGCAATCGACACCAGTAGCACGTCTGCTGCCGTCTCCTAATCGGATTGTCTGGTTAAAGTGCGTGTTTGGTGCTGAGTTATCTGCGGGGTATGGGCTGATTATGACGCGTGGCAGTGAAAGCCGCAAGGAAGACGTCTCGCCGATGCTGCCTTATCTTTGCACGATAGCCAGCTGTTTGTGACGGAATGTTATCTACACAAGGTGTAGGCGAATTGACCCAGAATTTTTGCTTAGGGCATTAAGGTTTTCAAGTAAGTCCCCTTCCCTCCCACTTCTTATTCATTATTTCATAGGTCATTATGGTTGTATGGTAGCAAAGCATCAGTTCAAATGGCTGATGTACTGTTGTTGATGATAATGATGATGATGACGTATGCAAAACGTATATTATTACTTTCGAGAGAAAGTATCTTGGTGGATAGATGGTACCTCAGTAGCTCGGCAAACTCTGTTGGTGCCAGACATGTTCATTGGTGTGATTGAAGAAAAGACAGATGAGGTCATATGATCGGCGCCTCCATGCAAGTGTTATATTGATGGTACATTGCCAAACAGGAATTCGGAGGTGGATATAGTGCATGCTGGCTATAGAGTGAAGAAAATATTTCTGAAACTTACAGTGGAGAGTAAAATTCAACAAACAACGGTCTTCCGCGTACAACTATTCTGATTGCGTGGTTGTCAAACGATCTGCCTATGGAAAACCAAACTGGACTGGTCAGTAAAATGTAGTCACTGTGAAAGGCATAATTGTATCAATAAAGAGAGGGTACAATACAGCAGAGTTTCCGTTGCTCACCTTTAGCAGGATGTGTTTTATTTAATTGGTAAGTGAAAGACTCGGTAACGTATGTCCTAATTCTGTTCGAATTCACATACAGCGGTGGAAACGACTACGTTGGGCTCATTGGCCCAAGTTCTGGTGTCAGAATTAGTGAACAAATTGCCAAGTGCTTATGCAGCCGGATGGGATGTGTACCGACAGTATCGGTTTAGTCGGAAAACCGAGCTGCTTCGTTAGCCGCAAGGCCCTTGCTGGTCACCGACCACTGGCTCATTGTTGGTGAGTTGCTCACTTGATTAATGCTCGAGTAGCGGCCACACCCTCTTAGGCTACTGGATACTAGAGTTTGAGATCTTGGTAGGCAGATGATGTGAATTCAAAAACAAATGAGTGTGGTTCTAAGCCTACTATGATAGTTCCAGCGACTGGCCATGTGAGATATCTTGATACCGTTTCGGTTTAACCAGCAACTGTGCATGTTTGTGCTTGAAAAGAACGCTGGAAACGAGGACCTCATATCAAAACTGCTTGTTTTGTTTTGATTGTACGGATTTATTCACGGAATCAAGAGAGGGAACTTAGTGATAACGCGTGCTTCTATCCAAAATGTAATACGGATATTTACTGGTGTTTAGAAACCAAGCAACTTGGATCATTCAGTTGATGTGTACCTGCATCGGAGTATCAAGATCGGTTTCCCTTTCTATTTAAGTGCATTTTTATTTGATCTCGTAGCAGAATTGTGCGATACTTCCGGAATGCTACTAATAAAAACAAAACTCATTATTTGTTATTTTACAATTTACATATTTATTCCGTTTACAGACACTACAAGTTTGAGCATAAATTTGATTAACGAATATGGGCGGGGCGTGGTGCTTCCTGGCACACGGCTGTACAATTTCCTTGCGCTTTTTCTTGGAGCCCGCTGCAATAATCATACATCCATTTTTTCTGCAATTTTATGATTTTCGCAACCTCCCATCCATGGGACGTACCATTCACCCAACTGCCAGTCGCTCGATCTTGTGCGCGGTGGGCCTTGATGCCACCAAGCACTCAACCAAAGTTTGAGCAAAGGAAAGTATTTACTGAAAACTGGATTTTGTGTCCCACTTCCGGCTAGGTGAAAATGAGTTAAATGTCACTGAATTCAGTTGGAATTTTAGTGTTACCACTAACAAAATAGTACAGATACCGGCAGATAACTGAGGCACGGATATGCGGTACGGTACTAAACTTTGTACATATAGGTGGCTTTAGGCCCGGTGAATTGACAAAGCAGGACACCGGAGAGGCCAAACCCTATCTTGAGCTAACCTTTCTCACATATTGCTTCAACAGGACTTAGAGTTTCCGAGCTGGCAGATCCGCTGTCACCGATTAAACGGATAGTGTTATCAGGATGCCCCGCTTCCGTTCCTGTGTCAAATCCCTCATTTCTTCTAGACCTTGTGTGTGGCCAGTATAGAGAGTTAGTACTCAATTGTGCACATCGGACAGACGGCAGGTGACAGTGAGTCGCCAGTGTTTGTTAGTACACTGTTTGTGATAGCAAGGTTCGATGAACGTTTCAAATAATTGGGCCACCTATGGAGCATGACGAAAATTTACTCTGATTGGTGGACAACACGGGTTTGCCTTCAGTCCCCTTCTGTTCTCAACATAACTCAACGTGTATAACTCTGATTCTCTTCGCTAGATTGTTCACTAGAAACGATTTTCCACTTGTAAATCTCAGTGCGCTGTTGCTGCAGCTGCTGCTGCTGCTGTAGAAAGTCGTCCTTAGCGCTTGCTGAATTGTCAACTGAAGTCACGTGAATGATTATCGATAAGTAATAGAGATACGTCTGTCACCCAGATGTCTTTTTCTATTTGTGCGTGAATTAACTAACACTTAAGACCGCACGGGTGCTAGGATACCGAGTGCCCGACTTATCGCTAAAGTAACTAAATATGAGCTTTTGTGGCAAACACATCTAACATTATTCATCGTGGCTTGAAACCTATAGTAGGACGGTCTGTGGAAATAACCTTAGTGCAAACAAGTTGCACAAAAGTGAAAAAAGCAGCAATGGACTCAACGCAGCATATCTATCAACACCCAGGTCTATCCGTCTACTCCGAATTTTTGGGGTTGTTGAGCGAAGTGTTTGCCTGCATCATGTAGTCAAATAGTGACTTGAAATTAACTCAAGTAACATAGGTAATGTTACCCATCGTCGAGTCATATTTTAAACATTAGTAGCGTGGTTGCAGAATAAGCAATTCGAAAAAGTGATCCGCGGTTAACACACACGTAGGGAAATATAATTCCGGAGGCATTCCAGCTGATTGTGTTGGGTGTCCCGTTTCAACATATGACCATACATTTCCGTGTTGCGACTTAAGTTTATGAAGCGGCCGCATTTGTGGCTGGGATGTTTCAAGGTCGGAAACTGCAGTATGGATACACCCCGTAGACGGTGGTATCTGCCGATTAACACTCCAGGGCTTTATTCGCCTCTAGTATTTTAGGCTGGACAAACCATTTATATTTTCCGTTGCACTTTGCAGGACCTACTCCCACGCAGCCAGATCGCGTTTTAACCGGGGTTGGTAGTTCCGGATAGCGTACTCTACATGGGGCCTCATATATGCATGGAGTATTTGTGGGAAGCTAGTGGATCGAACCGTCGCAACGAGACTGGATCTTAACGTAATGCGACGGTTTGCGTACTTCACTGACCCAATGAGCTATACTGGTTGATGACTCCGGGCAACTTGCGAGCTACTCCTACCAGGTTGGTCAATGGTGATAGGTCAAACAAACTCAGTGACCTGTCCTTTCAGGTTGGCGGTTTGAAATTGGATGGCGTCCATTTCTGTAAAACGAAATCAGTGCCATCCCCGCTGACTTGTGGAGAGGCTTTTGGGCCAAAGTCTTTGGATGTGGACACTAATCGTCCTCCTGTCTAGGTCTGGGTGCCCTCGCATTGTCTCAGCCTACATACAACCATGACATTTTCTTCAAACGTAAAGTTCATCCTGCATCGGCCGTCGCGCAGATTATCAAGGGTCGCCGTAGCTGCTGCATACAGTACGGCGGATAATGTAAAACATGCTACTGCTGGCGCCTCCCTTCTTTCTTTTCTAGCTGTTTCGCGACCCGCATTACTAAGCTTCCTTTTATAATTCCCAGCTTAATTGACAGCAACCGAAGTGCCCTTGTAGTACCATCTGCAGCCGCCATCTCACAGCACCTATTGGACGCCTATAGGCAAATATCCCTTATAAGGCTGCGCTATCCCGTTTCAATGGCGACATCCAACGTCCGCATTCTAAGACATTCAGGCCAACAGGCTGCACTTGCGCGCACCTTGGATAAACTGAGTATTGATGTGTGTTGTGTGTCCGAAACTAGGATCAATGACCCTAAAGGGGCTATTGAATTAACTGCACCCGGCCTATCCTCTCGTTATTGGTTGCAAGCATCCGAAGACGCCTACGCAGCGCTCAAGGGTCAAGCTGGTGTAGGCATAAGTCTAAACTCCAAGGCTGAGCCATCATTGGTTGATTGGATTCCGGTGAACAGCCGTTTATGTGCAGTCCGTTTGACGGCATCAGCTAAGGTGGATTCACGAAATAATACACAACGATGTTTGTTTGTGATTTCCGTTTATGCTCTCACCGACTTCAGTTCTACTTCTGTCAACGACACATTTTATGGTGAACGCCCTACTACGCAGTGCTATTGTTCAGTTATTATACTATTTACAGGGGATATGAATGCACAAGTAGGGCGTCTGAGCTCTTCAGAAGCTCAGTTGGGGGTTAATTATGAGGTTAACTCCGAAGGGACTGACAACGGTAAGCGTCTGCCGAAGCTGTTTGTGGAGCACCAGTTGTTTCTTGTTATCACTGCGTTTAAACACAGTGGGCACCGAAGAGCCACTTGGCGTCCTCCTGTAGCTGGCCAGGGATGAACCAAAATATATCACTTTGACATAAGTTACAGGTGGCTTGGTTCCATGTTGGATTGTCTCTCGTACTGGAATACCTGCATCGACTCTGATCGTACATTGGTATGGTGTCGTTTCTCCATGAACTTTACCGGGAGGCGCACCAAGTGTCTCCTGCAATTGGCAACTGATAATTGTCCCAGCCCTCGGTCGGACAAACATGTGGGTTGTGTAACACAAAGCATCCCATTAACAAGTTGCCTTGTAGTCTGAGATAAAACCAGCTGAATAATCCTAACAGTTTCCGCCTTTGCTCAAATGGTTGATTGCGCATTCCAATGATACATTGGGAAGCCTAAGCTTCAGGTTGGTCTAGCGTATTAAGGTCGCGCTTCAGTTACGACGGCTAGATTTGTATTGCGTATTCGACATGGGAGAGTACATACGTATTTATCATCTGTCTGAAAATAGAGATCTCTTTGTCCGAATACCTGTTGCAACAAGCCGATTTGTTGCTTACCAGTTTTGGTTGCCGCTTCGGGTTGCTTTGAAAGACCCAATTTATACTGAACTAAAATGGCAAGGTCGCGTTCGACGGAGGATCGCTGCAACAATTGCGTTCCTAACCTGTAGTAATAAGTACTCTGGTGACAGATGGATCATACATTGCATTTGCCCACTTTGGACTTGAGCATATTTTGTGTTGAGCATTGACGTACCATATCTAAGTCACACTGAATCCTGCGCCATATATTTATATTGTCAGCAAACATTGTTAATTTGTAGTGCTTATATGTGCAAATTATTGCTTATTAACAAAAACAATCCTGGACCTATATCTAAGCCTTGAAGCACACCAGACGCGACTGTAATTGGGTCAGGTAAGGAACTCCGAACTCCGAGCTCTAATGGTCGTTGCATCAGAAAGTTGGCGATCCAGTTCCGTAGAGGATCGCAGATGGCTTAACATGGAAGGTTGCAAAAGAGAATCCTCTCTTCCAACCGACTGAATGCCTGCGACAAATCCAAGTAGATCAAAAACATCAGCATCAGCTGACTCTATACAAATACACCATGCCATTAATGAACTCGTTGAACACGGTATCTGCCTTATTGCTCTTGAGTAATAATTTTACCATTTTCTAGATAAAGTATAACCCGTTAGAAATGTTGGATTCCGTGGCATTTTGCTTTACAGGGAGAAGGGACCATGAGCTTCAGTTCAAAGACTTAGTAGTACTTACGTTATTGTGAATCTGAGTCAGTATTATGTGCTACTATGGCGGACGAACGTTTTTCTGGTCTAGGCAACGCTAAAAGAACTGGGCCGACAGTTTGCTATTTGTCTTGCTGCTACTCCTAATGCCTCTGGACTAATAGTGTCGACACCAGGAGAGCTTTGTTTACGTAGAGACATCATGTTGTGTTATAGCGCAGCGGCAGTAAAATAACTGATAATGGAAAAGCAAGAGCTGGAAGATGGCTTGATGGTAAGCTTCTCTGCAATGTGGCACATCCACAATGCTTTTGCTGCTTCCATAGCTGCTGCGTTAAGACATTCAACTTGTGAATTCAAGAACTTGCCTGCCTAAGTTTATATCTGCCGTTGACCTACTTGTATAGCATTTTGCGGTTAGTGTTAAAAGTTTTCACTATATTTTATTTAGTTTCGGCATTTTAATCTCTAAGCAGTTGAGTGCTGTGGTAACAATGTATTATGTAGTTCTCCCGATTTTCTGGCGTCGGTGATGGTCTATAATAACGACTGACTGCGTTGCGTACAAACAGGTTCTTTATGATCTGCTCCTTTAGAAAAGAAAGGTGTTCGGCCCATTACAACCCTTTTCTCTGATGCCTTCGTAACCAGTCAATTGGATTTGCCAACGAATTCGAATCAAACGACTTTTAATGGATTTCAATGATTAAGAAACTTGTTGCGACGTTTCCACTGAGATAATTGGTCGTAGCGTGTAGTTTTGCGCAGAATCCTAGGGTTCTCTTGGCGCTGTTACGCACAGCAGATGACGTCGAAACTGATGACTTCATGAGCACTATGACTTTTAAACGCAGTTCACAACCAGCACAACAATCATAGGTTCCTCGCTGTTAAACACAAGACTTAGAAACTCCGTTAATTGCTTGTTGTGAACATAGTGGGCATAAATACGTGACTGTAAATCGCAACACTGGTTAGGAGCTCTGTCATAACTGAGTATACTTTTTCGCGAATGTAGCAGGGGCTACTAAGCAGACTACATTTAATTCACCTATGATAATTATGCGGTTTTGCTTTTGGTTCAGTACCCATCTGAAAGCTATTGAAAGGTGGCAGTCTATTACGCGTTCAAATTTTGGGTAGCAACACACAAAGGATATAATGTAGGTTTCGCTACCACGTACTCGCAAACGGCACCAAAGAGATAAGCCGAAATGTGAGTCTGATTTCTACACGGCTTAGCATTGTAGGTTGCTGCGTTAATATGTGATTGCCCTATTCTTTCGTAAGCGTGTCGTTTCTTATGAGTGAAGTGTCCAAAAGCAAGAATTTAGGGTCTGTTAGTCCATTTATCCATGAAACTGATGATATCACATGGCTTCGAAGTTTCGCGATCTTGCCGTTTGGTCAGCTTATTGATAATGACTCGAGCACTGGTATATAGACATGGTAGTTTGTCAGTTTAAAAGACCACACAGGCCTCCATGAAGCGAGTGTGGGTTAATTTGGACCAATTTGTGGCCAGCCGTTTTTCAGATGCTTGACGACATGCTGATGATAATGAATCGTCCACAACTTGGTTTCTCCAAGCTTGGTACTTTCCGCGTACGAGTAACGTGCACAATCGCGTGACCGAGCAGTAAATGTATGCTACTGCCTAGGCCTAATTAGCTTTGTTTTCAGTGGGCCCATATTTAGTGTTTGCAAAGCTTTAACAGCTTTTAATCGAAATTGTGATAAAGGAATTTTCTGATGTCCCTGCACACTTTATAACACTTTTTGTGGATATTGTGAGTAGTGTACTTTTCGGAAAAAGTAGAAGCCAAAATAAAACTTCACATAATAATCTGCCTCGACGGGGGATCGAACCACGGGTCAACAGATTACCGGTCCGCTGTTCTTCCACTGAGCTACCGAGGACTGACGATCAGGCGCGCAATTTAATACATGAGTTCTGCTTGGTTTTCAACGCATTGCCAGTGAGCGTACAGTATCTCTCCTGGTATTTCAGATTGGCTCACTCTGCTCTGACTAAACCAGGACCACTACCAATGTTATGTGGGAGGAGAAACAGCCTCCTAAGCGACCGCGCAGCAAGTTTGTCCAAGAAAAGCACTTCATTAATGACTGTCAAAGTGTTAAATGTTGTGTACCAGCCTCAGGACTATGGTAAAAAGAAAGATCTGACAAGTGATAAATAAAGATTTCACTTAGCAAATTCAGCTAGCTGTGTCTATCTGTGAAATCAATGGTCGATTGCTCCAGAGGGCAAGATGATAGATGCGTACCTTACACGACCCGTGTTGTAAGGTACCAGAAATAGTAAGGCGTTATCTACGCCAACGCTGCAGTCCAATGTGAATTTAATGAGTCTGATCTTGCCATATTTTACAGAGTTGGGTGACGAGTACCTCTGAGTGAGTTCCACTGTTCTTAGTAGTTTGAAACTTAAATGCAATATGATGGCGGTAGTTTCCCAAACATTTGTGCGCAGGACAGTCAGCGCATATTACTGGAGCCATTTCTTTGAGCTGCATTAACGGGCGATCCTTGGTCCTGGATTCATACCAAATGATGATGATCTACTGTTTGTCTCTGTACTCGCGTTAGCTGTGCCAGTTACAGAGAAGGCACTAACCGTAACATCCCGAAGGGTTTTCTGCAGCTGGGTCTGAATATTTGATTGATTTTTTTAGCATATTTAGTTCTACTAGGGCCTATTGCTTTGCAGTTACAGAAGACCCGTTTTCAGCTGCCATATCCATGTTCATGATGCTAGTTAGTAAGGCCTGTGGAATTGGTGCCATCGCACATTCCGTGTGCTGTCTGATTTTTGTGGTGCTCAATAGAAATTGGCCTTAAAGCCGCGGTATAATTTTATCTGGCTTTCTTCAAGAAGTGAAGGAGATAAAGGCAATTTGGACCGTGATTATCTTCGTTCGGGCGATGCAATTTTGTATTACTGTTTCTATTAGAAATTACTGTGGTATCCTGGTGAATACACAATTTCAGAAACATAATTTTAGCGTCAATTTTCTGGCAAGCTTCTTTTTCTAACAGATCGCAAGTCTAGACTGGTAGCAGTATACAATTGGCCAATGGATTAGGCAAACACTCAGTACAAACCAGATGTCAACTTGTGAAGTGTTTCGACCTTTCACTTGGTGTTGCAAAAGGTTTGCGTACTTTAGATACTACCATTTGAAACAGTGTGGGTAGGGTAAAAATTTTGGAATATTACTTTACATTCTGCGTAACCTTCGCCTTGAGCCAGTTTGAATTCACATCTACTTTCTTTCTGCTGCTCAACGCAGTTCCGCTGCCTTACACAGGGTGTTAGCTGACATTGTGTAGTCTCCAAGATTTTGGTTGCACCCTTTGGCCAGAGGAGCGATGTAGTTAGAAAGGCGATTTTAAGACTGGTGGACGACGTTTATGTATCGGTCGGTGTTGTGGGTTACGCCGGCGCACTGGATGACAACGTCAAAATGAGTGATATTTGCTTTGGGCCATCAATCAACTTCAACTAAACGCTGGGCAAAAAGGGAAGTATTAGAAAAGGACAAGTTGCTGCGGCATCTACCATTAGAAAAACCGACCGTTGGTTAAATTGCACACTTTAGAATGATCTTTCGCACCAGTATAAGGATCTACAAAGCGCTCGGAAGTTAATTATTTTAGTGATGAGTGAAAGCGACAAAATCAATCACCGACAAGTGAATCAGACTTTCAAACAATTAGATTAATCCAGGAGATAATTATGCATATTATATAGTTGGTGAACGCGAGAAAATGAATATATTCCAATTATGTGCACCAAACTTTGAGGAGTAGTCTAAAATGAACAATAACCTTGGGTCATGCGTTTACTACTAGTGATTATGCTGTGGTCAGTGACCATATATTCCCGCTCAACCATATTCCAGTGGTTGTTATATATTTGTTGTCAAATCAACTTAACTTTGTGAGTTTGTATTTTTAATCTTTGCGATAACTGTATATATAACAATTAAAATCATCATTTTTTTCTTGGGCTGAATATGTTTATTTGGTTAAAAGTAAAAATAGCAAAGTACAAATTGGAACAACCTTGAGCACGGCTAAGATATGCGCACCTGAATTATATTGCCGTAATAGGAAACACTACCTTAGCACCACGTGCCACTAATATTGGTGGTTTCTGAAGCATACATGACATGTGAGTAGTTTACGTTTTATATCATGAAATCACGTGGCCTATTTAAAAAAATACGCGCACATAAGACTGGGCAACCGAAAATAGTTCTATAGTTGCATAAATAAAATGGTGTACATACGTAGGAATTTTACATGGTTTTGAAGTTTATTGCACTACATATTCCATATAAATTATTGAACAATTGTTAGACTGATCTCCTTGTTTTAAAGCGAAATATCATTGCGTACACGGTGGAAGAATATAACGGTTTCAGCGCACTAATTTTACTGACAATGGCGCTGCCTCCTTCAACATGCCAACACTGGTATCAGACAAAACGTGTAATTATTTTTGCAAAATATGTGGAAACTTACTCACAGTATATTCCTGACTGTTTTAGACCCAATTCCAAAATTACACATAACGCATTTTTTCAAAAAAGCAATAGTATTTTAATATGTTGTAATTCGCGAAATCTGCATTACACTCCTTTGTTTCGCATTTTTGTCAAGATTTTCTCAATTTTGCTGCTGCCGCTGCTTTTGTTAGAGGTTGTAGCTAAAAACCATTTGGATTGCCATGTAATGTTGATATTCTGGTATCTAGGATGAGATCACTTATTATTATATGTCTAACGAAAATTAAATATTTAGCAGTATTTTCAGACATACATGTATATAATTACAGATTGTGAGTAGGCTAAAACAACTTGTATACGCAAACATTTTTGAATAGTAGAAGCAATATTCCAAATTTGTTAGAACCAGTGCTTTTAAATATGAAATATGATGGTTCCACTGAAGATAATTGAAAGAGTTATCATTAATACAATACATGGCCAGACATGTACCATGGCTAATATCCGCAGATCAATACGTTTTCATGAATAAAATATTTTACGGGGTTCCGGATATGCAAATATTTTGTGGGCATTCTATATCAACTAGAATGCTCTACTGTTAACACAGTATTGAAATAATTTCGTGCTATAAAATTCGTCCGGTTCATAACTCCAGTTGGCAAAACTAAAATCAGTGAGCGGGATGGATTGTATAATAAACCGGGGTTAAGTCAATCATACAACTAGCGCACACGCCTACGCGTATCATTAATTTGTTAATCGATGCGCCACGCCAGTGCAGTTTGATTAATCTGATGACTAAGAACAAACATGAGCTATGTTCATGTCGGAATAGAAAGTTACAAAGTTTCACACAACCAGCCCTATGTTACTTTCCTCCCCCTTCTAACCGGCGTTGTCCTAAACACCTACGACTTCCATAGCTTGTTTCAGCCGGTTGAAATATACCACCATCTTGGTACTTTGGTCTTGGTATGTTGGGATATTTAGTCAGTACTATTTTAAAGCGGATAATAACCCTCCAAGATTGAAGTTACCATAGCAGTATTTATTAACTTCATTAGCGCTAAGTTTGAACTTCGTGACATAAAATACTTTAAAAATATATAAACTTATCTTACTTCGGCAGACCAGATACTCTACCTCCTACGCATACCAATATCGAGGATATCGACATACCTTGCCTCTATTGAATATGTTCACCATATTCATGGACGCTGGGACTGCAAGAACACAGTGGAAAGAAACCATTGTCATACGACGACACCAATCAGGCTTCCTGTTTGAAACAAAGTGTTGTCATCCAATACACCCTATGTCTATATTATCTCATTTGTTAACGTGAAATAGAGAAACTGCAACGGTCGAATTCCTAATATCTGTTAAGTTAATCAATGAGTCAACACGGTTTTCTGGAGGCAAGTTCGTGCATAACATGCCAAGTTTTCCTTCGACATCATCTAACTGCCTTACAGGATAACGCAATTCAGCAATCGTTATTTACCTAGATAATCACAATATTTCGATCGAGCGCAGCATAGAAAAGTAATATTCAAATTGATGTCGTATGAATTCGGATAACCCCTGTTTCTGTGGTCCAAATTCTATCTCACAAATCGAATGCAGGTGGTACAGATTCGGAAACACAAATCTTCACCAACAGCAGTCACAAGTCGTGAACCCAGTTGTGGTCCTTCTATTGTGATGCTACATATCAACAGCCAATCATACGAACAACATGCATGATTTATATTATCCAGAAACCATTTTGAAACCCAGGGCGCATATTTCAATAGTGAGGCCCCAATTCATAATACACAGTAATGAATTCAGTCAAAGAACACCCCCAGGCCGCAGTTTAGCAACAACAAGACGCAGTACGAAACAAAGCGTATCGGGGAAAGCAGTACGACATGGCTCACATGACGCGTGTTAAAGCATGTGTGAGGATCTATTGCTAGGTCAGTGCAAAGAAAACCATTAGGAACGTAGTGGGGCTAACTAACTAATCAATATCATTGCTAGATATGGCATCCCTCCTCTCTTAAAGGAATTCATACACGGGGAACGAAACGTTCAACAGGCGTAGGTACACTTTGAGAACTGCAAAGTGGTGGGCAGACTGATGTTGGCACCATATCATGAGTGGTTTGTTCTACCGTCGGCTGAACTGAGTCGGATATATTTTCCTCTTTTGCTCGTGTTTCTACACAACGCGGACGTATGTGATCTGAAGGACGCCTCAAGATGCGACCGTTTAACTCTAGGTCAGCCTGGGTACCATCACTTGTGATCACGGTTGCGGGCTGCCACGACTGGTTATGTGGATGTCATGTATACACAGCTTTCCCGGTTGGAAAACAACATCGTGCTCCTTGTCTGAGTTACATGTCTTGTTTTGTTTGGCTGCTATTTGGGCTTGACGATTAGGAAACCATAGGTGTAATCTAGTATGAAGTGCTCTACCGAACATCAGTTCTGCGGGGGATCTACCAGTGGCTTCCTTTGGAGTTATTTATTAGGTAGAAAGTAATCCAGCTAATACCGTTTGTAAGGTTCCCGATAACCGTTTTAGCAGGCATCTTTTACCGTCTGTACCGGGCTTTATACTGATCTTTTTGACGTAGAATGATATGGGGCTTTAACAGGTGTTAAAGGGCGTTGCTCTGTATAAACCTTTCAACATCCTTCCTGGTAAAACAGGACCCATTTTCTGTACAAACAGTCTCAGGTATTCCGAAAACTAAACATGGTTTTGCATTTCTTAAATGGTTGTTTCAGCCTTGGGATGAGACACTGGATAAACATCGATCCATTTCGAATAGGCATCAAACACCAACAGGAAAAATGCTCCGTTCAAAGTACCAAAATATTCAACATGGATACGCTACCGTGGCCTTTCACGCTAACGCCAAGTATGTATTGGATCTATGGATTTATTCGACTGATATTTTTGAGTGAACAAGTTTTCAAGTAGTTTTCAATTTCAGCATCTAAGCCTGGCCACCAGCAAGAGCCGCGTGCAAGGGCCTTTATTCGGACAGCACCTGGATGTCTATTGTGATGTTCATTATAAAAAGAGCGGGCTTTCGACGGTGGAATAATACCTTCGCTCCAAATCCATAGTTTCGGTTTAACCACCGTAGAGTTATACGTTCCAAATTATGCATCATCGCTTCTGCAATATGTACTGTTTTTCGTGACACCATGGACGTTCCTTTTTATTACCGGTATACTAGCATATCAAAGTAGAAATAAGTGAACATGCAATGATCCAAGAGTTTCCATACACCATCTGGCTTGGCTTTTCCTATCTTGTCAGGCGGATCTTGTAGTAATTCCAACGGGTTATTTCGCAATTCCGTGGTACTTGTATGTGAATAGTGCGATGACTTCAAAGGGAATCCGCCTGACACCATAGGACACCTTAAGACAGAGGGTGTATAGGAAATCTCCGAATGTGGACAATCGACAAAAGCTAGATACACCTTGGAAGTGGGTTAATCTACGGCCAATTTAACCAAGCGACACGTTGAACTAAAGGCTATATACGCAACCGTACGGATAAAATACAACTAACGCAACTAAACCTGATGGAACAGAAGGCCGGAAATGCAAATCGACAACAAAGTCAACTGCAGAGGTACCCTTGCTAACGTCACAAGGTACGCACCAGATAAATCAATTTCTGTGGTCTTGTGCCCGCCCAGCAATTCGAATTTGGATTGACGGCTCGCTGCTTAAAACGATTGATCAATCAACCTCCCTAACTCCTCGCACCTGGGCGCTCAAGACAGTTACATCTTAGCGCTGAAACTTTTGCAGCAGAACTGATGAACGTAGGAAATACAACAAACATTAACAATATTTTGTCGTTTTGAGGAAGTTCGTAGCTCATTTTGTTGGTTTGTTCGTGTTTATGTTTATATTTGGATGTTTGAGTTGCGATATATTCTAATGGATGGCATATGCCTAAAAGTGCCGATGTTATATGTACTTCGCATTTCCATGGAAACGAACATAAACACAAAGATTAACTCACTTGGCGATGATTAAACCTTCTGCAAGCATAGCATGTATCAATTACAGCAAAGGCACTATTATGTTAAGTTCACTGTCAGTGTTATCTGTGAGAATATTATGATCACCCGACAGCATCCTCAATATTTTAGAATATGTCTATTCGGAATTTTGTGTTTTACGTTGCTTTGCCACCCAGATAACAAGTAGCTTGTCTGCGCAAAATCTCTTATAGACAGAGATGGCCAGTGTTAAGGCGTCGGATTTTGGCGGAGTGACGGAAAAACTACTGCGCCAGTTTTCATTAATATGGACGTTTTAGCATGCGAAACGGCAATCAGCAACCAGCAGGCCGTCAGGACTCCCTAAGGGAAGACATTGAAACCTCATATTTTGTGCGTGCTGAATGTACGCGTAAACACTGCTCACCACACAACCAATAGACGCAGAAAGAAACCCGCGCCGTGGAATTTCAAAAAAGGAATGAGATGATAAGTGTGTTTTGTTGGTCAGTACGTTGCTCTATGTATGATATATGTTCAAAATAATAACCATTTTCACTTGCACCAAGAGTTTCATAGGGCGATGCTTTTATAAATTATCGGCAAATCTTAATGCACTCGGATGAAACGAACTACGCAGCACGTACCGCGTTATGCGCATACCGCTTAGTACAGACGCGTTGTTATGTTTGAACCAGAGAACTTGAAATTAACTAATTGTAATGAATTCAGGTGTCATTTAGTTGAATGATTTCATGCAGAACTTTTGACACGCGATTAAGAATATATACAGAATTTGTCTCAGATAAGCACAAGGAAAATTAACACAAGCGCAGTTCATTAGCCTGCGGCAAATATATTAGCATCATTACTAGACTTTTGAATGGGTCTCTTTATTAAAATGTTGATGTTTCCATTATGATCAAAGTTTGCAGGTATGACCATCAAATGCAAACTCAAATCAGACTAAATTCCACACTGAAGCGCCTTGGTTTATGCATACATTTGAATTTCATTGACTACATTTGCGTTGGTATCCGTGATGCTGGGCTCCAGATCGCGTTGACTGCTTCCCGTAACTTTCACTATCGTGGACGAAACTTAAGCTTGCTTTTCCGTAGTGTTCTAACATTTGACAACACCTGATAATATGTGCTTGTAGCTAGAATGGCATTGAATAGATTATAAAATTTTGATCGAAATACTGGTATTGTAGCTCCTTTGCATACCTGGCACGAAACATATCTCATCGACTATGTGCAAAAAGTAAAACTAAGTATCCACTGGTTTGATCGATAATTTAAAAAGTTGTATGCTTTAAAGCAGCGAAATATATCCTCTGCTCATCTTGAATTACATGAATAATATGACAGCTGCTAACAACTATGAAACACCGTATATAATTACCAAAGAAACCTGGGTATGTGTACGATTAATCCTAACTTTCTACAGGAAGCATTTGACAGAATAATTTGGGGCTATCGGAGCATGGTTTGACTCATAAGAACTGACATTCCTTGCAGAAAAATGCTGAGTATCGCCGTATAAATAAAACCTAATAATGGTACTCTGCAAATTTACGGAAAACCATTACATTTTTCGCAGACTTGCGGGATTTAGAAAACATTAATTAAAGCGCCCTCAATTTCGGTGAAAAGGTTGATTCCATGGCAGCATGTTATAAATGAGCGGACGCCTCCTGATATGGTTGCGTAATTGCCTGGTAAGATTGTCGCTGTTACGGTTGGAGCACGCCTAAGATGACGACTTGTAACGCTGGCCAATCGAACAGAGTTGCGCTGACCTTATGACGCTAGACTAGCCGGTGAGACGGATAATCGTGCGAGCGTGTGAACGATCCTAGCCGCAAGTGTTCGGATAGACGCTGAGCCCTCGGAACGGACGCACACGAGAGGTAGTTAAGATAGACGCGCGCTAATGACTTAGACGCGAAGGCTGGCCAGCTAACGACTCACACGCAATCACGTGACGTGACCGGCTTCCAAGTAAGGCGAAGAGGAAAGAAAAGACAGGCGGTCTTCTGTAGGTTCTTTTACGACCAAAAAAGGGCGAATCACAGCCAGTGCTATGGGCCATTAAGGAAGGGAAAATTTCTACCATGACGAGGTGGTATTTTTTAAAAGGCCATTGTCCAAAGGTGCGTAGTTGGGTCGCGTCTCGCAGTTGCTGATCACTGCTACGTTGTGTGGAAGAATTAGACTCCGCTTCCCACAGCCGTTATGCCGGGGCTTCTGGCGCGTTTTTGCTGGAAATTTGTCGGGCCCGCAACGCAGCCAAAGCCTGAGCTATACTTGTGCTTGTCACAAATGTCATTTTTATTCTGTGGCTCTATGAATTAATATTTTCAAGCAGTACTTAGACGTTGTACTCAAAGATTTATCTATGGTATGTAATAAGATCCTACCGATGTAGATAATTTGCAGCATCGATTCACAAGTACCGCTTTTAGTGATGCAATAACACATTTTATTCCAAACGATGTATGGTATTTAAATATGCACCACCGTGGTTGGAATATTTTGTTTGATGTAACGCACAATCGACACATATGCCGGCCAGAAATTCCCATGTTAAGATCACCTAGTTGGTCACTGAGTACGACGGAAAGCTACGAACCATGTGTGAAGAATATCGTGTGCTTCTCGCGAGTCCATGCCTCTGTTCTCAAATCGATCAGATAGCAACCAATTTATTCTGGAAGGGCGGAGTAAATGTTTGCAGAGTCATCAGGTTCCTATTTCTTGAGTCAGACCACGCTCTTTTATATTGCTTTTATCTGCTTGAGTTTCGGAGGGTCCCCGAGATTGTTACACTGGGCGTTAGGTAAAAATACCCTATCCACTCCCTCAGTTATGCAAAATTATTAATGCTCTCTGGTTAATGCACTCAGCTGCGGCCCACCGCAATATATTGATGGGTCAGGCCGTCCACATCGTAGACTATGAAATCTTCCACACACTCAGCCCTCGATCTCACTCAGTATCCTAGGAAGGTCAGAACCCCCCACAGGCTTTGTGTATCTATTTGCTCACCGCAAAATATCCCATCAGTGTTTAGTTGAAATTAAGTACACTCTTCTGTCAGTCGGCAGCTAAAACAATGCCTATTTAGAGTAAGTGAAGACGGATGATTTCAGCTTGCTTGGCATATGAAAGCCAATGCCTTTTCTAAAAATGTTCGTGAACACTTTAAGCTCATTTTCTGTAATGACCAAGGGAAGCATTATGTTCGCCCGGCTATATGTGCGGAGAAGTCGACTCCGATACTTTTCCTTTGGATGTGCTTGGATTGATTGGCCAAGGAATTCTATTTTATTGTTGTTTTCCCTCACCGTCCAATAGTAGGCATTTTGAACTCGATTGCTCACACTTGTTGGCCACACTTCATATACAGTGAAGCGGAAGATTGTCTTATTGCCCGAAGCTTGAAGGGGTTAATTGCTCCCGGTTCAGAAGGAATTCCCTCGGATTTTTCCAAGTTGGTTTGCCCAATTATCTACAACAAGTGAACCTCGTTGTTCTCCATAAGCGTGAAATATCCGCGCGCTTAAAAGTGCTAATCACTTGTGCTCCCGAATGTTAAGAAGAGTTTTTTACTTATTACGGATATCAGCGGAGGAAACGATTTACTCCAACAAACAGACATGCAAGGTACTTCTGTGCTATACACGTTTTGTGAATTGCAGCTTCCATTTTGGCCGCGGGTGTCTGCAGCAAACTTTCACGTTCTGCCAAACGTTTGACTACCGCCAACTTTGCCAACAGCCTACCGTCGTAATTCTAGATATTCGTGCAGCTTTCGAACCTGTTGATAGACCTGCGCTCTGACGTTGCTTGCTACGGATCGGGTCCAGGTAAAGTACGTTGCTATCACACACACTTTACATCTTTGGCAGAGCAAGTAATTCTGGCAAGCTTTCTTCTTCATTCACCGTCAATAGATGTGTACGACATAGCTACCCTATGTCTACGTTCTTTCTCCATTTTCTAATTGTAAACATTCTATTGTGATCTCCGGAAGGTTAACAAAATTTCAGCATGCGGTTACTATTGAATAAGCGAGATATTGTCTTGGATTATGGTGGTGACATCACCTTGCATAGTGCCGACTAGCGGTATGGGAATCATTCTTAACAGTTTGGACATGAACACATTTAAGCACGGAATATGCTTCGTCCCGCGAAATATTTGATTGCTGCTCTAGGATTGTTAATGTCTGCTTCCTGTGCTAAATCTTGAGGGTACACAGCTTGAACAAATTAATAGCTTTCTACCCGGACCAGTATATATCTGTTGGGCGTATCCCTAGGATAAGATATTCTCTCCGCATCGCCAAAATCTGTCGGCGCTTAGTAAACCTGGGACACTTGTGTCCTTGTCATGATGCCTTCATCTTGGTAACGGCTCGTTTTGTAAAGTCACCTATCGAACCATTTTACTATTCGGAAGCGAATCCTAGGCAGTTGGTATAGGTGGCATGAACTGTCTTTCCGCTTTCGAAAATGGGTGTATGCAGAGGATGGCTTGTGTGTTTGGTAAAATTGTGTCTCCAACGATGAGTTAAAAAAACCTGTTTTACGTATGCAAGTATTCCCTTTAGCAAGCTGTCTTTGCTTTACCAGTTAAGATGACTTTTCAAGTCCCACGTATGTCAGCTAAGCATTTGCGTCATCCCAGCCTGTTAGCTCGTACAGACATAGCTAGAAGAAATCACTTAATTATCAAACGGCCATTTGTGAAAGCGCAAGAATGCGCAGGCTTCCCATATTGTTACCGTCGAGTCCACACAACTACACGTTTTGGGACCAAAAGATAAATAGTGTCAATAGTTCGAAGCAATTCGAAATATGCTCCGCAATTGAAAGCAGTAGAATATGTGTGTATACACCAGTTTAGATGCAAATGTCTAACGCTTAGCAAAGGGAAAAGACAAAAAACAAGAAAAGATAGCTTGTGCAACACAAACAAAAAATGTTCCAATTTTCGCGGCAAAGAAGTTGACATGTGTTGCGCACCTTCAGCATACATGTCATAGCGCTGATGACGTGACGATCCTAATGGTTATTTTCCGCTAGTTTCCTTGGTTTTGTTTTGCCTGTATTTCCGTTAGAAGATTGCGTCTGAAAAGATTAGCGCATAGTCTGAGAAATTGAAAGAGAAAACAACAGGCAACAAACTACTTTGCTGGCTTATATAATAATTGTAATTAGATCCAACAAAAATCTGACAAGAACCGTAAATTTGTTCGAGACCGTCAACAAACCCATCTACTCGGATCCGTCAAAGCTGTGAGGTCCGGCGTAGTTGGACATACACAACGTCTGCATAGCGTAAGATTTTCTTGTATAATATAAGGTTGGAAAAAAGGAGTGCTGGCGCGAAATCTGGAGAAGAAGGAAGTTGTCGAGTTGAGGGAGAATTTTAAAATGCTACTCGCAGTGTGCGGACGTTCGTTGTCGTTAAAGAAAATTCCTGGGTATGCTCCGGTACGAAGCTGACGGATGAGTTGCAAGGAACGTTTTAATACTTTTACAAACTACTGCGTTGACAGGTTGACTTTTGCTACTACCTCCTATCCTCTACAAGCATCCATCGTACCCGTTAAATCTTTTCACTGATTATGTTTTCTGACAGTCAAATCCAACTCGGGTTATTCTTGGCACCTACCTTTCCGTCTCAGAGGAGTTTGAACTACGAAAATCCCACGTTTTACTAATTGACATACCATGGTAAACTTGAGCTAACAAGTTATAATTCTCCGCCACCGTTCTACTTAGTTTGAAGCAATACTGCATTCTTGCGGATTACTCTATCTTAAGCTCCTTTTTGAATTGACACGAGTTCTCACCCTGGCTTGGTTGTGGCGTGTACCACTGCAACATTTCGGAGATTTACACGATAAAGGATTTGCTGTCATGGCTGGCCATGCGTAAGTGGATGTCCCTCATCATAACCATTGCGGTTTCGGACATACGAGAGGGTTCACTGACATTTTCAAACGAACCGTATATATATATATGTAAAGTTTATCCTTAACCTCGGCTACATGCTTCACATTTGAGGAACTGTAGTAACGTCTAATAATATACCGGCATACCCCCAACTTCTTTATGAACACCGAAATTCCACAGAGGTAAATCCAAAGCGTTGTAATAAATCACTCGCTCAGCGAATCCATGTGCAGCAAGATGGCAAAGTTGCTTGCTCACGATAGGATACATACTGGTGATAGGTAGGAAACCACTCAAAAATTAGGCACATAGGCTATTCACCTTGATCAGGAAATAATTTCTGTTACGCATGACCCGCAACTATTCGATGTCGGCTTCCTGGGAATTCAGGAACTGTAAAGGGCTTCCCTCCCGACGATTGCCATAGGTGCAAAAATTGCCCAGCAATATTAAAAAGGTGTGCCTTAACAATAAGCAAAATAAGTTAGACAGCAAAATCCAGGATGAAAAATATTAGACAGAAGCAAATTCACGCTAAACTTTGTTTGCTGGTGCGAAATTTGCTACTATTAAATGTTCAAATGCCTAAACAGAATGAAATCCTTTCTTGCAAATTAAGTAAATTTAAATCGAATTTGTTAAGCTTGCAAAGTAATTTTATACCTTCGTGTTACATTGGTTAAAGTAGGAAAACTATACACATAGGAAATTGAATAAATAAAAGTTTGTGATAATTAGAATTCACCAGACTCAATATAACCGACTACTGTCCAGGCTGAGAATGCGCGCTCTTCCGAACACAATCACTGCTAGCAAAGTATCATTGATTTTGGGTTGTTTGTAAGGACTATTGTGTAGAACAATTTAGGCAGCGAGGTTCAAATCACCCATATTTGTCGTATTTCCCTTGTGCAAGTAAAATCCAAGCGGATTTTGTTGCTTAGCTAAAGCAACATAAATAGTGTCCATTTCGTTCCTTTTAGATGTGCGGTTCGCTTTGCTTTGGTCTAAATCTCTTTTCCAATGGGGACGCCCTACTGGAAACAAAACATCTTACACCTTGAATTCTTCAGAATGACTCATGCGTTTGACGTCTACAAGATCACCAAGAAAATAGCATCTCATCATTGTAATCTTAAACAAGGTCACATTGTGACAATTACCTTTGGAGTGGAAGGCTGTACGGCAAAACGTGGAAGTTTTGTTAGCAAAGCTATCAACACAATTTGATGAAAACAAAGGTGGACACCAAATAGGTCTGTGCCGTTTATAATCATTATATTTCATAATTGCTCGCTGTCATTACCTGCAGCTATTGTTTTAATTCGTTTAGTATTAGATAGAGAAGAATCTAGCAACCTGTTTTGCATTTTTATATTATAAGATTTTAAATTTTGGGTCGGTATTCAGAGGACAGAAATTGTTATTCATTCAATTAATGGTTACTGATTCAGCTTCAAGAACAATGAAAGACACTTCTCAAATTTTAGTCAGATACTAAAACACCATTTTCTGTGCCAATTGTTTAAAGTGAGCATGACAACATTAATAGCACTGCGCCATTTTGTATTGTTAGGTAGCGCCATTAAATATACAAAAGTCCAGAAATATTATTGTGTAGAGCTATTCCAGTTATCTCCGCAGCTGCCATCAAGCAGTTAGATTGTTCTCCAATTGCATTTTGTGTTCCCTTGAGAACAGAAACTGTTTCTATGTTATTTTGATGACTAAAGGCCAGAGTTTATCCGTCCGGCAGCTTTGAATGAGCATTCCACATGTTATACGCTAGGGTCGGGAGTATAATCCACGGCGTTCCCAGTTCAGGTTATTTCTACATATCATCCTTCCAGACGTTCGGTAAGGTTAAAAGTTCCATTTTGCTTTATGCGCTTGAAAAATCAGGAGGAATGCACATTTAAAAGATATAATATTACAGAAGTTGTCGTAGCACCTATGTAAACATATTTTACAGGTGAATGATTAGATTGGCACCAAATATCTGTTTTGGAACTGGCAAACATTCAGTCATGTTTATATTTGTGCTGTCATGCGTTGTGTAATATGTACTATGTTCAATACATCCAGTCCATTTTAACGTATTTTTGATCTTTAATCAATAATTCGTTGCAAATATTGTAACCGAATTCGCATATCCCCTATACTCATTCATTTGGTTTTGCACTGAGTTCGCAGATTTTTGAAGGGGATACGATTTACAGACTTGCTTTTCAGAGACAAACGTGTATTGGGCGACGCGACAATTATAAAATTTTTGGCCCTCAAAATTTAGTTGACTTGCACAACTGACAACCATTATACTTTTTTACAATTATTAATCGAATGTTAAACAATCTTTGAAGTACCCACAATATCATCGCCTATTCGTGTCCAGTTATCGATTCGTTTAGTTATTCGTCTCATTGGTTAACTTGCTCGCTTCTTAGTTTCATCGGATCAATTGGTTAAGCGATCCCATCGCATCCTCCCATTGTTCAGGTCGTTTAGCTACATATTGCTAAAACCTCCACACACCTTTCCATTCGTCGTCGTCATCGCTGCATCTGCCACAGTGGTCTTCTCTTCCTGCGCCATATGGTACTCTACTTCACTGCACCTTGTTGCATGCGGTGTCATCTCAACTGAGGGACATGCCGCTAACAGTTTTTCTTATTACATTATACCTAAGTTTAAGATCACAACACCTTTCCGCCACAGACGTAGACCATCGGGTATCGGTTGACCTATTTTATCCTCCCCTACTGGCACAGATCAGTCAACAGGCAGCACTTTCCCGAACAATAGAGACCCTCTCCATCGACATCTGCTGCCTTTCGAAGATTGACTTGCAAGTCTCGAGCTCTGTGCCTACTTAACGTTCTTCTTCAGATGACACTAGCAGTACTTACGCATTGCGAATATCCGATAACCATGCACCTTCGAGCACCGGCCAATCCGGTGTTGGTATTTCCCTGAGTCCACGGGCTGAAGCTGCTCTAGAAGCTTTTAACCCAAAGAGTAGCAGAAAGTGTGCGGTCCGATTTCTTGGCTAGTTCAAATCTTCAAGGTCGCGCGGGATTAATAAAGCTATTTTGGCCAACGCTGCCTACACATCCACAACCTATAGCGATTAGTCGGTAAAATAAACATTCTATCGCCAACTGAACCAGCCCCTTCACCAAAGAAGATGCACGTATAATATTGTGCCGGCGGGGGACCTGAATGCTTAAGTTGGAGAAGTATCCACAGAGGAACTTGGAGGCCAACCCGGTGTTGGCTCCAGTAACTAGAACAATGAGCAGGTATTTCATTCATGTGAATAAGGCCGCTTACTTCCTGCAAACACTAATTTACGACACAGCATCCGCCGGAGGGTGACTTGGCGCAAGCAGCCCCGAACCAACCTTGGACGCAAATCGACCACTTGGCGATCATTTACTGCGGGAGGTTTGAAAGACATGTGTAGACAGTTATCATCCGATCATGTGTTGACATGCGGATGCGCTTCGGCGTGCGCCCACGACGAAACTGTGAGCGCACTGACACCAAGAAACTGGTGAAGCCAGCTGTTCTGAATGCGTATCGAAGTACGCTGACATGCAGTTCCAGTAAGCGCTCACTGCAGACAACTAAAAGTCAATGGTAGCGTGTTCAACAGACCCGACTAGCAGCAGGCAAATTCCCATGCAGTAAGTCTAATAGCCAACACGAAATTTGGGTCTCTTTGCGGCCTCTGAAACTTATCGATGCGCGCCGGCACATCCCGGTTAGAAACGAACACAATGAGGCTCGCAAAGATCTCCTAGCAATACTCCGTGCTATCCTGAATTAAAAGCGCGAATCCCAGTGATTTCTGCGTGCGTTGGGGATGGAAGTGGCAGCTGCCCTTGGTAAGCAACAAAACTTATTTCCTCTGATAAGGGAAAAGGGAAGCAAGCGACCTGTTCTTAGTGAAACAATGTATGACGAGTTTGGATAACCTATCCACAACTTGTCTAAACGTTTGTAATTTTGGACCGGAATTGTTAGATTCCTCTCTGGACAATGATCCCCTTGCACCCAAGGCAGTAAATTTGGACCTGCTCGCTCGCGCAGAATTCGAATTTGAGATCAGAATAGTGAAGTTGAGTAAAGCTACGAGATCAACTGGTCTTAATCCAGCCCTCTTCAAACACGTAGGCACTTCTCATGTTGATGATTTACACAAATTACTGGTGAAACTGTCGTAGCAGGAAACTGTCCTAAGCGACTGGAACGGCTCCGTTATTTCCCGATCTTTAAAGGAGGCTCACTTTTGGAATGTACTAACCATATAAAAGTCATTCTCATCGCAATCGCCTCTAAATTACTTGTCTCTGTACATCTTAACAGAATGAATGACACTCAATAAAGCCAGATTCGTGAGGAACAAGCCGTGTTTCGTCGAGGCCTTGGCTGCACGGACTACCCCTTTGCTTTGCGTCAGCTGTTGGAGCACCATCACACATACTGGCTGCCCAAAGTTAGTAGGATCATTGACATCAAGTTTAATCCGATTAGTTAGATCTATGTGTTTTTGGGACCGTCTAATCAGGAAAGGTGTGCCCGAGATTTATGTAAATATTACCCGCGCATTATACGCGCGTAGCAAGGGCTTTGTGAGGGCTTAAGGCAAGCTGCCGCAGCCCTTCATTATCTCCAGCGGTTTGAAGCAAAGAAGGCGCGGTCAGCATTACTCTTCAGCTTTGCGTTTCACGATGTCATAGAAATCGCGTCCACAAAACATGACTTAGAACGTGTGCAGCTGCTTCCAGGAGAACGACTTCTTCACTTGGAATATGCAGATAATATTTCCCTCACCTGTGACAGTTCCAAGACTCGCCAAGCTGCATTGGACAGATTAGCCCTGGCTGCTTTGCTTTGAACCCTCCAAGTTTAAAGCTTTCCGCCAAGATGGAAATGGACCGCCTCCTGCGCTGAACCTTGGTGGGGATCAGCTAGAAGTCGTATAAAAGTTAACTACCCGGGTGGTTGTATCAGCTCGGGGGCTTTTGTTAATCTTGGCGCCGGCGCGACATCACTCTCGCTCTGAAGAGTGTAGTGTTTAAGGCAGCGTTAGGTTTGACCCTACAGTATGACTGATTTAATGCGGCTAGTTACATTCGACCACCAGTGCCTTCGCAGTTTGGCTAAGAAATTGTGGGAACACCGCATGATTAACGAGCGTGTTCGACGCCTTGTTTACAAACAGGCAAAAGTAATATACCAGCGCTGTCCTTTCACTCACTAGGCTCCAAGGGTTCGGCCACTTCTTACGTATGCCAGCCCACCGGCTCCCGCAACATGCTTTGTTTTGCTCGCTTGGGCTGTAGATAGACGAAGAGGAGTGGTGGACAAACGATGACTCAGTCGCGAAGATTGAACTGCATCACTTCGAAGTTGGCCTTGGTTGGAGAATCTCGGCTCCCTGGTTGGGGACTGAATCACAATGAACAGGTTTGGCTGGATACACTAGCAGACATGACTAGAAGCAGAACTCAGTTGCCTTCGTGCTATGAGATTCTAATCCCTCCACATCCATCTTAGCCTCCCCACCAACCACGATCACATTACTTAGCATACTATAATTTTGCATAATAATTATTTTGTTGAGTGATAGCCCGCTACTGCTTTCAGGTAAGATGTTTACCGTTTACTGATAGCTCAGCTGGCATGCAACTGTTATATGTTTATTTTATTTTTTGTTTTATGTACTGTAGCAAAGTAGCTGAGGAGTTTCCCACCTCTAGCAAACGTGTAAAATGATATAATAATGGGTAGTGTGGACGCGGAGAAGACAAAAGTAATAGAAGAATTCCAGGTTGACAAACTCAAAGCAAAAATAATGCCGGTTGCACTCAAGCCGACTGCATTGGGTGGTCAGTTTTAACTTATGACCGCGGAATTCTGTGTTGCAGCTAAGCTTCAGGAGGCGGAGGCAACTATGATTAGGAATGTTAGAAACCTGGAACGCATGGATAATGCAACCCCGTAGACGGCGATATCTTCCGCCGTAAACATCCAGGGTTTTCACTCGCTTATGGTATTACAAGTGGGACAAGCCATTCAAAATGTCATTGCCCGTCATTGTGCGGTCTTCAATGCAACCAAATCGAGTTTTAACCGGGGTTGCCAGGCCTGAATAGCCTCACATGCTCATGGAGCATTTGTGGGAAGATGGATGGTTGGAAGTCCCCGAACGTATTTCATAACCAAACAACATTTTGGTTCGCGTTTTTGGACACCTTCAAGGACTGGGCCTGAACAGCCGAGATCGACTTGGTTCATCACCACAAAGTCTTGTTCTTGTCCGGCAGTTTTAGAATGTCGTCTCCAAGCTTATATGCGCACGTTGGCATGTGACAGCAATGCACGGCTTTGCACTTGTCGGTGTTGCAAGAAAGTATTTTACTTTGACCATATAAAAGCTCAGTTTAAGTCGCGTTGCAACATATCGTGATATTCCTGAAAGTCGATCGCCCGCCATATCTTGAGGTCATCGGCAATAAGCTGGAAATGTGGCTTGATGACACTGGCAATTACGTAAATGAAGAACAAAATAACCGCGGTCCCAACAACGTCTCTTGTGGCACACCGCAATTTACAACAATTAAATCAGAAAATGGACCTCCAACTCGAACCTGAAGGCACCGCTGAAAGAGAAAATTTCCAAAAGTCCTCCTAGGACCCTTTCCAGTGATAAGCCAAGCGGGAGTCCATCTCTGGGTTAGACATTGGAGGAGAACAAACAAAGGCCAAAAAGCGGCAGTCGTTGCATCTCAGTCGCAGACTGCACTAGAGTGAGTTTATCATTAGCGTTTCCGCATTGACCATTGGTTCGCAATGTGGTATAACATTACCCCCACTTTTCTAGGTCGATGTTTTCGAAAGGGGGACATACCATTTACTACGACTTCGGCACCGGTAATTTCGGAGTGCAATCATGTCTCTGTAATGAATAGGAGGTCCCAGGCAAAGGAGACTTGCCGTAGCCGCAGTGCAGCGAGCTTGTTCAGGTGACTTGTACATTGGTGTACATGCAGGAAAGTTTCACTGTTTTAGCAATGAATCGTGAGATGCGTGGTTTAGACAAATTGTTTTGCCAAGCGGTGAAAGGTCGGCAGCTATTCGCTTTTTGGGCGCGGAGAGGACGGACTAACTTGTGTCCGATTTACGGATTCCTTCCTTGCATATTTGCTTCCCTCTTTGTATGCAATGTATTGGAAGGTGCTAGTTGCGTTGGCTAGTTGATTTTAGTTATCCGAATACTTGTCGGCAAGTGAAGAGAATAAGTGACTGCTTTCTTGTGTTTAAGTAGCAGACACTGCATTCGTCCGGAGCTCGGAAGGCTGCAGCGACCGGCCTACCATCTCTCCACTACCATTGTTGACATTTTTGTAGACTTAAGTGCCACTTGCACAACACTTGGGCCACATCCACTGTAATCTGGCAATTGGCACAGCCTCGAAATTAGTTGCGCCATGATGTTTCCAGGGAAGAGGATCTTACAATTGTGCTGCCATTGCTCCTGTTTGTGAGTGGCCGCTTCTCGCTTATCATGACTTCTAGCCCCGGAAACACATTGTACAACCGGGGTACTAGCTACGGATTCCTTCTGTTTTTCGTCCAATTAGTGTTATGTCTGTCTTCGCATGCTCCAAGAATATCCGGAAATTGTCAGATGGAACATGCCCATTCCGGAGGCGAGCTGTTGGTAACAGGACAGCTTCTGCTTCATTGGTAGAAGTCTACAAAACACAGAGAACTCTGAGTTCACCGTAGTAATATAGGTCTGGGTGACTGGTAACGCGTGTCAAATTGATGGGCTTAGTTACAACAACTACGGTGTCATATATGGGGTTTTCACTGGTTCACGTCATCGAGTTTTATTCAATTTAAGGATTTTGACCTGGATTCTGCAAAGCTGGTGCAGATTATCGCTGGTATACTACGTGCAACTCTGGTTGAAGTCAAACGACCAGCTGGTCCGTATACAGTCGATGTAGGCCTTTTGGGTACAGTTTTATCTTTTGTATTTGCAATAAGTCCAGTAGGACTGGTCAAAGATCTAGATTCCCGGTCACTATTGATGTCAACCAAGTTCTAACCACCACGAGTGTCAAAGCCCTTCTGAACTGTCGGAACCATTTGGAGAGTGGACGAGACCCTAACCGTGCTCATTGCAATAGGACTGGCGGTGGTTTTTTCAGGCACATTTAAGCAACTAGTAGTATTAGCGTTTAATGCCACAGTTGACGCAATTTTATCGCGCTGCCTAACATTCTTTCTTAGTTTTAATGCAAGGCCTGATGGGAACAACTGGGATTCACTATATGTCATCTTACTACACCTGAATCGCTTTTGGTGCTTCTCATTTGATCCAACATTGTCACTAGTCTTTCGGACTTCTGCAATATTTCATGTGCAAACTTTACCAGTAAGATGACTATACCTACTGAACAGTACCACAGTTAATCTAGTTTACTATTATGCAGCTTTTACTAATTCCCTGTGAGATTGAATCATCTGCGACGGAAGTGTATGACCTGGTTTGCAAAAATGGCAGAACACAGCCTGCTGAGCTTCAACGGTTTCGTCTACTGCCGTCAACATAAAATTAAATATCAACAGCGACGCATGCACTCTGTCGGACAATTAAACCCTCGTGCGTTATTCACGTACCATACTTGTTCTATTTTCTCGTAGCGTACATTCAACCTCGACGAAGTATTTGCATCCTTACCCATCGCAACAATGTGCTAGTCAAATCAATGTTTATGTATTATACATATTACTAGTAAGTAGCAGGATCAGTTGTAATTTCATCAAGATTTTCATCCCAGTATTTCACAAGCTGCATAGCAGAGCATAGTCCGGAAAAGCACTAGACGCGTTTCCCCCTATTGTGGCACTTCAGTGGTGCGCATGCCCTCAGTCCTCTAAGAAGTTTCGAAACCATGACCGCTGGAGATAAATGCCATCTAGCCAGCAGCTTAAGCCATTGAGCCATGGGGACGATGGCTGTAATGTACATATATTTATACGAATTATGTTTCAGCGGATTAAAATCAACGAAGTAAATGTTCAAAATGTTCACCATCATTTTGCTTGCAGAAAAGTACTCGCACCATGTAGCCTAACACATTCTGCGGTGTCCACCGACATCCAGCGGCATCCACTGATGACGCTCAGTTTCATTTTCTTTTGGCCTGGTGCTGTAAAATGACAAATTCTTTGTAGAAGAAAGCTAACAAGCGTGAAGCGTTAGTTTTTTAAAGATATCAAACTACCCGTCATATAAATGTCAATGAGATGACTCACCTGCCCATAATGCACATGCGGCACAGCCTTATGAATGTGTTCGGTCATCGGTGGATCGGTGGATCGGTCGCAGAGGTCCAAAGGATTGGCCTGACAGGTCAATAGATTCAAGCCCCTTAAATTATTTAATCAGAGGTTATTTAAGAAGAAGCTTTTTCAAGAAAATACATATTTCACTGGAACAACTGAAAGGCAGTATTGACCACGAACGTCGCACCATCAACACGGAAACTTTACATAATATTATAGCGTATTTCCTAAGGTGATTTCCGCTGTGCAAGCAGATTATCGGCTAGCAGACTGCCTTTTTGTCCTTGACGGACATAACACCGTTTTATGTTTTTTATGTTAGTATATGTATTCACTGTTATCACTGATTTCTAGACTATAGTGGTGCAAGGGAAAATGGTGCCAAATGTGAGTCGGGCCAGAATGCAAAGTGCAAAGCCGGTACGACAGCGCTTGGACTGACCACTTCTATGCAATTTTTTCGTAATTGTAATACTTGTTTTTCATTCTTATACCTAATAAATAAGGGGAGGATGTAAATGAGATGGTGATGTGAGAATAGGCTACGCGGTATCGTATTTTTATCTTGTTCATCGGCGTAAAGACTCTGGCGTGAGGTGAGTGCTTTCAAAGGATAAGATACCGGTCACACGAAGGGTAAAAAAAGATGGATCAACAACTTTTCAGTAAGAATACCAACAATGAAAGTTTGGCTTATAGATCCTTTTGAGTTTGATATTTGGATTTGCAGCAGAATGTGTAGGAAAATTTATCACATGGATAACGAGCTTGTGGTGGACATTATGAGCCAGAACCTACATGCGTGTGCAGTGGTCCCGAGATTTTTCATTCCTTATTTGAGCCAAATGTGATGCACGCTTTTTGCAATACATAATGCTCACTATCCGCGAGGATTGCATATTGCCTAGAAATGTATCTTCTAAGTTCCTTGCTAATGGAATATTGCCTCATCAGTGAATATGTTGGAATGAAAGCGCATGGTCCCGCCTGAAACAAAACGGGCAGCGTAACTACACTTGTTTCCTGCAAGGGCGATCAATACTGCGACGGAGGAATAGGTTGTGCTGCAGCGAGCAGTATTTAGGGGGCACAGCTTGCAAGACACCTTTCTCAAAACGTCCTTTTTCAAATTTGCAATGGCTAATTGGAAGGAATGTCTATTTTGCTTAGGTTTTTGGAAGGTAAGTTTAAGTCAACAATAGCGTTGCAAATAACTATTTTGTCATTAGCTGGGATAATGCTAAGCACCAGTTGTACATTCCTTGCTTACGCCAGTTACGCCTGTTCAAGCGCCACCACAATTCTACCACAGCAGCCCGGTAATGAGGCACTTCTGTTTAGATTTTGCACGTATGTCTCTGTTCCAACAAGCCCGACACACCGTATGTATAGAGCGGCGAATTAGCCGTGCTGCCTGCCGAATGTTGACGGCATCTCAACCATCCACACCTGATCCAGCATTTTCAAGATGGACGACACTGGCAAGTACACAAACACCCAGCTACACGCTTACGGTCGTTCTACACCCTTGTGACTTGGTAAAATATTTTGAGGTGGACTAACATCTACTATTCGACATTTGGCAATTTAGTGCACTCTGCCGCACATCCGAATAAGTGAGCCTTTGTCCCGCATAAACAGAGTAGAGGACCAGACTTTTGGGACCGGCTGGATGTAGTGACCAGTAAGAGAATAATTATAATAATCGATTATGTTTCACAAGTTTAGATCCAGTTGGTCTGGCTCACCTATAACAATGCCATTTTTCAGACTGATTGGCATTGAATAAAGTGCATTTAATATAAATGTTTATGTCCACTAATCTCCATATTGGATTGCAAGCACCAATTATTTAGTTACATGTGATTTTCTAAACTAATTATGTATTTAAAACCAGTTGTCATTATTCAAATGGCGCACGTATGCATTTAGAACTGACTTAGCATGCAATGTCGCTCGTTCAATTTGGTTGCTTTTCATTAGCATTTCGCAAACTAAACTTAATTTACTCTTTATTGTTGGTTACAATTACGCACAGACTATTGTATCCATAGAATTTGTGTGGTTGTGTCTGCATCAGGGCATACCATGCAACAACAATGTAAATCTGGTGACTGTTAACGGCTTCATATGCAAGTAAGATTCGCAGCAATGATAAACGCTTAAGTTATCCCCTTAAGCCTTAGTAATTTCATAGAGGTATTTGCCTTTATATTGAAAAGCGTAACAATACCTTCTAAACACTAGCTCTTCATAGTAATCTCCAAGAAACCATCTCTCACCATGAATCACTTTCAGTGTACATTTTGTTGCATTACACTGATAACCACAACTCTTATTGATACTTTCAGCAACGGAGCCGTTCCACACTCGTTCAACGCAGACCACACATTCCTCTCTGATATAGGAATAACGCCTACTAGTCATGCAAAAGTCAGTGATTGGCTTGCAGCCCGCGTCACTCTGGCTGAGAACCCTTGTTGAACAAATCACCGTCACTAGGAACGTGCAGCTTCTCTCCTCAAGCATCGATCAATTGTGGCCTGGGGCCAGTGTAATCGAGATAGTGGTTTTTCGACAGGTCAGTACCCTGTCGACATTTACATCAAACGTACTCACAACGGGAATATCACTAAACAGCTAACATGTTAAAAACACTAAAAGTAACACGCACACTTACATACCAACTATAATGATGATGTAACCTACGTGCCACATCGATCGGATTTTTGGTCTTGGTAACTAAATGGTATGCAATCGGAGGCCGCAAATTTACCTGGCGCTGCGCTGATCATGATATTACAATTATCTAAATCGTTATCTATTTGACATCGGCCAGACTTGCCCACGCAGTTGGCTTACCATACCGGCTGGGCTGATGATGCGAAGCTTTAGTTCAAATAGCGGATGTATTGATGTTAAGAAGGACAATCAACTGCCACAATTTAAACATAGATAATCAAACGTCCTCTTCAAAGCTTCAGTCTTGTTGAGGCCGGATAATCAGATCGGTGAAGCACAGGAGCTCGCATTATGAATGTGAGGTCAGCACTAAAATTTGGGCCGTATGAAGTTACTTACAACACAAAATCTCGCTGCAAGCACTGATCTTCAGGTGGATTTAGTTAACGCAACAATGCCCAACTCCCCAAAAGAAGTAATCATACTTGTTTATGACACAATGCAAACTTTCCGTTTTGTTGCATCCATTCACAAACTGCATCATCATATGCTATCTTGTGAACTGTACATCATGAATGTTATTCATCACTGCAGACAACTGACATATTCCTCCTAAAAGTATGACTTGTCCATTTGCAGCCAAGTTTGCGCGGTAACTGCAAGCGAAAGTTACACAATGGTTTGCTGCGTCTAAGAATGAGCCCATGGCACATGCGCGCGGTCGCTGAATGACAGGACGAAATCGCCGATTGGCTGTTCACGCAAAAGTTACTCGATGACCAGTGGCAATTCTTAAAGGTCAGGCTTTGCAAAAGGAATTCCTTTATGATATTACTGCCTCATTTGATCAAATGTCGAGGCGAAAACTACTATCTGCTTTTGGAGTTGGAGCCGTAGCATCCGGTGTTTTTGGTGAAATTGTGAAAGGCACTGATGAGAACCATCCGTGCTGCGACAATTTAGTTTCCTCTAGTCCGTGCACACAAGTTACCGGTGCTCTTTCCCGTGTTTGCTTGGAGGCAACCGATGCGTAGGTTGCAGAGTTGTTCATTATGGCTGGTTGAATGCAGCTTACGATCTCCTGTTTGGCGAACAAACTACTAGGTGCAGCACACTGTACAGAAGTTGAAGCAGGCAATGTTTTTACTTATAGGAGGGAGATATAATGGAGTTGGTACTGCTGGAGGCTGAGTATTTAGGATTAAGTTGGGACATCTGGCTCTCTTCTTTTTCCTGACTAGGGATTTCAGGGTGTTCTCCTCACTTGCAAGTGGGAATTTTGAGAATTGGTGTTTATTGGGTTTAGATACTTGTTTGCAAACAGCACAAAAGTAGTAACGATTCATGAACAAAAATATAATGCGACAGGTATCAGTATCAGTATATAATAAGACACCGTTCTTGTTACATTAATATTCTTAATGATTATCACCGGTATACGCGTGCTAAAATTCCGCACTCCATATCTTTTGACGACGATGATAAAGCTGCCTTAGCTTTTTGTCCCGATCGCAAAGTGGAAGATACCGACAAGTTTGGTTCGACCATGGTAGAAAATGTCAGTAGAGACGGACAACTATAGTAGAATGTTTTACAAAGTAGACGTAATCTCTAGCAACGTAACTCAATTTGGTGACCAAGTTTAAAATAATATTTATCTCATTAGCTGGGGTAATAATAATACGGCTTACACAACTTCGCTGAAAAACTGTGCGGGGCCATAGCAAAGGCACTTTGTAGTATTGCAACAATATGTATGTTTTCATTTTGAAACTACTTGTACTTACACAGACGGATCACTTTCCGGCCCTCGCTTAGTATACTAAGCAACGGTGTACAGTAAAACAAATAACTGAGAACGCAGAACGCAAGAGCAATATGTCTATCGCAAGGTTGCTGAGCCGTTAAACGGATTTTAATTACAGCGAAAATTTTAAGTATTTAAATTGAATTTAATCGCTTAAACACGGTACATGGCCACCTTTCTAGCCTGATAGCGCCGCCATGTAGATTTCATAAACAACAAACAAAGAAAAGAAAAGAAGAAGATGTCCCACTGCGATGAAAAATCTAATATCTGTAACAATCTAGCATGCAAGGAAATAAATTTATATGCTATCTAGTCGTCTTTTAAGTAACAAATAAAATACAATGTTAGAGTTAAGTCCACTCGGTTAACCACTTAAAACGCTCAGTACAACGGGTAAGTCAAAATTGAGTAGCTAAAAATGGCTATACGAATTTGATGCATTTTGCTCGGTGTGCTTGTGATGTTTTCAACCTCCGCTGATACACACTTTCGATAATTATATTATCTTGAAAGTCGTGTGAAAGTCTTAGTTTTACTGTCACTTTCCGAGCACTTAAAAAGTTGATAAAGCAAGTATTAGTAAGATTACGAAATGCCAAATTAGCAAGTAGTAAATAGTTCTCACTAAGCAGTTTGCAAATAACTACTAGTAATGAATGAAGTGAACCAGCGATATAAGTTGTAAAAGTGTTTAAGTCGAATAAAAATGTACCTTACTTGTAGTTAAATAAACTTGTTGATAATGTTGTTCACATTTGGGGAGTAACGCAGCCGTTTTCTTAACATTAAAATGCAAAAAATTGCAATGGAGATAGACATTTTCTTAGCGAAACAAAAGGGAGCACATGTTGACTTTGAAATTTTATGCACGACCTGCAATTGGGCTGCTAACGATCGCGCTGAGCACTTTAAATATAACGCTATCTTTGGTGCCCATGGTTATCAAAATGTAATCCAAAGTAATAGAGAGAGATGGATAAGGAATTCCTCCCTAAGTGCTTTATTCAAGTGAGTAACCGATTGAACACCAACGTTCCTGTAATTCTGCAAATTGACACTGCTGTTGAATTCGAACATCCGTTGTTACAAATTAAATGGAGAAAATATCCTGTTTTGTCCCAGGAAGCTTTATCAGACAACAGGTTAGGTTTAGGGATAATTGTATTTGAATATCCAGGCGCTATGCGAAAAGTCCTAGCTCGTGGGGCTAAATCCTCTCCTCTGCTTCGTTCGCAACGGACAGGATGATGCGAGATTAGCCTGGTTATATCATATTCAATGGTCAATCATGCAGTTACGCGGCTGTCACTCATGGCGAAGAGGCATTTGCTGCTGGCATGCAGAATTCATGGGATCGAAATATAATGATGGTCCGAGGGAAGGCGCACTACAATCGAGACGCAGGAGGTCGAAACAGCGGTGTCTAGTGCTTTCCCAAACTTGCCAAATCCTGCTATCAAGTAGTGGACAGTGAGAAGTATGTATAATTCAAAATCGTCTTAAAGTCAAATAGATACATTTTGACCGTCTAAATTATATTTTGTCTGGCAATTTTGCAAATTGAATTGGCGGGACAATCAGTTTTATAAAAAACTGGTACACCGCTATCCATCGCATGCAGTTAACCAACTAACTAGAAATAATCAAGATAAAACTATTTCTCATTATTGCTTGTGTATTAAAATCTTTTTAATTTGCTGAAAAGACCAAGTAACACAAAATATAAATATATCCATTGTGAGTGGTAGACGACGGGTATCAATATTTTATTATGAATAATGTGTAATTTTCAGAAATACGCATATTCATTTTTCATGACTGGCATGTATTTCGAGTTGAGCAACATTTCCGGAGATTTGTAGAGGATGTTTATTTAAACAAAGTTAGCGGCGAACAGTGCGCTGAAAACTTTTGTGTCTTGAAGAATGCCATTTTTTTACCTGATTATACATACGTATGTCCACTGATATATAGATAGATAATGTGAGATTAATAAGTTCTGCGTGAGCGAGTTAGCCAAACACATACTGTCCTCTAGGCATCGGTTTCCTGCAATTTTATGTCTAGAATTCTAAACAAAGACTGTACGCGCTGAACTCTGCTTGACGTTAATTATTTCACAGAAATTTTACCTGCAATTGTAGCTGACGGGTAGACTACAAGGTTATGCTCAATCGATTGTCTACTCCTTTGAAAACGTACTATATTTTCTACAGTTAACCGTAGATAGTTCTTTGCAATTAGTCTGTGCCATTTCCTTACTGTTATGTATGATATCATGTGAAATGGAGGATGTAAGCACGTTTGCATTAAAACGTCCTAAAAGAAACATACAAACGGCCAATAACCTAATGAAGGCCACCTAAAATCCATCTACTACGAGTGAGCACTTTGCGCTTCAGTATACAGAAAGTGAAGACTGGGCTTGTCATATAAGTTCTCCATAAAATGCTCAAGTATGAGTTACACTACTGAATCACTAACTCTTGCTTGATAAGTATCTCACTAGGTTTCCGTTCTCGTAAAACAAAGCATTTTGAGTTAGTCATTTGGATAACGGAAACTTAGCTACCAGTGTCTAAAAACAGGATGCACAGTGTCACTACAAATTATTTGTAAGTAAATACACGTGTCCAAAAATGCCACAAATACTAATAAATGGCACCGTCGCTTGAAACACTTATTATTCCAGTGGTGGAGGTACACCTTTTAGTATGAGGCCTGGTTCCTTTAAGTTCTGTGTAAATTGCATCCGAATTTCTAGAGCGAGCTTAGTTGATGACAAAATAGACGAGATATATGCAGCTGCTCGTGCTCCAAATCAGCAAACATGTGAAGTTAAAAATACCTTATTTAAATTTCTGATAGGTATGAAAACACATGATTTTCGCAACAGTAATGTGCTATTTGTAAAATGGATTTTCGTTAATAAACCATTGTGGCTACGATATTTTTAACGGAACTCAGTACAGTGGTGTCAAATTCAACTAAGGCTGGCTGATCAAGTGATGTTCATTGTGTCTGATAAAGTATATGTCCAAACGCGTGATATCGGATAAAATTAGTTTAAGCTTGCCAAGACTAACCAATGCTGTATATACCAACTGTTATTAGAAGGATTAAGTAAAAGGTAAATTTATATGCTCTAATAAAAGTTAAATAAGTCCACCTTAATTAGCCGAAACGACGCGAATGAAAGTGGCTAAATTTAACTGTGAACTTCAAACCGGTTTTCAAGTCCTGCAGCGTAGGTGGCTAACCATGGTACTGTTACTGGTAAGCAGCAGGATGTACTTGTCTTTTTGCTAAGGTTTTCATCCCAGTAGTTCACAAGCCATATAGCCGAGCATTGTCCAGAATAGCATCAGACGAGTTTTGCCCTATTGGGGCTCGTCAATGGTGCACATGCCCTCAGTCCTTTAAGGGTATCGAATGCATGACCGCTAGAGGCAGATGCCAACTAGTCATCAGCTTAAGCCACTGAGCGATGGGGGACGTTGGCTGGCTTACCTAGGTTTCAAACTACCTGGGATATAGCACCATCTCTCTTCCACTGTCACGGAGAGTGGTTAGCCTGCGAGGTGATGACGTCCTCTCACTAGACGCCATATCCATAGCATTTTGAAACTAGGAGAGACTATTTATTTTATATTACTGTTAATTATATGAATTTCGGTTGCCACTTTGTTACGGTTTTCTTCTCAGTAATTCACAAGCCACATAGCGGAGCATAATCCGGAAAAGCACCAGCCGCGTTTCGCCCTGTTGGGCCTCGTTAGTGGTGCGCATTCCCCTTGTCCCCTACCAGGGATCGAACTCCTGACCGCTGACGGCAGATGCCAACTATCCAACAGCTTAACTCACTGAGCCATCGTAGTGTCCTTGGATATCCGGGCGGCATTCGATTCAGTAGACAGAGTTGCGTTGTGAAGCTGTTTACTGTAGTAAGCTTTACCAGACAAGTTAATTAAATAAATAAATGGAGGGTCAATTTTGGACTACACATTGTGTGATTGGATTGCAACGCGCAATCTCTATGTTATTTACTGGGGTTCACAGTGAAGTGAACCTGTCACTGCGAGTACTGGGACCGTACTCATAGCAGATGGAAATTGGGTGTTACCCACCCGAAAACACTGCACAACCACGACGAGTTTTAATGTAATTTTATCTCAGCATGTGGAGTCAGCAGACCTCGATCCCGCGACTATTGAAATAATAGCCAAAACATCTACCCTTTGGCTACCGGGTCACGGTGTGCAACGCTTGGCACAATGGTAATGACTAATTGGAAGGTCAAGCTTGGGCTACTCGTTGTGTGATTGGATTGTGACACGCAATCGCAAATTAATGGACTGTGGTTCACATTGAAGTGAACCTTAGTCACGGCGATCACTGGGACCGTAGTCAAAGCAGATAGAAATTGGGTGTTGCCCACCTGAAATAAAAAATGTATTCTAGTCATTGCGAGGCACACCATCAAGGACGTGATCATGTTACTACAGACATGTATGATCGGCAATTGCATAAGTTAGTGTATTTTGACAATAGCATAGGGATGTATGTGTTTGTTGATATGTAAAACTATCTTTATGTCTGTATTTGGAAGTAGCCATGTTGTGTGATTATGTAGAGGTGACTCTGTGTGATTTTGTTCGTTGGGTTGGCCATCAAAGGGGAAACAATGGAGCGCTTCGAATCGAATGACCTTCGTGATGTGTGAATGATCCTCCGAAAATGGGATGAGGCAGGGACCTTATTTATTGGCGAGTCACATCCGCCAAGTCACAGTGTTGTTACACGGATCTCTGTGATTTTTTATAGGGAGAACGTTTGCCAGGCGAAATCCCACCACTTCCTGGAACACGGCCGCCGAACCATTTGCTGGAACGCGATTTACCCGAACAACCCAGCTGGCACCACGGGGAGGTTGTTCGACTAGCCAGCCATCCTGGAAGAACTTTAAAAGCAAACGTCGGGCAAAGTCAGGACTTACGGCACACTTTTATCTTCATTCGCTCTGACTAGCTGTGTTTGCCAAGGTCGCCCTAATTCCCATTTTAATTTGGCCATCAAGGATGTCGCTTAAGGAGCGCTAGAAGGTGTCCAGAACTGCGGTGTTGAGCTTTCGCCGGAAACAGATTATGGAGGTTTGGCTAAGCCGATGATATCGCCTTGGCTGAGGGGCGACGCACAAACTATCCAGAGCATTTGGGACGGCTTAGCGATGGAGGCGTCTAATTACCGTGTAGCTTCACTGCGGGAAAATGTAAGACGCTGCTCTAGGACTGGCAGTTGCCTGAACCTGCGCACACAATTGCTGAACATGTTCTGGAGCAAATCCCTTGCTTTACTTCTCTGGAGAGTTGCATCACAGCTGGTGTCGGTGTTGGAGATGAGGTCTAACAAGGGGTTGAAAAGGTCCGCCTTGCATTCGTTAAACTGAGGCACCTATGTCGTCGTCGTGATATCAGCCGTAAGCTCAATTGCACAGTGTACAACCTTTCTGTCTGTGCAGTACTCTTGTACTGATGTGAGAATTGATATGTTTGCTCGGAAGACATGAAGCGGTTGTCAGATTTCGACAATCGATGTCTAGGAAATATTGCTCGTGTAGGGTATCAACACCATGCAAGCAACGCAGAGATCCGAGAACGAGTGCTTGGAGCTATAGTGCAAGTCTTTAGAAAGTTATTCTCCAACACGGCATCCGTTGACACCACCACGTATTGCGCATGCCTGCCTATTGTCTTCTTCGTCGAACGTTATTTGTACTCCACGGAAGCGATTGTTAGAAGCGCTGCGGTAGATAACCAATGCCGTAGATAAGGTGCATGAGACATGTAACCTTAAGCTTAGCATCCGTTGGACTGGTCCGTCTTGCAGGATGGGGAACAAGAGATTCAGATCGCCAGCCTTCACCGGAGGTGCAATCTTCAATATTGCCGCAAATCAGCATTGGTGCTGAAGTATTGGAAACCACCTCCCGCTTCAACTGCCTTGGGAGTGTGATGTCCACTGATCAGCAGCTACACGTTGAGATGCGTAATCGCTTGTCGAAGGCGGCAGCGGCATTCGGGAAGCTTGAGTACCGAGTTTGGAACAACCATCAGCTTAGCATTGGCACGAAGCTGATGGTGTACGAATCCATGGTACTGTTCGTTCTTCTATACGGTAGTGAAACCTGGACGATGTACCGGCGGGATGTGCGATATCTCGAGCGATTCCATCAGCAGTATCTGCGACGAATTTTGCGGATCTGCTGGGGCGCCAGAGTTGCAGACACGGAAGTGTTGCGCCGAAGTGGGATGTATGCAGTGGACTGCATACTTTTCTTGAGACACCTGAGATGGCTCGGTCATGTGAGCCGTATGGATTCGACGCGGATACCGAAACAACTCTTATACGGTCAGCTGAGTATTGGGAAGCGGCACGTGGGGAAACCAAAGTTACGTTACCAGGACATGATTAAAGTGAGCATCACTCGTTCTAATCTTGATTGCAGATCAAGGGAATCGAAGGCGATTGATCGGCGTGCATGGCGCGATCTAATCACGAAGGCAGTTGCTGAAGTGCGGGAGATATCCTTCATGCATGCAGAGAAGAAGCGGCAAGTGTGGAAGCGGCAAGCACCGATGAATTGTACTCCATCGACATCGAGCGCATTGTGCTGTACAACATGCGGTCGCGAGTGCCTTAGTCAGGCAGGCCCAGTGAGCCATGACAGAGGTCACTCGGGACCACTGCCGAAGCGACGACGGGTCCCGCAGTGAACGTAGGCAGCACCGGCGCAGCGTTTGTAGGCACGCTGAATTCGATTTACTAACCGCATGCTTGCATGCTTAGTCCCTTTATTTCAGGTGGTGAGTTTTCGTTTCTCTCCTAATGCCATTCCTTCTCATATAACTGTCTAGTGGGCCGTGCGCTTTGCCATTTGGGGCTACTACAGAAGCGACGACGGGTCCTGCAGAGAATTACGGCGAGCCGGCGCAGAGTTTGCAGGCACGCTGAATTTGATTTACTAACCGCGTGCTTACATGCAAAGTCTCTTTATTTCAGGTGGTGGGTTTACAGTCTTTACCTTAATGCTTTTCTTTCTCATATAAATATCTCCCTGTACTCTATTCCATTAACTTGCACACATCGCTTCAGCCAATTGTATTATATTTCCATAACATTTTTGTGTTCGTGGCATTTCGTGAAATATACTTCCTGACCAAGTGCACTTAGCTAGGATTTGTTTGTAAACAACATATTATGTATGCTATTTAATTAAAGTTTATATCACCGTTTCCTTATGCATTAATCGAGTTTTTCTCTTTTTCTTTCTTTCTCTCTCTCTCTCTCTTAAGTGATTGGCTGTTGTTTGACAACCCCGGTGTGGCTGCGCTTGATGTGCATATTGACAAGGTGCCTACCTGTCTATTACCCACTACGTCGTCCATGCTGGCTCCAGGAGACAGTTGGTCGTTGCTGGAGGGGACGGGGTGCACGGTCCTTGTGGCCGTGTTAGGCTCGAAGAGTGGTTCCATGCACTCAGTGTGGAGCGGACTACGGTCCAGCCACCGCCTTGTGTGCGATTGAATACCCAAATACAGCGTGCTTGTGTTTGCCTGTGAAGGAGTGTGGGCCGGCTCCGTTGATGAAACGTGGTTCCCATCCGCATGCCTCCCGGTCTTATACCTTCGGGTTTACACTGGATATGGGGTATGTGGTTGGAGCTGTGGGTGGTGCAGCGCAAGCCATCCACGGTCCCTCTGTAGGCGCAGGCGTCCTGTGGCTGGCCACAGTGACAGGCAAATCCGAAACCGGATGCCGCCAACCATGTTTGAGGCCAAAAGTTATCACGCCTGAATTATTGAAACACGGCGGACCAGCGTTGACGTATGCGCTGCACCACTTAGTGCAAAGCGTAATGATTGAGGTGGTGGTGCTTCCTGAGCTGAAGGATACCTTTGTGGTACCACTGTACAAAGACAAATGTAGCAAGCCATTTTGGACGAATTATGGTGGCCCTAAATTGCTGAGTTGTGTGGGAAAGATAGTTGCCCGAAACCTGTTCAACCACCTCATCAGTCAGGTTGTTGAACCGAACTTGGTAGAAGAGCAGTGTGGAACCTCTTCGGGTCGCAGCAACATACGTATGGTGTTGGCGGCTTATCAGTCGTAGGAGGCATGCAGAAATCGACACCAGCCTTTGTACTCGTGATGCTTTGATTTCATCAAAGTATTTGATACGGGGAACCAGGAGGCATTTGGGCCTTTGTTAGGTAAGTTTTATTGTCCAAATATTTTTTAAGTTTAATTGTATATCTGCAGAGGGGTAGGCGGGCGAGGATGCAACTGAGTGGACAGACCAAGTTTGGCTTTGCTGTTGTCGGATGTGTTGGGAGGCTATGTCTTAGCTCCTGCCATGTTAAATATTTATCTCCACGCGCTTGTGTGTTTGATGCGGCTTATGGTTACTGGCTTCGTGTATAGCACCGCATTGATGGTGTGTTGCTGAGCATCCGTCGTTTCAATGCGAGAACCCTAGTCTGGGGGACAATTATCCGCACGTTGCATATTGCTATTCCCTGACAATTGTGCCTTGTTTGCACACAACGCGGATGAGTTGCAGCACATAACTTATGATCTGCTTGCCGCATTCAGCCTTCAGTGTGGGTGCAATCTGAAATGGCGTCGCACATCCGCATTGGTGCAGAAGTATTGAAAACCACTTCCCGCTTCTGATACCTTGGGGTGTGGTTTAGACTGACCAGCAAATACACAGTGAGCAACGTTTCCAGGTATCAAAGGCAGTAGCGGCATTTGGTAAGTTTACTTACCGAGTATCAAATAAACACCCGCGTACCGTTGACACGAAGCTGAATGCGTACAAAGCCATGTTGTTGTCCGTTCTTCTATACGACTGCAAAACCTAGATGTTTTAGCGGTGAGATGTGAAACATCTCGAGCAGTTCCATGAAACGGGGTCTGTAACAGATTCTGCGTATCGGTGCGTGCGATTTAGTTGCAGCCACCGAGGTGCTGCGTCGAATTGGAAGGTATGCAGTGTCATGCACATGCTCGCTGAGACACTTAAGTTATGCATGACGTATGGATTAGACGCGGATACCGAAGCAGCTCGTAGATGGTCAGCTGCGTGCTGGGAAGCGGCATGCGGCGAAACCGAGGCTTCTCTAATATACGTGAACAAATTAATCCTGTTCCCTTCTAATGTCAATTTAAGATGTTGGGAATAAAAGGTGGTTAATCGACGTGCATATTTTGACCTGATCACGAAAGCCATTGCCGCGGTGTATATGAAGCAGCCGTGCATGCGAAGAAGAAGTAGAAAGTGCGGAAGCGACAGGCTCCGAGGGGGTGTATTCCATCGAAATAAAATGGATGGTGTTGCAGCACAAGTAGTCGCAAGTGCATGAGTCAGGCACACCTCATTAGACACGAGCGAGACCACTCAGGACCAACATCGAAAGCCGAAATGTCCTGATGATAATGTGAGCAGAACAGGCCAAGTGTTGGTAGCTACACTGCATTCCATCTTATAACGGTGTACTTGCTTGCTAACTTTTGTCAGGTGGCGTGATTCCTCTCTTGATTTTATTGCTTATATTTTCAGCTCATCTTAACTTCTACGACGAAGGGTACTTTTGAGAACGTAAGCCGAAACTGTGCAAAGTTTTTAGGCACGCTAAATTAGATTTACTAACCGCATGCCTGTGTGCTGAGTTTCGTTATTTCAGGTAATTAGTACACTGTATTTTTAACGCTCACTTTGTTAGGTTATTTAACTCTCTGCAGGCATACGCTGCTTGTTAATAACACACATGACTTTAGCAGCTTGTGATTCAACCTGTTAACTGTTTTGCATTTGTAGCATATAAATATACATTTTTAAGCCTGTTGAACTTACAGCTGATTTGTTCATAATCAATCTATTCCGTATGCACATTTTTGCGAAGTGTTCATTCGCTACATCATTATGCTTCATTCGATAACTGGTATTTGATATTGTCAGTTCAAGTGCTCGGCAGCGCTTGCTAGGCATGTTGACAAGACGGCTACTTTCAATCACCCTCCACCTGGATTAATTGCTCCCGGAGACAGTTTTGTTGCTGGTAAAAAGTTTGCACGGCCAATCTGGCTTCGTTGGCTTGAAGCTTTGTTCCATGTACACATTGTGGAGGGGCTATGGTCCAGAGACCGCCTTGTGTGCGGTTGATTCCCATCTACAACTTGCTTGTGTTCGCTTGTAAAGGAGTGGGGTCAGGCTCCTTTGATGAAATGTGGCTGCCATTTACATGCCCCGGTCATATTCTTTCACGTTTATACTAGATTTGCATCGTGTGGATGGAGCTGTGGTTGCTGAAGCGCAAACTACCCTTAGTCTTACTGTTGCTGCAGGCATCTTGTGGCTGTATTTTGGAATCCACATTAGCAGGCGGATCCGGAACCGAAGGCCACTTACTATGTGTGCAGCATGGTTGCTTGGATTTGTAGATTGCTACTGCTTGCATGATCGTGTACGGTCTAACAGTCAATGTGAGAAGGGCTCAAAGGATATCTTCATTTTGTATGATGGAAGCCTGTGGATTGAGTAAAATCATTTAGACAGGCAATGAGCAAAGAGTTGCTCGAGTGACGAGTAATTCCTCTACTTTGCAATGCAGTTAAATGCCTCTTAACGCTTTTTGGTGAAACACAAGTCTAACTGAAAATCGCCATCTCCCAGAACCGATTACTAGCATGCTGGAAAGTGTGTACCACTGAAATCAGTAAGGTAAATGTTCCTATAGCTCGTCATTTGGCGTGCTTAGTTATAGGAATATTGCATCAGAGATGGTAATTGAAAAATAATAAGGAGGTTCGAATCTAGTTGACTCATGTGTTAAACATTTATAGCAGTCAACGTCCCGCTTGTTTATCGGTGACAGAAATAACAACAGCTTCACTTCTGGATCATTGTCATTTTCCTACATTTCCCGTGCAACGCCTTCGAAAGGTACATGAACGATTCCAAATCCTCATCCATTCCGAAGATTTCTCAAGCAAAAATAATGGAAAGTAATGACACTTGGTATTCCGGAATTCTTTTATTCCGGCTGTTGATCGGAGCAACTTTACTTTATCGAGCCCCACTTCTTCGAGTAAATAAGTTATATGAAACTGATTATGTAATCCAGCCATAATAGAACCGAGTGTACAATGCAGGCCAATGTGTCTAATGCTAAGTTGGGTAAATAATTGTAAATCGTTTGTGGGGTTTT
>OX104059.1:57100344-57144303 GCA_944474145.2 Dicrocoelium dendriticum
AAGCGATCCGTCCTATATACTTCGCAGTAAAACATTCGAAATAAGTGGCATACAGTCCTTCTCAAGCTTGCTAGGGAATCTCACCGAGGGGTGCGCGTTGTAAAATTGATTCACTTGGGGAACATGATCAGTATGTGATTCGAAAACCATAAAGTTATCATCAATGTACCTTACGTAATAATTTGGTTAGCTGTCTTGTATATAAGGGTTCAATTTTTGCGAGAAAATAATCTTAATTAGCGGTCCAAGGACGATCCCGTCCCAACTACGTCTATTTGTCCATTGTAGTTTTTATCAAGTAGAAACAGCTTGTTAAACGTGCAACCTAGACGCAGCGCTACCACATTACGATCAGAGTGTGGAGGAACAACCTTGTTTTCTTTTAGGTAGTCTGAAGAGAAATTGACCGTTTCTACCCATGGAACGTTCGCATTGTTTCTTTCTCACAGGAAATTGACGTCCGCGCTTAACCAAACAAGCACGGCCGCCAGAGACTAAATTCATGCCAAAACCCGTTCCCCTCATCAACAACCGCCTACAAGACAAAATTCCGTAACAGTCCGAATCCTATATCCTATACCAGTTCACTTGCAATTGTAATGCGAGAAACCTTGGGTACACGACTAGACGTCTGTCAAAGCGGATAGCGGAAAACTGGCCCGCCTCGGTAAAGCGTAGAAACACTAGAATTGCTCACGGCTCCATCCTAGAATACCTAATTGATAATGGGCACAACATAAAAACGAAGAGGTCTTCCAAATAATGTTTGTGTCAGCAAAACGCTGCACAAAATGCTCTTGAAGCGCCTAGGGTCTACGGTAGAAGCAATTGCGATCAAGAAACACAAGCCGCAACTGGGTAACTAGCAACACTTATGCAGCGTTTATCCCTACCTTTGCCCTCGGCTAGTCACCTGACTTCTAGCATAGTGATCAATGCTAACGTGTTCATGTAGACAGATTGCCACCGTTGATCTTATCGCACCATTACCGAGTTTGTGTCACATTGCTATCAATTGCTACTACACAAAGAATTAGAAAGCTCCTAATTACAACTAATTAAATATTTTTATCGAAATGCAGTTTCCAGCATTATTTGCTTTGATCTCCTTCACCTGATCAATACCTTCTTAAGCTGAGCTTCCATGTATGTGGTCACTCCCACTTGTTAAATGGGGATTTTATGGGTACTTTGGCCACGGAATTGCATGTCAGATGTTTAAGGGTACATAAGTTGCTCGAGAATGTAGGCTCAAATTGAGGCTGAACGCAACTATGCGCGTAAGTAACTAAATTGGATTGGTGGCGGATGCATTTCGTGTGGTTGCTTGGAACATTTTTTAAATACCTTTTAATTCACGTTTAATTAGATTGCTAAATATATCGCGGTAATTCTCTAGCACATGTATTTACTGAGTACACAAGCCATGCGTACAATTTTGTTCAATGTCGGTTATAAAATGATAACATGTAACCCAACTGAGTGAAATTGGTTACCTTTCCAAATGTGCCCAAATGAACTAACATTTAAGGAAAAGATTTGTAAAATGCAACGACGACTGCGTGTAACCTGAGGGTGCAGCTACATTCTCTTTAGCGGGAGATTAAACATTTGATCTAGCAGACGATGGTTGAAGGGAACTATATGCTATTTAGGTTTCCGGTGCATTTTGCATCCCCACATACGTTCATTCTACACTACTAAAATGCACTACTGAATACCGTTATCAATGCCATTAAACACAAAGTTTTCTCTTGATAATGCATCAGCGGTACCGGTTTCATTATGTTATTTTTAAACAAGTTAGACTATTTATTGTTAGATCATACAGTACATCATCTCCGTTCTAATCCATCCAGTTCCATCAAATCTGTGAATTAGTAATACCAATATATAATGTAGTTCACATCCTCCTGTTAGGAAAGCTGGTAGGTATGATTCAAATCGATATACGAAACATGCACATGTTGATTTACTATTCTCGACGTTCCCTTGGCTTGTTATGCATCATATCCTCTAGGATCCTTGGTAACTGATTTCGATATTGACGGAAATAACGGCCAACGAATCAACCAGGGATATGTGAACGCAGAGCTATTCATCTCAAATGTCTTAAAAGCTATTCCGTAATGATTCCATTCAGTACCCATTAAAGTACAATAGCATTAATTCGAGATAAAATGGCTTTGACTCTCGTCCTTCTCAGACGTTTGCTTGTCACACAGAGACCACAAACACAGCTCGTAAATAAAAGCGTATAAGACTGCAAGAACTAAAGCCTCGATGTGCTATCAAAACAAAGGATCAAATTCCACTCCACAATCTAATAACCATAGATCCAGCAAATCTGAATGAGATGCATACGATTTACGTGAAGACGAATGCTTTCCCAGGATCGTCTTTTAAAGGCTATAGTAGAAATCCTCTTCACTGTAACAGTGACTACAGACAAAATACTGCATTCAGATACCCAGGGAATTTTCCTCCGATGCACATTCCTCCAGCTATATCACGGCTGTTTCAGTAAATTAGGTTTTTGTGTCTACGGGCCTACTGAATTATCATGACAACCTGAATTACAGCCAATTGAAAACGCACTTTAACGTTTTCAGGTCATTCGGCGGCAGGTGGGCCGCCAAATAAAGAAACGAAACAACATCTAAGCAACTTAGGCCCCAGTTGCTATTTTACGCTATACGTCTAGCAAAATACGTGGTAGCCGAACGCCAGCAATCACTCCTACCCACGTGGCTTCTAGCTCTAACACCTCTGAACTTCTCATATTTAGACAAATCATAGCTTTCATTAACTCACACGAAAGCATTGTAATCTTTCTTATCAATGCCGATCGCCTAACGCTAAGATGCATTTCCATCGTCAACATGTATCTCCCTCAAACCTGTAGATTTTTACCATCGGACGCATGAGTCTCAATGCCGACCTTTAGTATATAAGAGATACTCAAACAATATTCGTAGTAGTAGGAGCAGAAGTTGCATTATGTATTGATAAAATAATTAGTTCGGCGCTTTTTTGAATCATTTTGTATAACAACGGCGGTTTATACATGCAACCTCTTCCTCGGATGGTTCCACTATCCGACCCGTGGCAACAATATCAATAGTAAAAGAATTGCTGAAATATTGTACTTCTTCTCAAAGCGAACAGAAAACTACGATATATTACTAAGGAGTAGGAGGACACTTTAATTGCACTTGTAATGCATTGTCCCAGCTGCTCACAAGAGCCATAGCATAGCCTAGTCCGGAAAAGCACTAGATACGTTTCGTACTATTGAGTCTCGTCAGTGGTGTGCATTTCCTCGGTCCCCTAATGAGGATCAAATCCATGACCGCTAGAGGCAGGTGTCAACTAGCCAGCAGCTTAAGCAATTGAGAAATGGGAGACGTCAACTGGGCTACACAATTTGCAAGCTAAATGAGGTATAGCACGACCTAGCTTTCACTGCCGCGCAGGGTACTATCTGAGTAGAAGACAGCGGCTTTACACCAAAGGTCATGACTTCCTCTCACTGGACTGTTCGTCCATGTCATTTGAAAAGAAAACAGGCTACAATTTATATTAGCAATGAGTAAGAATATTTTCAATTGTACCCCAACCAACGTTCCTCATTGCTCATTACCTCCAGCTGCTGGCTAGTTGGCTTCTGCCTCTATCGGTCATTTGTTCTATCTCCAGTAGGGGAATGAGGTAATGCGGAACAATGACGAGTCTCAATGAGGCAACAAGCGTCTGGTGCATTTCCGGACAAGGCTGTGCTTCGTAGATTGTTAGCAGCTAGGACGAACTCATTACAATTACATTTAAAAATCCTCCTACTATTTAGTTAACTAAATGTAGAGAAGAATATTTTCAAATGCTATAGACGTAGCGCCTAATGAGAGAAATTCATGACATTCTGAGGCCAGACACTGTCATCCGCTCAGGTACTAACCTACGTGGCACTGGGATATAGGTCGTGCTATATCTCAGTTAGCATGCAAATTGTGTACCCCAGCCGAAGTCCGCCATGGCTCAGTTAATTAAGCTGCTGTCTATTTGGCGCCTGCCTCTAGCGCTCATGGGTTCGATCCCCAGTAAGAAAACCGAGGAAATGCGCACCACTGTCGAGCCTTGGTAGTGAAAAATGCGTCTGGTGCTTTTCCGGATTAGGCTGTGCTATGTATTTTATGAGTAGCTGGAACAAAAACAATGCTATCACAAATATTAAATATTTGGTTTGGACATTACCTAGTCAGAATTGCATGGGCTCAATTGAACCTCACCATACAGGTTGCTTGTTTTTGCCTCTAACTTATGGTTACAAGTTGGGGCAGACCCATTCCCTCTCCGACAGGAAGGGCAACATTCTTGACCTAATATTTACCTCGGGGTCTTTGATAACATTCCTGGTAATAATCAGGGCCCGGTGGAATTCAACATGTTACCTACAATAGTAAGGTCGGGCTATGCCATAAGTCTTAATGACCGTACCATTTGACTGATTGGGAATTATTCACTTCATTACCGATGTCAACTCAGTGGGATACATTCTTTATAACATGCGACCCTGAACTTCTAGTCGACGCAATCTAACGTAATATTACATACATATAATTATGTTTCTAGAATTCCTGGTCTGTGAAAAGCAACAGGCTTCATACTCATGCGAAAGACAACATTAGGATCATACGCACTAAAATGAAACTCAGTTAATTATACCGCGCTTCCAAGAAAATTCATGGTTTATGCATGCAAAGTCAACTTCGCTACCTAATTAAGACAGTAGAAACAGAGCCAGTTGAAAAGCTCATTCCTGGAAAAAGGAGAACGCACTCAAACACAAAATTAATTAAACCTTTTTAAACAATTTAAACTAAGCAAGATGTTTTGGAATGTCACTGTTAAGTAGATTGCCCTGTCTACATCATCTAAAACAGAGGTTCTCGCAATTGTTTCTGATGTTTTTAGTCAACACACTTTTTCCTAATTGAAGTCACGCAAGCAAGACTAACTGCCTTAGCAACTTTTATTCGACCGATATTTGGGAACCGTCAAGTTTAGTCATACAAAAGGTTATCTTTACATTATATCCACAGTGACATTATTCCGCCTGGCCTAAAAGTTCTTTGTCCTTACATCCCTATCTTGTTGCATAAACACTTCACTTTGTTAATGAGAGCCAGTTCCGCCCTTTTTCATTCGAATCAGGTCGAAGTATTATTGCGTTACGAAAGTAGCTCGAAAAACGATGTAGCAAAATATTGCTTAATTTGCCATACTTTTAGACTGCATAAACTCATGGAAATCTCTATGGAAGAAAGTACCCGTACATTTCTATTATAAAATATTTGCGTTCGCCCAGAGTAAAATGTGTTCATAACATCAAACTTTGTTTTGATTAATGCAAATTCTACAGTGTTACCTTTCTTGGTATGCTAAATGCCCTTAACAAAGCACCGCATGACAGAATTGTGAAAAGCTTGACATCATCCGGCAGGATAAAGGATTTGCTCCCTTGAATCTCCTTCTAGATATAATAACAGAACTGAAGCAATCAGAACTGTAAACCACATCCATTTGCGTTCCTGTAATAAACGGCATTGTCCAAGCAAGCGTTCATGGTCCTGTGTTATTGTTTATTTACATCAACGAGGTTCTTGATGTATTTACTGGTTTCACTATTACATGACCATCGATGACAATAAAACTGTTCAAACTTTTGATCTGGTACAACAATAAGCTACACTTTACAGCGTGCAATCCGATTTAGGAACGCTTGTGATGTGTCGGTGTAAATCAAAGAGATCTTTAATTAAAAAGGTAACCTTTTTACTATCATCGAGCCCTTCCACATAATCCATTTACCTACACTGGCGAAGTGCTTACTCGTGACACTGTGGTCGATGAGCCAGGATGATATTATTTCAATCGAGTGTAATTCGCGGAAGAAATACAGAATACCGTCTCAGTCAAAGGTAAAAATGCAATCTTCCTGAGGCTGCTCGGTTAAGCAGATGAAAACTTTTGTTGTTCGATACATGTATACGCCAAACGCTACCATGTTTTTCTTTAATTTACTGTAACATGTTGATGCGGTGCACCTAGGATGGAGGGCACTTAATTTACATTTATAAGAATGGTTATTAGTTAAACTCGTAACCTTACCTATTCAAAAGCTCTAACATGAATTAGTTTTACTCAGAAGGCTTAAAGCTACCCTGTCACTATTTATCGGTAGGATACATCAAACATTTCTTGCGCTGTTTCTTTTCTTTTTTAACACAATCTCGTTGAGAAATATAAAACAATAATTCAAATACCAGAGAAAAAGTAAGCTGCGGTACGTCAACATTTCGATTATCCGCTTTATTTAAAGCCCTGTCCTAATTTTAATAACGCTTCCTTGCATGGTAAATAAGATACAACTACCAATATGTCACAGTCCCGACCAGTGCAACATAACTGATTTATCGTTTCTGTTCACATACCACAAGTTTATGGGGCTTGATTATCAACGACTTAAAATTGCTAACCTCAACTGTATTTGTTGGGCAATAACACCCACCGCGGACCACCGGTTCACGTGATTACCAGAGACCATGGTGCTTGATGATAGACAATGCAGTACAACAAAACCACATATTCGCCTTGTTTTCCTGCATCATCGCTTGTCCAAGCCACTGGCAACTGTTCAGCTATACTCTGAGAAACTGACACTTCTATGTAAATGTCTCTGAAGCTGCAGATAAACTGTTAATGGTCGTGAGAAGCCGAGCTAATAGTCAAGATGCTCTGATGTTTACGACAAACAAGGCATTGCGTGTTGCGAGTAAGTCGCAACTAGACTGTCGTGTCTGCGTACCTTCATGTGGACCGGAGCTTACGCCCAAAATCAATTGCTGCATGGTCCACATTAAGAGCACAAAAAAGTAAATATGCATTTCCTTTCCATTAGCACCCTTCATTTTTCCTTATAAGCCTGCACCGTATCTGAATCAGAGTTTTAGGGTACCCATTAATAAATAAATACATAATAATTAAATAAATAAAATAAAAAGAAGTTAATTAAATAAATATAATTACAAATTTGCATGGAATTTATGCTTCAGCTTTTTATCTTTCTGGGCTGCAAACACACCCAGCTTAGTAAAAGTTGCTTATCACTAGGCCGCTTTTCTTTGCGACCGGGCAAAGCTGGAAAAATGAATTTAGTGTGTACTCCAAGCCGATTTGTAGTGAACGCTGCAGCCCATCTCCCAATGGATATATTCAAAAACTGCAGCCAATAGTGTTGTTTTAATTCCTGAGTTATTGATAGGCTGAGGTGAATTGAATTCATACAGTCAAAAGCTTAGTACCGTCATATGTGCCATGTTATTTTCTTAGTACACCTGCAACCATTAAGATCACGCTTGCATTTTCAACACTATCTTGCGCGATAACACATGCGTTCCGTGGTCGAATAAGTTAAACTGCAAGAAGAACAGTCTCCTTGGAATGAGAAGAATAGTGTACAATTAGTATTAATAATGAATAAAAGAACCGAACAATAGACATAATAAACACCAGAGCACAAAATTAATACTGACAGTAGTCAATTGACTGCAGTGCGAGCCACCATTCATCTTTTAATACTATAGTGAATTTTATTTACATCCATCAAATCTTAGCATTTTCTAAAATTTATTAACTTATCAATACGTCCCTTACTATATTGTGTTTGTAATTCAATTAATTACCATTATCATTATTTTTGGCATTTAGCTATATCCAAAAAATGGTTGAATTGCGATTCGGACCCAACTTTTCCCACAGCAAATTTTTGCTTTTTGTGGAACTAGCGCCGAGTAGCATGGCCGGATTTGACAATATTCCATTCGTGATGAGAGGTGTCTAATATTATCGATATCTTACGTTTTCTTACGGTTTTAGTTATTTTCCCTCAATGCTTGTTTCCTTTTGTTCTCTTTGGCCACTACTGGGCTCGCCTCCTTAGATGATGGATTGATGCTTGCAGACTCATGCAACGAATATTACCACTGGTCTATTGGCAGAAAAACAAACATTCCATGTTCGAACTGGGAAGATTAGTATTACGGCTTGCCAGCATGTTTGTGCTAAACCTATGAATATAAAGAGCCCTATATTTGTGTAAACGAGGTGGTAAGATATATGCTATTAGTCTGCACCGGCAATTGACCAGATACATTATGGAAACGCTGGAAGAACGTTCTGAAGGAATACCTTACACGTAAGCGTGTCCCGAAGAGACAATTCCACGGATGGCTATAATACTTTACTAGAACGTAAGCCATTGTTCTCCATTTCTCAAGCCGTCTGAAATAGCCAAATTCATTTAACACTGAACTCACAGCTGGAACCAAAAATTAAGTTGGCTGGTTTATGAGTTTCGCTGTATTTATTTTATCAAACCACTTAGTTGGACTGAATCTAGATTCATACGAAAATATATGAAATATATCAGTTATTTTTTCTGTAACTTGACAGTAAGCTTGTTCTAATGTATTTTTCATCCAGCTTAATCTACCAATCGCATAGTTCATTGGTATAAACCTCATGACACGAAGTATATCCTAAGATGTTAAATCGTCTTCTGACAACAGTGATCTCAAGTAAGACATCTTCCGATTTTTATCCACATTAGCTCCGAAGGTATATGACGTTTGTTCCAGTTTGTAAAGCTAGACGCATGTAGTCCGTATTGACCGGTTAGATTTTAGTGTAGGAAGAAAGCAATTTTTTATGACAGAGACCCACTCAGTAATTCAAATTATGTACTTAGTGATAACCACGTTGGGGCCCTTAAATGGACCGTTGCCTTTTCACGGGAACATCACTCTTAATAAATGATCGCTCCCACTTATGAGGCCGAGTACCGTCCGTCGGTAAATATAAAAAATTGTTTATTTATTTAGCAGTTTACACTGAGCTTTTTGACATTTTCTTCTCTTAAAGCAGTTACAAGTTAACTAACGCTAACCTGTCAATTTTTGAAATTTGAGTTTGAGACACTACTCGAATTACTCGTAGTTACAAGGCGTTCAATAATTTAAGAAATCCTGGTACGTATCCAATTCAGATTCGGGAACTTATGTTTGATTGACACATACATTCATAATGCCAACTTATGCAGGTGAATAGTTTTGCGTTTTTAATGCTTTGACTATAAGGCATCCTCGGTGATAATTTAAAATGTTGAACATGTACCATCTATGGTATCTAAAGCTTATATTGGCTTTATTTGACTATAAAGAAAATATAAAAGCGGCCATTCGAAATAGTTGCATGTATTCTGGAGTATCGTTTTTGAATATCTGCCATGTGTCTTGGATTGCTACACGTAATATCAGTTCCGTCCACAGTTGACTTTGAGATTAACATCAGCCAAATCGATTTATGTGTGTTGCACTTCTAATGCTAAAGCACAAGACCGACGGTTTCGTTCATCTTTATACTCATCAAATAATCAAATCCTAAGTGTGAGTGAAACTCGGCATATGCTTATTAGAGGATATTGCCATGATCACTGGTCCATTAAGCTCCTAAGCCGCAGCTTGACACAGAAATGTTATGTCCAGTTTCAGAAAAAGATGTGTTATCATGGATTACATAATGCAACCTCAATTGCTTAGTTCTCTTGGCAGTCACTGAAAACCAACCTGATGAGTCAAATTTGGACGCAACCGTCGGTCGCGGTGTGCACTGATGTGAGCAAAAACGTACAAAGAGGCTACAAACATTCTTAATCAGAAGAACGCGGCATTTTTTCTGAAATATATATCTAATGAATACAGTGATCTAAAGATTTCATGATCTTGAGAAGTAATCATTGGTGGTGAATATATCTAAGATAACAAGTGCTTTTCATTGAGTGCATGAGAGTGTTCTTAATTTTTATAAGGCGCCTTCGCTGAGATTTTGTTGCTGTAATTCAATTTCAAAAATTCAGATGCCAAAGCTATTTGTCTTTATTATCATGGTTTGTTGAAGATCAATAAGTAGAGGCGACAAATTTGGAACATACTGCAGGTAATGTAAACGTAATATCATCGTCGTGGATTAGTGGAAGCTACAAGCGAGCAAGCACAACAACCTTGGTTAGACACAAATTTCAACCGTTTAAACTAGATTCCAGATGTAGTGCCTTAAGAATTCATTAATCATACCTTAGTATTTGTGTATGTATTTGACACTTTATACTTAAAGTTCGTGTTTGATAATTTCCTTTACCGGTCAAAGCAGATAAAAAACAAATGCTTGTCGTTCTATTGTCATATTCTCATATGTAGGTGCTATTTTCATACCTTTCATAGTAAGGCAGATATTACCCAACGACAGCTAGACCCGGAAAGTTGTTTATAAACTCAATGCGTAACCTACTTTGGTTAGAAAGAATTAAAGCGATAGGGTTTACACACATAGTCTACTAAATAGGATATTCTTTCGTGAACTTAGAGTAAGCGTTTGGTAATAATATTAACCATAGTCGGAACACTGTTATTTGTTGGAATCAAGAAAACATGATCACGCCGTTTTCCTGCCGGTAGAATTTGCTGTGAAATAGCAACTGTACACTATATTTGCAGGGCAAACGTAGGGCTTCTAGCTCACTAGTAGGGATACATATTTTTATTTCTGACTGGGCTATATAGCCGCAAATATTACCTATTGTTTCAACCAACGGGTCGCAAAATTATCAAAAGACAGTGTTACTTTTTGGTCAATTTTGGCACACTTGATGCTCCTACGAACTGGAAGCTGTTACGTAGGCTGTAATTTGCAAGCTGTTGTCGAACAGGTTCCAGAATTGCTACAAGCACATGAGCGACCGAATGGTATGGCGAATTGACCATTGCCAAAATGGGATAGTGTGGAATGTTAGATTTATGTATTTTCGGTGACGCGTAAATCCTTGAAACGCTTGTGCTACTAGGTTTGAGGCTGTCATGCGGGGTATGAAAAAAATGCCCCTTAGTCAGACGTTCTTGCAAGCTCCTAGTAATCTGTGTTTCAATTCTTTCCGTCTGGTCTCTTTCCCATAAGCTTCACGAAACTTGGTCTCGTCGCTCAGTATTGTTGTTAGTTTATCTGTGTAATCTCTTCTGTCTAGTAGCACATTTCCCGCACCCTTTTCTTGTATACACACCATGATCTCCTCATTGCGTTTCAGTTCATTTAGTGCATCCAGGGGTTTCGTGTAATTGGTGAGTAGATTTTGACGCCTTGATAAAAACCACATTTCGAGAGATGGTTCAGGTCCAGTCTTGTAAGCAATGGAACAACGATTCTTGCATTATTCTACCTAGGAGTTTAGAATTAGAAGACCTTGGAATTATAGGGTGTTAATTCGACATTCTATTTTGCAGACCAGCGTTGTGTTTGTGTTTTGATGACTTGCTTAAATGAAATAGGATGCTGCTGCAGTTAATGAAGGTGGGAAGATTATAATTAATAAAGTTTTGATTTTTTCCACTAAGTCTTATGACAGTTGAGGATATGCCTTCTGTGCCCGAAATAGTTAATTATTTTATGGGTGCGATGGCGTACCGCACCTTGCTGAATGTCGTAAGAAAATTACAGATTAGTACGATCGTTCATTTTGGGAGTGGGGGACTAAGTTCAGCTTCATTGCCAAAGGAAGCGGCTTGGCTAGAGTTGAATGACCCAAAAATACATGTTATATCGCATAAAATACTGTCGTTTAACATTAGCCTATTAATTTCCTGCTGAGATTCAGGTATTCTGCTTTTGAGTGGCCGCATCACTGTGGGTTGTGTGATCAGGATTTCTAAGTGCTCGAGCTTATTTATATATTGGTCGTCTGCATCAAACACCACAGTTACATCAATGCCTCATTTATCAAGAGCGATGTAGCGAAGATGTTTCTAATGCTATCTAATGTTTTAATTTCTTTCGTTTGGTTGCGTTCTCTTTTAGGTGTTTTCGTTGACCGCGGGGATTATGCCTTTGCCGTTCAAGACAGGTATCTGTATATATGCACACACAGCATTGCTAGACGCATTTGCGACTTCAGGAGATTTATAAGTAGCGAAAGCCTTACAGTTCATGGCATTAATAAGGTACTTTAAACATTCCAGTCAACTCGACGGAGGTTGCGAATACATAGTGATATTGCAATTGATTATTTAGGTGATTTAGCTGTCATGTTGCCTTTGTAGTGTTTTGCTTACAACCAGGTAGTTAGTTATTAACGGGTAGTTGGCTGAAAGGGAGCATTGTCGTGAATAACATGTGCTGGATCGTTGTATTTATAGTGTGTTCCATAACACACTGGCTCCAACCAATGACCTGTATTTTGAAGATAGTTTCTTCCAGCTACAAGGTGGACCTAAATGTATGCAGGATACAATTAAACGTTGCAGGCTACAAATATCTGCAACTAAATATTCACAAGTGCAATGCAGTATTGATCACATCACTTATCTTCCTTTTTAGGAATCAAAACGGTATTCTATGTAGCTCACATGTTATTTATTTTAAAAATATACTTGTTTTTCCTTATCTACTTAGGCATTTCATCTGATTGCTTTTTGTATTACCTAGTCAATCATTATATCCTCTGCTTTTCCCTGTATTTGAATTTATCTAATGTCCCGCTTGTTTGTAGTTATACTGCTTTTTGAGCTGTATTTACGGGTTTTGTTTCACTTTTTTAAACTGTATGAGTTTAATGTTCTCTATGTTAATGTTTCCATCTTTTTTACAACATTATCATCACATACGTTTAGTTTTTGATTTTGCATTATTGTACAAGTTGCGGATTATCATGCATTTCCACAGTTACTATATGTATTAGAAGTTATGAATTTTCTGTGGTCGTTTCATGTGATGCAAATAAACCAAAATGAATACCCCACATCTGTGTGACCATAAACGCAATTTCTTAAAGTTAATGCTTCATATTCCAGCCTACATTTGGTCAAATTTCCCTGGATCCTGCCTCCACGATCATTGTAACTTAGGTTTTAGAGACTACCGGACAAACATTGTGTATCTGCCGTGCGTTAAATGTGATATTGTGTGTTATCATTAATCTTGTGCGGAGAGTTCATTTGGTTGCTATATCTGATTTGTGGTTTTCGGCGAGCCTAATTCGATTTGACTGTCTGCTAAGCCACTAGACTTTAATACAATAAATGCACAAAATATAAGTAATTCATAAAACATAATTGGCTGAACAAGTCCCTAAATTACTGCCGAATACGATGCTACATTTTGCTGAAATTTATGTCATAAATCGTTCGCATAAATTATTCCCAGAGCGTGCAAGTAGAACCAATGTAAATTAGCTTGAGGAGTTAGGGTGTTTGGATTTTTATATGAGATAAAATTCTCGCAACATTCAGCCAAGGGAAAGGCGCAAAGAAGAGAAAACGCACCTAGTCCACTGCATCATTAACATATAGTGGGTGGGCATGTATGTTGTTGGTTAGACCACATTAGCTGAAAGCATTCGTGGAGAAAACCTGTAAAATAATAAAGGTTAACATACTAAAGATTGCTGAATATTGATTATTGACTGTCTTATTATGATTACGCGTCTGGTAACATCCTAAAATATCTACACTGCCGACGATTTTAAGAACAACAGCAAAATCATTAACAATGCAGCCATCAATTCAGTAGTTTTGTCAACTCCAATTGTCCTGACATCAGGTCCAATATGAGAGTAACATCATTACGTTCTGAATTTAAACCAGTGGTCTCCCAGTGCGTTATGAGCTATAATAGATGGTCGGTTCAAAAGATTATCTATAAGGTTCGTAATTATATTGCAGAGCAATTAAAGTAGCGGTATCTATGAGTGGCTGAGCGTACGACATTTTGTCATTTCATCATTTGTTCTGAAGATGGGTGTGAAATAGACGAAATACTCACTCAATGTTTACATCGGGTTGCTTCGTTTAAAAGTATGAAACCTGCCACAACGCTAATACATTTGTATAATTTTTGCAATGCATCTTATCATCACCCCGTTAGCTCTACTAAAGTGCAGTAAATGTGTTAAAACTAAACTAACATCTGAAAAAAACTACATCTAGCAAAAGTGCCAATGGAAACTATTCCCAGCATTTATACAGACGCCAAATTAATGCAATGACAGTTCCAAATGATTTGTAATTCAATACGAAGTATTTGGTTTATATGACGTTCATTTGCTGTTTAGTATTTTACTCTTCCGTTTAAGGCAATTACTATTACAATGTAACAAAATACGTTGAAAGCGTACGAGTGTCTGTCCGAGATTTACTCATTAACTGCCTTTTTCGCTAACAATCGGATACAGTATTACTTGCGAACGTCGGTTGAGATATGATGACGTCCATACAAAATGTATTTTAAGCGCTCGTGGGCCTAATTTTTTGCTTAGTACTGACTTGTTCCTCTATTATCTAGACTTAGGCAGATGCTCCGAGTAGTTATTCACGAGGGGAAGTTTGGTGGCGTGTAGCAAGTTAGGAAGGACTGCACGGAGGATATTTTGCTACCATAAAGTGAAGCAGAATTTAGGCCATATAAATATGCTGAGGTTACAAGTAAACTATTTATACAGCTACAGGGTTCCGATTAGCTTTTTAATAAGAAAGCTTACCTTCCAAAATTTGAGGTTTCAGCGTATTTTGTGGATAATAATCACTGAGTTTATTGAGGATATTACGGTAAACCTGCATTCTTTGGCGCAAACAGGATAAAATCATTTCTTGCTGATACTGATTTTTGATGTTGGAATCCCCCGACTGATTTGGCGTCCACACAGATTCATTTAGATTCTACCTGGTATAATGTCTTGAAGTTACGAATTCTCTCTGTCACAGATTTGTGCATATGTTTTAAATCCTGGGTTGAAAAACGAAGATTACTGCGTGTCTGTAAAGCTTGGAGGAATAAGCACAACGAATGCCAATACACAGCACCACCACAGCTACACTATAATTCAGTCCCAGTTATCGCAAGTTGGTTTAACTAGCAGATGCTTCTGGAGATGTCTTGAATAAGTCACATGTGGCTATAACGACAGCGAATTCAGCTGAAGGAGTGATATTTCTTCATATGCTAGCTGTATTAATTTGTGCTTATTATGTCGACGCAATGATAACTGAATAGCCGAAATATTGCCGTTCTAATTCCGAAATAGCTAGAGAAGCTTTCACAATACCATTCAAGTACTGACATTTTAAAATTAGTTGACGAACCGCCTATTAAACCTTTAAATCTTTTTGTAAACTTGTTGCACCATCAGTTGTTTTTTTTCTGGAATAATATGGGAATAGACAATTTTGCGATTCAGATTTTTCCACTACGTAATTCCTATTAAAACATAGATAACAGTACAATAAATTAAATGATATGACCAGCTTTTGCATTTCCAGAATAAAATAGTGGACCTATTAATGAACGAAACAATCATGTGGTCTTTAACCTATGGACTTTGTAAATATGATTTCATCCTAATATCGAAAGTGGACCTAGGAAGAGCGGTGGCAAGATCAGGAGCATTAATAAGAAATATGATTAACATTTGCTGTCACATTGTCAGCAATGTACGAGGTAATTGCTTTCAGGTACAAAGTGGTAGTATATATTTCATATGATATTATTTAAAGGCATATTTATTCCTATCAAAGTGACAGGATAAATCGAAGCGCAACTTGTTTCTATTAGTGCGTTTATTTTGTAGAGTTAGCTAGCGATATCATTTATGACAATCGCAACAGAAAAACATTTAAAAAAGGCGTTATCGCAGCATGAATTGTAATTAAACATAGAAAACCATTAGCTTAATTAACAAATTGCTTGTGATTGATTTTTTTATCCGACGAATTTCTTTAACTTTTAACAATGTTATCCTAACGAGATATTCCCTTGTATTCTAAAGGTGCACATTATGTCTTTTTCTGAAAATTACATCTGTTTCTTCCGCAACATGGGTTGCTAATTCATCCTCCATCAAGACAATAACAAAAGGAGGATATCTGAATGAATCTTGCGATTGATTTCAGCTTTGCGCAGTATGTTTATTCTGAAACTTGCCCGAAACGTGCGGCTCCTGTGCAACTAAACAGTGGAAAGCATAAGCGGCAACCATGCTGAACATATCCGCATTATCTGACCGTACGGACGGTTCAAATTATCAGTCAGTCGAGTGAACTCATTTTGACGTTTCGGAACTGAACTTATACCCCCGTGTGCAAACGCATGTGGTGTCTGCCGTTTGGTTATCACGCTGTCCCGCTCAGGCCATTGGGTGTAATGACCCCGAAATATTGCACCGCTCAGACAGTCCACACTACGCACACGTATATATGGTCCCTCATGCGAGGTCCACGGCTGACCACTCTGTGAGATCTGTATTAAATTTAGGTAGCTATTCTTTTAAATTTCCTGCATTATGGACGGAAGCTCACGATTTACGTAAAAGCTTTAATCAGTCGATAAGTTATATCGATTTACGCTGCTTTCGATTTAAATTTGTTTTATATCGACAGAATTTTGCTTGCAGCAGATAAAGTGTTGTGTTAGCTGAAATACTACTGATTTTTAAGTTTGTACTAAGTGAAGCTTGTTCAGTATGCATCATCGTTATTAATAACTTTAGCAGTATATCGCCCTTTTAGCGAGCAATTTATACAAGATTAATTTCACTATAGTCCGTTGCCTGAACTTTGCTTGGAGTCCGACTTCAATTATAAAAGACGCATTGATCCAAGTGTTAAAATATTTAGATATTTTTGGAGCCCGACTTTTTCATTTGGATGTTGTAATATTTTTCCCATAACTGAGACCATAATATGCTTCAATTCTCAGTGGAACGAAATGTTTGTGCCTTCTTCTTACTAGGTCTTGGTTATTTTCCCACTCTCTGTATATCACAACATTTATCCTAATAGTTGGGCTTTATCCCATAGTGACTGGAAGGTCTATAGAACTGAGAATTTTAGCTTCCTTTTCTTAGTTTGCCATGAAAGTGTGGCTATAGCTAGATCAATGGAGTTCATACATAACTTATTTTTATAAAGCATTTTAAAATGTTTCGAGGTTCATTTGACTTAATGGTTTTTTGAAGGAATTGCGAAGCACCTGCTAAATCCACCTAAATATATATAAACACAATGTTAAATCGCATCGTGTTATGCAGTGTCATCGGGCGGGCAACACCCAATGCTCATTTGAAGTTTTATGTATTTTCACTGTTAAAGCATCTTCTATTTAAGATAAGGCAGTTTCAAAACATTGTCTTGTAAGTGATTGCCCTTATCCACTTTTCATGCATCATCGAGTAAACTAATACTGGTGATGGAAAATAACTCGGCGAATTATTCAAAATAATCTCTCAGAAAATTATTGGCTTAGGTAGAGAAACTCTATGTGTAATTTTATGCAGCATTTTAAATTGCGTTGCCAAAATCTGCAACTAAAATTCCTTGGAATACATTTGGCAGAATCCTGAAACATGGCAGCAAAGGTTAAAAAACTAATTGTCCATATTATTTAAGTCACCATTTTTTGATTAATTGGTTTCATCTAGTGAGTTTATCCAATTTTTCGCTGCAGAACTTCAGTTTTATTATCACATAATTTTATGTAGATTTGATTCCAGTTATCGGTAGCAAATATCGCTAAACAAAGATATGCAACCGTCCTATTTTAGCAGCCGATTTGCATAGAATTTAACAGTTTATTACTCCTCAGCTATGTCAGCTTTTTAGGCATTTCCTTTAAGCCTTATTCGATTTATACAATTAGATTTTGTTATTTAATTAAGGTTCGCTAGAAAGTATGGCGTTTGGAATTGGCTGAAGAAATGGATAAAAGTTTAATTGATGTGTCAACACAGCTTCTTTTTCTACCCGAATCTCACTAAGCACCATATTTATTTTCCACATAATTTACTATCCGTTTTTACTGTATCTACACAGTAAATTTATTTGTACAAAAGATTCGTTGGACCTCTGTAGCACATTGAGATATCACATAACTAATATGTGATGGTTTATTGACTGCAATGATATGCTATTACCTTAGTGGTTGCACACCCCGTGCTACGGATATACACATTTATTTCAAACCGTAGTAGTAAATACATAACATCAAAGTGGTTAATTTACCGAGAATTAATTTTATATGGTTTACATTTTGAACTTTACTTTATGAAGATGTATTCATTGTTGTGTAATGGTCAGCAATTAAAATAGGAAATCATTTGAGGCTATATCGTCATACTAAACGTAATCTTGTCTTGGGAATTACAGGCAATTACCTATTGATTTTTAATTGATATATAAGTTTGTCCAGACCGCTCCGCAAACTTTTTTATATTTGATTGCATAACTCCTTCCAGACATATGTGATACTGAATTGAATGGATAACCATCAAATATGCGCAAATTTTCTCAGCCTCCTTCTGATGTTGCGGAGCAAAAAGTTGTCCTATACCACAACTAAGTGATCATCTGGATAAAAGCTACAATTGATGCGATTTTGCGTGTAAATGTTATTTCCTTGAACATGTATTAACTATACTCCAATGTTCGCTAAGCAGTTAAGAGTGTTTAGATTCCAGTGACCTAAGGCTGTGCAGCAGTTGTTTCCTAAGCTTTTTCCTTCATTTACGCGAATGTTAGCTAACGCTTTACCGAGCTCACAAACATCGGTGTTCACTTGAGTGGGTCAGTAGATCATAGCAACTACTTCATCGTCATCATCATTATCAGCTTCTAGCTTTCGTGCAACTGTTACTGGTGCCTGTTCATACCAAACACAAAAGAACGGTATAAAACGTCAATTTTTGGGTGCAATAAAGATTAACTTAGAAACTTATCATCCAAAGTGCGTTACATAAAGGTTGATCCGTAGTTAACTTTGACCAATACTCTATTTTCTGTAAACAGTAATAAATTTCTCGAATGTAAGAGACAAGCCAATTTTGTCCTCTGAACTTTTTTAAGGCATCATCGGATGGTAAGCAAGATGATTTAAACGGAGTAGTTATTAGAGAATTTTTCGCGGTGTTATTTATACATAGTAAGGAAAATTTGAATAATATATATTGCAAGAAAGAAGGAGGCGTAGCAGGCGTTTCAAGTAAAATAATACGACCTGCAGCAGAACTGGATCCGATCCATCTGCTTACTTGCTGCGTTCTGCTCTGAACGATTTCATCTGCTTTTTCGTGCTGGTTTCGTCATGTGCGGATGTGGATTAAAGACAAATATGTCATTATAATTTAACTAAAATTTGGCCGCTGTTGTTTGCAATAGACTGCCATGACCGAGCGTCATTTAATGGCCGCCGTTATGAGCAATAAGCTCTCAACACATTGATTTGTCTTTTATTGTTGACCAGTGTTATAAACAGGGCATACCTTCCATTTGATAACGTTGTCGAAGATAAGTAGGTCAACATAGCAGCAACACATATTTATGGATCCTGATGCATGCACAAATATCAGTTCTCTTGCTATTCAGCCGATTCCAACATCCGACTCATTGATGTGCAGACAGCCTTATATTGCCAGTTCCTCTGTGGCAAATCGCTTTGCGTATGTGTTGTGAATTAGGTTAGACGCTTAAATCTATCATCCTACAAGGTCGGCCTATTTGAAGCAAAATATGGAAAGAAACGACACATAAATCAATGTACCAACAACTATAAAAAATAAATTGTGGACGCTTCTCTAGAACAAGATGCTGTCCTGCGGTTCCTTGTTCGGTTCGTACAAACAATCGAGTAGGACAACAAGCATGCAAATTATTTATAAAAAATGCAAACTTAGGAAGACTTTGGTGTGGTTACATCAGTTAACTATAATCGTAATGCAAAAAATTAAAATCGTTATATGTTTGGTTGTGCAGGAAAAATGCCGCATGCACCTGAATTGAGGTCCTGAAAAGGCATACATGATAAATTTTAGTGTAGACCGAATGCAAGAAATATAACGCTAAAATCTTAGACATATTTGCTTTTATAAGCTTAAACGTACCTTTATACAGAAAGTGCTCGTAACCCGACAAAATAACCAATTGTCACTGCTAACTGTTGAAGAATAATCGAGTCTGGATAAATTTGGAAATCAGGCCAACAAATCAGGTCTAAAATGCTCCAAATTCACAAGAACATAAATTGGTTAATTTTGATCTCAATATACCATTAGCTGCTACAAACCTTAGATACGAATGTTGTGCGTTTGAAGCTTTATCTTGGAATCCTGAGCCAAGCTACGTCGTACCAGTGAACAAAACGTAGTCCGAATGCTTCGGTTTGATATTTTCAATAGTACTTTGCTCTTTATATAGTAGCAAACTCTGACTTGAGAAATGTATTCTTTGTGAAGGCCATCGAACTCTTAGCCACAATCGAAGCATCTGTGCTGAGTAAATGTATAAGGTACGTATTCTGTTACAGAAATATATGGTTTCTTGCAAACAGCTCCACAGCAAATATTACAGGGATTTTAAGGATATAATTTATCGGAGCCTGTGAAATCGTTTTGGTTATGAGGTCATGGCGGTGTAACTTTTCTTTAGAATTCACCTCACAGATGTAATTATTGCTCCTAAGCCAAGTAATGCTTTTTTCGTATAAGTTTGGCTAACTCTTTCCCTTATTTCAGCTTTTCAGCTTCCATCGCTTGACGCATCCACCAATTTGCATATAGAGTGTGGCTTTTCAAAGTTGGATTGCGTTGTATTGCCTGTGCTTAGTAATTCTGTTTCAGATTATTAGATCTTTAAATCCGGTTTACTGTGCAATATCCTTTAGAACATCAAAAAATTTAAATTTTGTTGCCTATTGAAAAGAAATTTAATAGCCCAGCTCTTCCAGATGAGGGCTGAAATATTCTTCAGGCATTGCAATGTTGTTGTGTGCCTTACATCACTTCGATTTGTGATGTAATTTTTCCAGTAAATTACCCATTACCAACAAGCAATTAATAGCCAACTAAGTTTCATGCAAATTCATCATTTAAAAAGTAAAAGAATTTACAGATTGTGAAGAAGATGAAATGCTTATTTGTTTGGGTCCATGTAGCCCTCTCCTACTCTTTAACCGAAACTCTGACTATATTATTTTAATCACGAGCTATCCTTGATATTACAGAAATTAAACCGCGGGATTAGTATAAAATTAATTCATAGTTAAGAGCTGTTAATTTGATCAATGTTGATTTTGCCTATCATAATCCTGAGCAACAGAATCTGTCAAAATCTTCCGTAAACAGAACCGCTCTGGTAGAATGGAACGGTTAGTTCAACAATTAAGGCATTTGTTGAGTGACTAGCTGCACAAAGAAGTCTACTAGATGAACAACCATTATGTATGCTACTAAGAGCTGAGAGAGTTTTGCAAATTTACTAGCATGGTTCTGCGGAATGGGCCAACTTATTTTCATCTCGGATGTGATTTGAGCTTGGTTTGAAATGATCTTATCGTTTCACAAGCAAACTCCCCACATACTAATTTGCCTTAGCGCAGAAATGGCGAGGAAGCTACTGAAAGTGTTTGTAACATGAGTGACGAAATCTTATAATGTTTACCAGTAATTGGTGGAGTGAATAATATCATGCTTATTGCTGAAAATTGAAATCCATGTCAGGAAAATTAATGTGGCTTTTTGGAAAAACTTCACAAAAGATTCATAGATAATGCGATTTTATATAAGTTTGATTCAGGAGTCACAGTACTAGGCGGCGTTTATATAGGCTGTTGTGTGCGCGCGACCGTCACGACGACAGTGAATTGAATTCCAGTGCACACCCAAAGAAAGGTGATCTGTGCTGAAATTATTAGATGTAGCCTACGGATACACGGAAACATATTTCAAGTCCTGCGATGTTAAACACCTGTATCAATAAAAGATTGCAACTAATTGTGTTTTGTTGTATTTACGATGTAGGTATATCTAAAAAGAATTAATCCATTGAAGTAGGACTTTCGTTTGATGAGCCAAAGCTCACCTGGGAATTTGCCAGTCAAAAAGATATCTGGACTAAAGAAATCACCAAGCATTTGAAATGAACTTTCAAAGAATCCCACGGGTAGTCTAGTTAATGAGGTTACTGATCCGCATTTCGGTGCAAGCATTTCTAGCCTTTGAACATATAATTAAAAGATGCTGGTACTAGCATTAATATGGAAAGAGATAAACATCGGTACCTAGTTTCAAAAACAACAAATTCAGTAGGAAAACTTAGCTTTTCAGAATGGCTTGAAATCCTAAACTCAGTTTCCAAATCATAACAATTATATACATCGATTATTTCGCTGCAATTCTACAGTGGACGGCGTCCATTATGTAAGGCGACAGGTGAATAAGTGTGATCGGATATATTCAACATTATAACCCAAATAGTTAGGATTCATATGTTTGTAAGCCATCTTTGTAGATTGTCGTATTTACGACAAGCAGGACCTGTGACTTATAAAGAGAATGTTTAAGCCACAGGATTTAATTTTTCGAAGTTCTCGGAACTGGTGTGAAATCGTCGCAGGTAAGCCCACATATAGTTATGCAACAAATCGCTCCATACTCACTGGCATAAGCTAAAACCTTAGAAATTCGAGGAAATCCAAGCAAATAATTTCGTTTCACTTGCATTCCCCTTTATTGCCGATTTCTGTTTGTGTAGCAGCAAATTCATCCAAAGCCTACTCTCAAACTCCCACACAATTTTAATGTTTTGATGTGTAGTCTCTCCGTGTATCTTGATCCCTAAAACAAACATGATGGAAAATGTAACACGTCTCAAAAATGTATGCATTTTTGCATCCTTGTGTGCCGCCATACTGCGCCGCTTCTTTCAAATTCTTTGTTTTGCTCAACCTGATGATTAACCTTTGTATAAAAGGATGAGTTTCATTCGTAGTGGCGAAATTCAACGTGAAAACATTGTGTATAAACATTTGCTAATCCCCGTGCTCGAAGGATGACCCTACAATACTGAAGCAGACTCGTCAAATTCATTGCAATTTTATATAATTTCAAGAAGTCCCGCAACAAATATTTGTTGCGGTTTCGGTGTCCAGCTTCTGTGCTTGGTACAGATTTAAAGTTTTATGGATAAGTGTACAAGAAGAATGGAATCAAGATTAAATCTGCGGCTGAGACTAGCAGCAGATTTTTGACTCGTGTATTTATTTATTTGCTAGTTTGTTGCAAAAAATTACATGAAGTAAGAAAAATATATTTTGCAAATCCATTTGTAACCAAATTTTTAAATGATTTGCAGAATTTAAAAGAGTTTTGGGTTTTTAATATACGGCTATTATAAGTGAGGCGTTGAAGAGAATTTAAATGGGCACACCAGTGTGCTTAACTGCAGTGTTTTCCCTGCGTTTACAACAGGTTAACTTGACAAAAACAATCAGTGTAATAAGTGTAATATAGTGAACCTGAAGACCCTGAATTTCGATATCAAGTAAAAATGTTTTCATTGTTATTTTAACCTCCACAGATTCTTATTGTTTTGTTGACGGTTCTTCCGATTTTACGAACGTTTTTCTTAAGTCCTCTGATGTACCGTTTCTTTCCCTGGTTGATTCGCTTTCTAATATTTTAGCCTGTAAAATACACTTTGTGCCGAGCTGTCTCCCACGACTTTATTCTGCATTATTTACGTCAGTTACAGACTAGGTTATAAGGCGCCATCTAACACATAATGGTAATCGCTCTTTTGATTTAAACGGTCTCGGCTTTACTGTACTAACCCTGCTACTAACTATACTGAAGGAGTTATGCACATTAGTAAGGCTCGTTCAGTTTAGTACGTTCTAGTTGAAAAGCTATGAAGCTATTAAAATTGCATTCAGTCGTAAATGGAATGTAGTTTACTATTAATAGTAAACATGTTTAATTTAACCAGCAAATTTTGACCGGCAAAACTGCGTTTGTTTAAAGCAGTAACGTATAATTCCGTTCCTTTTGCGCTTGGTAGTAACTATAGTTCTGGCCTCTTTTTCAGTAGGTTGAGTAACTGGCATATCATTTGTTCTTTTCTAACTCGTTACTTTTTGATGCACTCAAATGTTTGCAAATTCCACTGTATAAATTTAATCGGCAACCTCCTTTAAGCGGATGCGTTTGCAAATTCAAAGTAAAGACCTAACTTCCTTCAGCACATTAAATGTGGACAGCGTAGATATTTTCGGTCAATTGCCAAGACCGTGCTCGTTTGAAGCAGAAACATGCGATATGCGATTCAGGGATGCATTGAAGTCGCTGCAACGCTCTGCGCATTTTGGCCAGTTAAACTCCGTGGAAACCTGAAGACTTCAGTTTAGAATGCACACCACATTCATACAGTTTTCTACTGTGTTCATCTAATATAAGACAAAATAACTTTAGACTTCAAAATAATTGAAAATATATAATACGTAATTTTACATTTAATTTTTAGAAATTCTGAAGCTAAAAGGTTTATGTTGTTTTAGATACAAATGTCGGATAGAATTCCTCCATTCCTCGATTGCTCCTACATATCCTGAAAAATCAATCCCGGATGACTAATCCTGTGATACATTTGTTTCGCTTAATGATCGCTCACTGTGATTCCCAGCATGCTTTACCCAAGCATTTCCTTAGTTAGTACCAATCTATTTGTACATTGACTCAATGCAGATTAGGCGATAGGACGTCAACTAATTTCTTGTGCACCTCCATTTGCGTATATGACTCATCTGAAATAACTGTTGTAAACATCGACAAATTTTCCACTTCCTATCACACTATTATGTCGGCACACATATGAACGCCACATCCGTAATATGTTCTCTAAAATTTTCTAACCTATCCTTTAGTGCTCTCATTAACTTGCATTTTACTAGCAACTTAATTTGCCTGCAATAGCATGAAAAATTTTGTTAATGTAGCTCATCGTATTGTTTTCAATTAATAACTACATTTTTAAGGCGTGCATTATAATTACTGTGTTCGCAAACCACATTTTATTAAAGCACCCAGCACACGGTAGTTTTCGTTTTGATATATCAATCATCCGCATAAATGTTTTATATAAATTAGCGGCATATTGAGTAATCGCAATTTTCTTATGCATGTGAATTTAATCAAATTTGTGGCCATTTTCTGGTAATTGAATCGCGTTTAGTTGGAATTACCTAAAGTATATATTATAAAGATTTCGAAAACGTTTATTCATGTCTGAGAATAATAACATGTTTTAGCTAATTCCAGTTTAAACAATTTCCCACACACCTCTCAAGATATATGTCGGGCATATTCGAATTACTTATTGTAGTATTGATTTGCAGTATGTTTTCCAGGAAAATGGATCTTAAAAAAAATTACAGTATAAAAATTAAAAACTGCGCTCAACCAAATTAAAAATATTTTTACAATTCATGCACAGCTGCACGTGAGTGATATATATTATCGACTTATTTTGAAAAAGTATCACATCCGTTGTTAATAAACTTGTACCCCTGTGATACATGGTGGCATTTCGTAGTAGTCTTCATTTTATTACAAAATTATTACTGCCCTTGCAAAAAGTAACCAGGCATAACAGGTTTGCTTGTTTGAAAAGAAGGTATTTCCATTCATTCAGCTTTGTTACACAGCCTAAAGCAGTTAGATCTTTGCTTATTTAATGAAAACGTGAGCGGATCTGAATTTTGGAATCGAGTGAGAATTAATCAGCCAGCAAACACCAGCCAGCTTCAGAGGAATCGAACTATTCGGTCAATATGATTAACCCATGTAGTGGAACTTAATCACACTGGCTGAAAACTAGATGCAAAATAGTGAGCGACCTTAACCTTCTAAGCTGACATGTTTCGGTTAACCTATCCTGTAGATACGCTCCTTGCCTACCGAGTTCTGGAATTTGTATTCCTTCGGTTGACTAAAATCTTGACTGAGAACTCAGAGAGTTGCGGTCTCATAGGGCAGCTAGAAGCAGTATAACAATTGTCAGGGGTAGAGAGCAGAAGAAAAGAAGAAGTTATTTACATCATTCAATTATGTGTTAACATATATTCGTTCCGCAACGACTGATTATGATGCTTCACGGAGTCGCCACTGAGTGTGCGCAGCTGAAACATCGTATCACAAACGCTAAATCATTATAGTGCTGCAGTACGATGTTGACTACTACCAATAGTCTAGATTACACCGGCTATTTTGCCCCCTACGATATTACTTCGGAGTTGGTGGGTGTTGAGAAACTCATTTAAATCCACTTGTTGTTCAACCGTCAGATTCAAATTTCTTAAGTCGTAACTGTTTTTTATATCTTCACGGAATAAATTTTAGTAACATCAATGTGCCTCTCATTTCGATTGTTGCAATTTGATCGGTCCAGTTCACTGTCCATCAAGCCTACGTCTGTGCATTGATCTAGTCTATAACTAACCGATAACTGAGTGGTTGTGTCCTTGGCTACGATATGCGCGCATCCATCAAGGCGCTGCTAAGGGATTACACAAGCAGCACACAAAAAGAAACTTGTCCAAATGTGGTCTGATTATCCATTTTTGATTTGTCTGCCCAATGAGTGATAGTGTGAACAGTCCCAGTTCAATAAGAATCTTAAGCGTTTTAATTATCAGTAATCTTAAAGTACTAAAACTACTGCTCTATTGGAATCTATATACGCTCAAACCAGAAATAAGACAGCAGGAAAAATGGTTGAGATGAGAAGCAATCCAAATCGCATGAGACCTGCGAAATCGCCGCCCTGAGAATGTCAACAAAACTGAGAATTTAATGAGAAGATATCGCTGTTCCAATTCAGTTTTCTTGCCAGATAAGAGTTGCTGCTAGACCTCACTTGTTTTATAGTTGTTCCACATATAATTAAAGAGGTATTACTTTACTTCAAATAACTGATGAAAGATAAACGTTTTCGGTCGCAACGAAAAATGTAAAATAACCGTAAATTCTTTTGTCGCAAAATTAGTGTCGTAAATAGCGGTTAGGAAGGCGAATCTTCCATCATTGATCAAACGCAGAAATAACAAGTTTACCGCAAATATAGTTCAGTAATTCATTGCTACAATGACGCAACATATCGACCTAAATTTACTCTAATATTTGGTAACGCCTCTTGACGCACACAGCGCAGTGTCTCGATTTTGTACACATATTCATCTAATATTTTTTTCCACAAACCGGGTAAATATTATACTGATAGTAATTGCATGTGTAGGCTGCGCTACAAACGCACTTGTTCACACTAATGCTAAGATTAATGAGGCTTTTGTTCCTACGGAATTATTTGCATGTAGGCGGGGTCTTGATAAGTCAGTATGATGGCAGGGTTAGCAAGAAACGAGTACAGAGAGTGAAATCTTCAGGAATTTACAAGGCGCAAGCAAACTGACCTTGTAGAGCGGTTGGAAAGACTAAAATTCGGGATTCGTTTCTCTATTAAATAACTCAGTAATAAAGCTGTGTCGTTGTTATATGTTCATGAATAATTTACGTTTAACCATATCAGACAAATACAACAAGTAATCTTTCCCTAGCTACACACTGAGGTGAAGACATTTTCATCTGAACTACATACTTTATTGAAGCGTAATATTTCGTACCGTGAGAGAAGGCGGGTAATATACCAGTGATTTGCTTGTACTAGTAAACCCCGTATAACTTTGTAAACAGTGGATTTCTATATGATATGTGGCACAGTCCATTTGAGTTTTCTGATCAATTTGAACAAAATACGCATAAAGTGGTAATTTATTCACGTATGTTTCCCAATGGGTTCATAAGTGAATAGCAATTTGAAAGCTTTAAATATACAATGATCAACTGGGAAATAGAAATAAAGAAGAAACCGCTTGTCAATAAATAAACAAATGTACTTATTTATTCCATTGAAAATTAGAGCAATACAACGATATATGGAATCATCGCAAGGGGAAATGCTTTTTTGCACAATACATGCGCGATTGAACACACCCTCACCTCCATGTTTTGACTGGCTGTGTGCCAATGTGCCAATGATACAAGTAACTCATCATCTTTTTAAGAATGTTTTAAGGGTCGCTTTTGTGCATTCATTAAGTGCGATAAGGTATCAGTCGTTCCGTCTTGCGAGTCATTCAAGTATTTGCGCCAACTTTATATCACGTTGTCATTGGCATCATTGTTATATTTTTCTAACATTTAACCTATAATCCGTCATTACGAGAGGCAAGCACTGTCGCGGTCAACCATGGATAAAGAATAATATAAAGTAGGAATTACGAATAATTATTATAATCATTTGCACTTGGGCTAATCATGATTCGTTGGAAAATTCTAGCAAATAACGAAGATGATGCAAAAAAGTTAGTGTGAAATTTGGCAAGTATGCACTGAAAACTTCTATACGATAATCATGGCCCTTCGTGTTTCCAGTGTATCACGGCGTCAAGTCTACCAGTGGCACATAAATTTTTTGTTTGCATGAGGACGAAAGTGATGAATCCTGCGCTAGAATTTTATCAAAGACAAGCACCGACGAAAATGTGACGCCTTGGAAAGAACTGTTAAAGTTAATAGGTAATTTGTGCGTTCTTTTTTGACGAAGCCAAAAACAATCACAGAATTATTCTTCATGAAATAGTGAAGAAAACTTTCTTCTGAGAATAACTCGCTTAAAGCTTGAGATCAAACTGTCAACAAACGACCAAATTTATTTGCATAGTTAAATGTGTCATTAACGTTAGAATTTAGCAAAATGGACCCCACACTTTAGACAGTATCATCACAGATGCCAAGTCAGATGATTTTGATATAGTCAAAAAGCAAAAGGCTAAAGTACAGAGTAGCATGCTATGGCCTACACTCGCTCCAAGATGGAAAGGTAACAATTCCAAGAGAAAGCATGTTAATTTTGATTTTTGTCATCAGGTGGCTCTTCAAGCTAGAGTCGCCTTATCATTGTCAACGCACACTTTCAGGTAAACGCGCTCAATATACACATACAATGGTTAATTCCGTCTGATTTGACATCGCAGAAAATTGGAAACTCTAGGGTGCCAAATGTTCACCAAATGTCATCGAGTCCTCAATTGTCTTCCTTGGAATTTTTATTGTTCCTCCATTTTAAAACCTCTATGATTTCAAGAAAGTTGACTTTTGTAAGAAAGCCTTCAAGAAAAATACTGCTGACATGTTTGCTGTTTGAAAACATAGCTAAAACGAGACATCGATTCAGGTATTTATGTTGAAATATTTAATTCGTCGTAACTACTACATATATGCTTGTTTTCAATTACTCAATAGTATTACTTCTATAGAAGCCAAGTACATAAGCTGTTAAGATTAGGCATTCAGGCAGTACATACAAAAGCATTAGACATTTACTGCCTCCGCATTTGTTATACAATAAACCAATACCATTACATTCTTACAGTAAACATTTCCAAAATTTATGTTATAGCATCTTGCACATTGAGTACACCGTGTCACCAAAAATAGCTAAGCTAGAAAGACCGAAACTAAGATCAAGTCAGTGACACACATATATCATAAAACACTGCAAAAACCTTTGTCACAAAAAATTGGCAACCATTTTTGTTTAGCAAAGACGCAGTTACACTTTCATGCTAAATGTACTGTTGTTCGGCATTTGTTCCGTATAAAAACAGAAGATTAGCCATTAAAATTTGAGTAATTTAGTTAATAATGTCACCTTAGGGTAAAACTGTTCAATAGCAATCCTATTTCTTTTTTCCTACAATTCTTCATAAATATTGTGATGGTTTTGAAAAACACTTGCTCAACCCAGTGTATACTGAATTTAGAGCTTTCACGAATGCTTCTTTCAATGTATCCGGCTAAGGCGATGGTCTAAACGCAACACACGTGGCACATCAAGGTTATAAAGCTGCCGTTCCACCGACATACTGCACAATGGCGCTGCACCATAAAAAGTGTGCCAGTCTAATATTAGAACGTAGTTGTTCAACCCTAAACTTAGAGGAATGTAAATTTTCTATTTTTGCATTTCCTGAGGGAAATTGTGTAATTACTTTGTTTGTTTATCATAGAAAAGCTGTCTTAATTTACTTTTTGGATGCAGCCAGTTAACAAACATGCACAAAGTTAATCGTTTGACTTAAGTATTTGGTGTGGTTAGAAATAACGGGGGTTAGTATAATGTTTCTCCCATTAAAATCAAAGATACTCAAATTGTGGGATCTTTAGTTGAAGCACCCACGAATATATCAGCAAAATGCACGGAACGGATAATCCTACTTTATCCAAACGTAAAAAACGAAATCACAATTGCATTTATGATTACAGTTAAAGCAGCATAAACAAGGAACTGAAGGTACAAATGTGTATAACACACACATTTGGGACGACAACTGCCATATTAAGGCCTATACTTCTGGCTGGATATATGGTGTTTCAACTGGAATAGAATACTGTATACCTAACACAGAGGATAGAGGACGAAAAGAGAAAAATATGTGTTGCTGATCGTAGGTGTATCTTGCACATGCCAGTAAATACGTCGCTGATTCCTGCGCAGAGGCAGCATATTGCAGCTGCACTACATCGTATCCGGTTTTGATACATACGTCGAGCCGCACTGTACGAGTCAAGCAATCTTAAATTTTGACACTGATTTCGCCTCGACTTGCGTCTCCGGCAATTTGTTCTCATATTTCATCACTCGACGCTTGAAGCATCGAGGCTGAAGGACGTGCTCTAAATCCGGTACCACTAGTTTGTAACGGTGTCGGTGTGTGCTGCTTGGTGCGCGAAGATGCAGCAGTGGCTTCGACTTAGGGAAGTGGCCCAGGTGCAAGGTGTGTTGCGTCATTATAAGACCAACTAGAAAGCAACGATATGACATGGTAAAAGCCCTAGTAAAAGTCGTACGTCATTTTACAACATATTCCTAAATGAGGGAGGAGCCGGGTAGCTACATGCTAAAATTATTTCAGACTCTACACCTCACCTATTTTGATGTGACAAAAAGCAAGTATGCCGTAATGAAGAATCGGCCATATTAAAGTAGAGATCAGCCAGGTGGCAATCTATTCAGAGTGAGATAAAAACTGTGTCTAATTGCCCAAAGCTGCGGTGGTCCGTTTGCATAGTCTTTTCGTGTTGGCAGCAGACCAGATCACACCATGAGAGTAGGCCTATATGCTTTACGATACCGGTGGCATGTAACGGCTGGCTGTCCATGGTGTACGCATGCCCATTCCCATCGTTCCTCAGTCTCATATACTAGAACTTGGGTGGGCTCACCGGCAGGTCAACGTTTGCAAACAACCGGGACATACGTTCGAGGTCCTGCTGAAGGACGTCACAGTCGTCAGGAGAAACAATAATCCTCCAAATCTTTAGGCTTTTGGCAAATGATGCGCAATGTGACCGAGAAAGCTGGGGTACTTCGTCGATCATGAATAAATAGGCCCCAGAATATGTCTAGGGGTACGCCGCCGGTGAACCGGTACCATTCCGTTGGGTGGTCATCCAAATTTACCCATCAGTTTCTCACAATAAGTAGATCACTGATACGCTGGTGCAGTGCTCCGTTAACAATATAGATCCTCAGCTTGTAGAGCTGGCCAAAATGGTTCGCTTCCTTGAACGATTTACGAAATCAATGTAGATAACATCCACTGACTTCCGCCAGTTCAAAGATTGCAACTGTTCCTGCGGCGTAAACAGCAGGTTGGTGATGCATGAGCGGACCTTAATAAGGACGTACTGTGCCAGAGGTAGAAGATCTTTCGACCTCAGTAGTTGGAAAGTGCTATTTTCACAATTTCCGCCTTCACTTTCCCCAAAACATAGATGAGAGAAGCGGCCGGTAATTGGCTACAGTGCTTGGTTTGCTGCCATTTGTAATCGACTTCAATAGTGAGCGTCTTCAATAGCTCGGCAATCCACCTCGGGCAGTGAGCTGTTAAATAGATCCATCAAATCAGGCGAGAGGACGGCCAAAATGACTTTAACATTTGCAGGTACGGTCCATCGGGTCTAACAGATTTGGTGCCGTCAAGACTGACGAGCAAATTGCGGGATCCTACTGCACCGCAAACTAGGCCCTTGAGTTATGTATTTGCTGCACACTTATAGCTCGGCATTTTAGCATCACTTTTAAATACGAAGCAAACTGCTCCGCCAATGTGGGCGCACGTACAATGCTGAATCTCAGCGACTGTCAGTCAGTGCGGTCTACCACAGTTATGTAACTTGCGGGTCTCAGGCGACGCTTAACGTAAGCAAAACGCTGCTTGGTGGTCATCTTCACTGTGGTTGCAATCTTCTCTTCAAGCCGCTAAAGGTTTTTTTTGAAGCGTTGCATAGATTCCGCTGCATTTTGTAGGTTACGTACTCGTCCACAGAGCCAGAAAATAGGAATTAGTTCCACAGTACGCGTCACCGCCGAGTCAACTGATCATGGTTTCTATCGAACCAATCTTTCTTCACTGGCCCAGCTTGCGGATAATAGTGGAATAATAAAAAAACACACAACGATGACACACATTTTTTTCTAACAGTACAAGAATCTCCAACAAACGAATTTTGTGGCAGCGACCAGTTTACTTCACTGTTGTCTCGACTGGAAACATCGAAGTCAGTCTTGCAATGATCGTAGGACGACTCTGGCGGACGCGAGCAGTGCAGCGGTGATTATAGGCTAGCTAACACCAACGATTGTTCACTAATACCAGAGGCTCCAGGACCTGGATTTCAAGCACAATTGGCTCACAACTTATTGGGCGCACGTCCAAGCACGATGAAGCGGAATGCGATGAAACGCCTGTCAGTTGGAAACAGTATCGTGCTACCCCATTTTCACATGTCATATTCCACAAACCGTCTTTATTTCTCAGTGCCAAGGGATAAGTTAAACCTCAGACCACTATATTCTAGGGACGTTCAAATCACCCGTAAGCAGGAAGCGGGGCCGACTGATGTAGTTGCTGACATGCAACAACTAATCAAGAAAACGACTTCGCTGGCTGCCATAAGCTGCACCCACAAGCAGTGCGTCTGTCTCAGGCGGATCGAGCATCATAACTATTTGCACAGGCCATCTTTGCTGCGGTAAGTGTGTAACAATCTCGCGCACATCGTGGACCAAATGCATAACAACACGCCGCCTCGATCGTTTGATAGCCTGTCGCACCGGAAGCACGAGTAGCCACTGGCCTGGACGTCGTGGGAAGTGAGCTCAGGCGTTAACTAGGGTTCAGCCAGTTCTAGTTCGTCCGGAAAACGAGAGGCAACAAAGTGCAATACATCGTCATGTTTGTTAATAAAACTACAAAAATCTGTGTAGGCTACGCGCAGCTTGCGATAGGAAACGACGAACGCGTGTAAAACGTCATTGATCTGTTAATCAGGTTTCGGCGGACCCGGAGTACTACCCGAAATTGCACGATGTGGAGATTGCTTTCTCCACTTTCAGTCTGCCGCTTCAATTCCATGATAGCAAACTTCAGTTTCTCTCTGTCTAACGGATCTATATCGGGACGACTAGGTGTATTTGGACCCCTTAGCCCACGGAGACGCGATAATATCAGTATCGGGCTGGTTGCATCAACACATTTGACTCGCAGATGCCGGGAATTCCCCTCTTCTCTCTCTACAATACAGATTACTTTCTTCACACGCAACCAGTGTTCATTTGCAATAAGAAGCCTTTAAAGGAGGCTCCACCTAAAAGCCACATCGTGCTCATAACTAGCTCGAGAACGACTAAGCTCCGTCTACTCAGGCGCGTGATATATCATGTGAAAAGCTGATGCTTACTGGCAGTTATCTACTCATTTTGCTTCGCTGCATTCTCTACTGGACTTCACCGGCTACGCTATCGCATGCCGATAGTGTTGTGTTCGTATAATACAACACAGGCAAGTCGGCTGAGTCTCTAACAACTGGTGGGCATTGCTCTAAAGAGACTGCTGCCAGTGAGCAGGTAGGCTCGTTAGAACATAGGGGTGGCTGGGTTTCCGCTTGCTTGGATGAACGCACGGAGCACCTCAATATGAAGCGTTTCGCATGTCTTTAGGCTAGCGCGGTTTCTCGTCTATTTGTAACTACACAGCGGCTTGGCATTTCTTGTATAATATGTGCACAAAGCCATACTGAATTTTCCACAGTAGTTTATACTGAACTAAAGCCAAACCAATAGGATAAATGTGGAAATTCAGAAAACACGGAGTGCATTTACTAGCATTGGCTCTATGCTCAACAAATTTTCAACAAGCATTAAAGAATGGCAGCATTTCATTACTGATAAAAATGCACTGTAAGGCAGTTTTCTCCATTCGAGTATCGTCAGCAGAGCGCATTTCACCTCACCCTGTTGTGGATCGAACCCGCAACTCGACAGTTACCAGTATTAGTTGAGAAAAATGAGCTTATAACACAACGCTGATCTAGCTGTGAAATCGCCCATTTTACTTCGCCTCAGCGAGATAAGCTTTTTAACTACAAAATAATAATTTTGTTAGTAATACTGTTTCAAAGACCTAAATAGCACGACTAATTAAACAAATGGATATTTCCGGAGTAGAACGCTGGAAACCATGTTCACTCATCGAATGCGCAGACACTTAACAGATTTTCCATCCTCATATGAAGGAGACAAACTGTGTAAGTACATTGGTCGAATTTACGAAGTCACTGTTTATTTGTATGTATCTGAACGTCCTCTAATTCATCTTACTTGTAATCTCTAGTTTATTAATTATTTTAAAGAAAGGATGCGTGAACAAATGAAACCAGAGCAGTTTCAACTTTAACCATTCTTCAGAGATTCAGCACAAATATGTAACTTTTAGTTTAACCCTTTCTCGGCATAAAATTATTAATATTTGCTTCTTTATTTATTTAATTTCAACGCTACATTTTAAGCCAATATTGTTATAATGCCTAATATTACGGTTTTAAGTCGTGCATTTCAGGTCAGACCTAGTAAATATGCGATGTCGGGGTCCAATTCTTGTGCATAGTTAATTACTTTCCAAACGAAATCACGGGTAGATTGCGCAAATAAACATTTTCGGAAAGTATTTAGTTTCAAATAATTTGTTGTGACATCTGCATCCTGCTTTTAGACATTGGTAGCTAAGTTTCCGCTATCCAAGTGACGAACTCAAAGTGTTTCGTTTTACGAGACCAGAAACCTAGTGGGATACTTATCAAGTAAGAGTTAGTGAGTCAGTAGTGTTACTCATCCTTGAGCATTTTATGGAGAGCTTATATGACAAGCTCAGTCTTCACTTCCTGTAGACTGAAGCGCACTTTGCTCACTCGTAGTAGACGGATTTTGCTTTGCCTTCATTAGGTTATTGGCCGTTTGTATGTTTCTTTTAGGACCTTTTAATGCAAACGTGCTTACATCCTCTATTTCACATGATATCATTTACAACACTAAGGAAATGGCACAGACTAATTGCAAAGAACTATTTACGGTTAACTTTAGCAAATATAGTGTTATCAAAGGAGTAGGCAATCTAATGAGCGTAAAATTATAGCCCACCCGCCAGCTAAAATTACAGGTACAATTGCCGTGAAATACTTAATGTAAATCAGAATTCAGCACCCGTACAGTTTTGTTTAGAATCTTCGACATAAAATTGCAAGGAACCGATGCCTAGTGGGCAATATGTGTTTGGCTAACTCGCTCAAGCAGAACTTATTAATCTCACATTAAATAATTATATATCAGTGGACATACCTATGTATTATCACGTAAACAAAAATGACATTCTTGAAGACAATTTGTCAATTTGCAGCACTACAGGAATGTTAGTGTCTAGTCGGTTACTCATTTGAATAAATCAGTTAAGAAGGTGTTCCTCATCCATCTCTCTCTATTATGTTGGATTATATTTTGATACTGATGGGCAACACAGATAACATTATATTCAAAGTTATCAGCATGATCGTTAATAGCCCAATAGTAGAAGGTTCTTCTCCCTTTTGTTGTTCTTAGATCACGTCTATCTCTGTTGCAATTTTTTGCATTTTATTCTCAAGAAAACGGCTGCGATACACCCCAAAATTGAAAAAAGATTATCAGCAATTGTATTCAGCTTCGAGGACGGTATATTTTTATTAGCTTTAAACAATTTGACAAATTAAACCGCTGTTACTCCTCATGCATCATCAGTATTTATTAGTGAACTGTTTAGTTAGAAATGATTACTACCTGCAAATTTGATAGCTTGATATTCTTGATACTACTTGCTTTAGCAACTTTTTAAATTCTCGGAAAGTGATGTTAGAACTAGAACTTGCACACGGCTATCGATACAATATAAATGTCGAAAGCGTGTATCAGACGATGATGAAAACATACTAAACACTGTGCAAAATGCATTGACTTTGTATAGCCCTTTCTAGCTATTCATTGTTGCACTTTCCAGTTGTACTGAGAGATTTTAATGGTTAACCCAGTGGACGTAGTTCCGACAACGGCTTCTAATTTTTACTTACAAGACGTATAGACAGCATATCAATTTGTTTGCTTGCATTCTGGATTGGTGAAGATATTAGATTTTTCACCGCAGAGAGAAATCTTTTCTTTCCATTTCTTTGTTTGTTGTTAATGAGATCTACATAGCTGTCTTATCAGGCTAGACAGGTGGCATTTTATCGTGTTTAAGCGATTTAACTCAATTTAAATAGATAAAATTTTCATCGTAATTAAATCCGTTTAACGACCCGGCAAACTTCCGATATACATATATTCACCCAATTAGCCGGGTAACATTCTGCTATTAGATTCCACACGTCACTTAGTAAAGTACATAATGCCGCCCGCCAGGACATTTGGATTTAATGAACTGTCCCACATTATAAACAACAGCGGATTGTCAACTTCTTTTACGGTATTTCCCAACAATATCTTGTTTCCGTGTGAGCAATGAGATGATTATATTTGATTAGTCTAATTTTTATCCTCGTTTGCAGGATTGTTTTACGACGTAATGTAGTGACAAGTTATTTTCTAAGCTATGCGCATTTATCTGAATGCTCTAGCACGCCATATCTTTTGTTTGTAAATTATATACTCAGCTGAAGAATGACATCGTGTAAGTTTACTTACCAACTAGGCTTAGGTTCGCTGCTCCATAAAACATGGGTAATAATTATTTTTCAGTTAAAAGTGTTTATGCTCCGAAGCGAGATGCCACGTTATATTTACCAACTTTCGTTACGAACGTAAAACATTTTGCTGGAAATTCAATTTTCTTTTTTCTTCTAGTAATACCGCCACTATTTATATTATCTTGAGGTACGACAGGATTAAGAATAATTCTGAACTGGAAGCTAAATCAAATTGTTGTCCATGACATTTCTTTTAGAATCTTGATAAAACATAATAAGTATGTGAGGACGCTATGCATAAATATGCCCTGCCTCCCGAAAGGAGGATGCAGCTGACTGAGATGAAGAATAGAAACACAGTAAAAAACGGATACACCATTTAGTTCATTTGGACAAAATCCATGGTGTACTTTATGTGTCGATATTTCTTCACGGATCACTGCGCTGAAGTAATCAAAAGATAACTGCGGTAGCTTGGCTGGCCTATCGCACAAAGTCAATTGGTCAATGACAACAATGTGTTACCTGCAATTCCTTATTACGCCTCACATCAATCACATAATTTTGGCCACACCAGGTCTCCGAAACCTAGGAAGAAGAGCATCTAGATACTGTTTGCTAATTTCAGCTCGAGATTGCTGAAAGTTTACTTGATTCATAGCATTCACTTATTCTAAGAGTGAAAACGGTGGCAAATTGCTTAGCTTCGCATTCTCGAATGTCCTATTCGAATCACGTGGCAGAAATTCCTGTTAAGTATATCGTTGACGGAGCTATTAAGTTATGTTACTAGAAAATCAAGATGGTGAGCACTCCTTCATTTTTGGTGTACTATAATGTGTGATGAATGAAGATGGGTACTCATTATCAACGTAGGTTCAGGTTATCAACTGCGCCTCTCCCAATTTGTCTGCAGTGTATACCTATCTAGGCTTGGTGAACAAAGTGTTCACTACTTCTTCCAAATATCACTTAGGTGCAAAGCTGCTATGTATTAATTACTGGCACTAAACTTCACTCCTGTGTTTCATTAAAATGTTAAGTAACAGCGGGTGCCGTGATGCACGCAATCCTTTTTCATTGATTTTTGTAGGTAAACGTTCAACTCGTTGCCCAGTTAAATCGCATGATCCTCAGTGTGACGGATTGCAACTAGTTTACACCTAGCTGCCTACGGAACAACAATAATTGATAAGCCTCTTCACGAAATTGATTGGCAAGTTGTGGGACGATAAGGTGTACTAGTGACACACCGCTACAACATCACCTATTTTTGATAGTCATGTTCCTGAAAAATGAAATTGGATTTCTTGTGCACACCGGATGAAGTATCTATAACAGAGACATGTATGTGCGTAAAGGTTGGTCAGTTGTTTATTTCAACTACATTCGGCTCATGATGCTGAAATACACGAGGACAGGATCGCTTTGGTCATGCCAGGTTTAAAAATTCCAGTGTATCTTAGGGGAAAGACACGATACAGGTTTATAACGATGTGCTCTTCAGATTAGATCAAGTACATATATAGGTAAAGGGGAAATCATACTAAACATTTGCATCATGTTCAAAATGATAATTTATTCGAATCAAGCAAGCCGCAGATAAAGTAGAATTTATTTGGTCTAAAAATATTATATTTATTTTTATTTCTGGCATCATTCTAATCAGTGCCCCTGTTCCATCCGGCCAAGAGTATAATTTCCCGCTTTCAATCCCATGGTGTCTTGTCAAGTTCAAATTAACACCGCACGCAATTGTGTGTGCATAGCCTAAACACGTCTTTCCACAAGTCGGTTTTCGTTGGCTAGTGTCCAGGACGAACAGCGACTTCGTCATGTTTGTGTTCGAGCAACTCAATTCTGGTTGCAATTCATATACACGGCTGTGGGCTAAAGAGGGAAGGCCTCGTAGCATACACTATAAAGTGGGGATAATGTGCTGTGCTTTGGCAATACTAACACACAATAAACAACTCGGCTGCGCAGTAACAAACCGAATTTGCATTAATAAATATTTGGACTAACTCTATCTGAAATGCAAGTGTATTTCAGAATGGGACAAACAATAAATCTTAGATAGGCTGCATATATGATAATACAAGAATTATAGCAATGTATTTTAAAAAAGTTTATAAGCAAAATTTTATGAAATAATTTAAACACTGCCAATCTGTGCTGATAAGTAAATTTCTTATTCTGACATCATGTGTTTTATGCCGATGTTTGTTTTTGAATTTTAGGCCTTTTTACTTGTCTTTATAATTACAAGGGCAATGAAACAAGTTGATCGAGTTTGCCCAATTGACTTGAATTTACCCATGAATTCAAACGCATCTTTTCAGCATACAACCTAGTAGTCTGCAAAATCAAAGACATTATTCTAAATTTGCCCAGAGGATGAAAAAACCATTTTGCCGCACACATTTTTGCTGATATTTGCTCGAAAATTTTTCACTTAAGTAGGTTTGCGAAATCGGGTCTGTCAATTTCAAATAAGAACCTTGTGAACAACTTCGGTGTCACCTAACTAGTTTTCTATAAATGAACACATACCGTGTTGCTAAACATCTGAAAGTGAATGGGTGTCCTGATGAGAGATACTGACGAACAGCCACAACAAGCTTGAGCGAAGATTTCAGCTATCTACGGATAGCTGGCATAAGAAGTTTTATTTAACCGTCTTACCATAAGGTCTCGCGCAATTCCTGTCTGTCTCATTGCAATCTGGTGCCCACCCGCACAAAAGCACATTTTGTACTTATAAAAAGAAAAACTATCATAAAAACGAGACGTTTAAACGAATGGGATCATACTACTCTCATCTCGCAAAATATCAGTTACGGCAGCATCGCTAGTATTCAGAGGGCAGATAACAAGGAAAAAGTAATCAACTCTACGAATACATTGATGGTGGTTGGAGTGCCGGAAGACGACCGGAACGTCCCTCGGTGCCAAAAGTCAGATAACCATACGAAGAACATTATGAGGTACACAAAGAATTTCGCAATTATGCGGGTGCATTTTATTCGTTCAAACCGCAATACTGGATTAATTTTCAGGATTTAGAGCATCCGTCGTTTGTCTTGAATTGCGACACGCGACCTCAATTGTGGGGTTGGTAGGCCATGAAGTCCGGCTCTATCAAATCCATCATTGGGGCGGTCACAGAAGCGGAGGGTTTGGATGTGTCTGGCACCCAGACCTACACTACACGATTGACCGTTTCGTCCTGGTTGGGACTCATCAGATAGAGATAGCGGAGCTGGGAGAGGAACTAAGCGCATAGCGCTTGGCAACAAACTCCACGATAAATATGTCATTGAGCTCCGCAAGCAGTGCAGCGGATACCATGCAGTTTAAGTTAAAATTTACTTGTTTGACGGTAAGACTATTATTATTATTATTATTGGTATTCCTCCAGAAATATGACATCCTGATTGACAAAGCTGCCTGGGACAAAATATTGTGTGTACTTCTCTAAATTAGGGTTTGATGCTTAAACAACGCCGATCCGAAGACAAAAGCAAGTCTGTTCAGTGCTTGATAAGAACGTCATTCTGTCTAAAGATTTATGCACTGAAAGTTTGCTTTTACACATGTGTTCCTCTGTAGTCTCCCTGATTTACATAAAATTGTAAGTTAGTGCTGCAGCGCACCAGCATTTTTTTAAGTGTTAAGCCCAGCGCTCGCGCGACACGCTAAACGTAGATTTCCGACAGGTTGGAAATCGTGAAAACTTTGCAAGCAAGCTCATGAATATTTTCAAAATTCAACGGTGCACCAGCACCATACGCGATACTGTGTCATCAGATATTTTAGCAAATAGGCGCTAGAGACTGGCAGAATAGGCAACGCTACTGTACCAGTATGGATCAAAAATTTCACGTAGAGTATGCGATCATCAATAGACGATGATTTACCAAATGACAGCCCACAAGTAAGTTTTGCAGTTGACAATGCGTTTTCTTTTTATGGTCTTTAGATCCAGTATATCCCTGGCGCAAATTTATGTAATTTGAAATTTAAAAGGACAGCTGAACAACGCACGCGTAATCTGGAAGAAGCTATCTTTCATACTAGTTAGATGGCAGGTCGGTATAAATTTGTTCGTCTTAAACATTTAGAAAAAAAATCGTCCGTTTCGCCACTTTATCACACGTTTTTATTGGTGAACGGCTAAAAAACACCTCCCCCTCCAACCACGATCTCATTATTTAACGTTATATAATTTTGCATGGTAAATTTTGTTAATGCATAGTAGCCGGCTGGCAGCTTACCGGAACGATGCCCATCCGTTACCGGATGGCATATGCATTTTTGGCGGAAACCGTTTCTCGGGTTCTATGATGTTGTGGTGTTCTGGATGGTCTACTAGAGCCTCAGCGTTGATTGCATCCATCACCATTGAGAGCACAAATAATAGGACCAGGAAGCAACAGTTGGCGGAATCTGAGCGATTGCGGCTTATAAAAATTGGAGTGATTACGCCATGTTTCCACATGGCAGGCACAAATAGTTTCACCCAAGCACGTTTAAAAGAAATGCGGCTAAGTTTGTTGCAGTTACACTTAGTGCCCCTGGATTAAAATATTCGGTTCCGGGAGAGCTAAAGGAGCGTTATTAAAAACAGTTTCTTCAAAACAGCTATAGCAGTAAAATCGTTTTTATTGCGTCGTGAAGTTGGGGTTAAAGATGCGGGAATGCAACACTGGCGGATATCAATTTGGAAGGTTGGGGAAAACTGCGTTCGCAGAGCCTTCGCTGCCACTTCTGCACCCTGTGCCTCTCCAACTGGCGTGTTAACTGAGGAAATATCAAGCTTAACTTTGCGGACTTTGTTAAAATGCCTGTGTAAGAGCTAATTGTTGTTGGTGAGACAATTTGCCTTCACGGACAAGCACGTTACATTGGTTGCTCTGGATAACGTAATCGATCCCGGTTTCTGGAAAAGGACTAGCTCTGTGTGCAAAGCTGCGTTCCTTAAAGACTTGCTCCTGTGAGTTTTACTTCTGCTGGAGTACGAAGCATTAGTTGAGCGAGCCCGAAGCAATAGCGATTACATTGCAGAAGCGTCCAACAAGCACGCAGTCCAATTGGCAGGGCGCGACAGCAAGCTTCTCCGATATTACCGAATCGGCATATCCACAATGCGGATAAAATCTCATGATCATATCCAGGCGTTTACCTCTATTCGCAGGGAAGAGACGCGCATCAAAGCCCGGCTGTTAATCAAAAAGTAATGTATTCTAGCAGTGCCGTGCTTTTTGATTAGCGTCAATGTGCTTAAAGGTGTTTCTTCCAATTTTTATCGAGTGCTATAAATCTATACCTAGCGGTGTTGTCATTCACCGTGCATAAGCTGCAGTTTTATTGTCCACTGATGAAGCAGTTCTAATTAGGTTGGAGGCTTAGGCATAGCAGATGAAATCGGATTACATGCAGCGTGTTGCCTAAAATGTTTAGTACCTTGGAATTGCCCAAGTATGTTTCATTTAGTGATGAACAGTGATACGCAGGCGCCGTTTACCACATTTAGGCAATCGAGTGGCTCCTTCGGGTAATGTGGGCTGAAATATTGGTAAGCAGGCATCTGGTAATTTCCTTTGGAATAAACTTTGGAAAGTATTTGCATTAGTGGCCGAGTTAGCAAAATGGGTGCCAACGTATCAAATTTTGATTGGAAGTCCTAGACCTTTGAACCGATTAACTAATTAGCAACTGGTTACTGAAGCTGGAGAGATATGTGGTTCTTAATTCGTACTTTAACTCTTCGAGGATACATTCAAACAGCAGTATACCGAAATCCTTGGGACCATTGAAATTAATATGTTATAGTTAAATATTTTATAATGATATAACTTAATTCTCAATAACTCAATTTCTGCACTATCCAATAGAGGATCTGCATTACTTCATCATGAATTTACCGAAGAAAGTACTTAATATTTATTAGATGAGACGAACATTATCAAAATACACACAATCGATACCAAATAGGTAATTAAAAGGGTTATTTCTGTAATTCATCCTCTAATCACTTTGCTACATGGCAGATAAGGTTCCTTTTTATTTGGAAAAATCACTGACTTTATTCTGAACACTCCCAGATACAAGCAACCGTAAACGATAGTCGCCAGCCACCGCATAAAAATTTGAACCAGGTTGAGGTAAATCACTTCCAGACAGAAGGAAACTAGGTAAACTATGTTCTACGTTCCTTGATTGCATACGATTCAAAATCAGTCGATCGGTTTTAGGCGCTTCATCTTCTTGCACTTTATCATAAAATGCATATCATCGCACAAAATATATGCAACACGTTCCTCATTAGTACTTTCTGTTTGCACTATCGAATAATAGTCCACATTGACGTAGACAGCGTCTAATACAATATTTGGCATATTCAACTTTTTGTACAGACGCTTCCAGTCCTAATCGGTTTCAGCTTCATCGAACACTTCAGTTTCTGTGATGACATCTTATGCGTGAAGCACTCCAGCTTTCCTAAAGAAGTTTGTATTGATTTCTTCTTGCAGTGCCACCAAAACAGCACTAAACATCTGCACTTATTCCTTCACTTTCACGTTATCGTCCCTCAACGAGTCATTTTGCACAGCATACGCAGAACCACTGTAACGGTTCCGTCAGAGCAGGTTTGAAATGCCGAGAGACGATCGGGCTGAAATGGAGCGCACAGTAAACACACACGACAGTAACTCGACTAGTCTATGAATGCGTTAACACATGCAATCGGATGAGGAAGGAGCGTCACGATATCCAGCGAACGCAGCACGAAGAGATGCAACCAATCGGGCAGTCACCGACCACGGAAGGAAGAACACGATGGGAAGCAGCAACGTGTATCTCCGACA
>OX104059.1:57144803-57191377 GCA_944474145.2 Dicrocoelium dendriticum
ACACACAGACTGTGAGTCTTCACATGGGAACGCCAAATCCTTTAATTGTTCTCTAAAAAAGTCTAACCTATCCCATATTGCTCTCGATATCTTGCGTTTAACTAGCAACCACATGGGCCTGAAATAAAGTTTAGGGTACACACATTAAAAATTTATTTTCTGTAGTCCACCATTTGGCTTACAAAATATAATTACATTTTTAAAGCATATATGTTCATTACTGTTTTTGTAATCCACATTTTGTTATAGCACACAACACACGGTATTCTTTTTTTTGATTTCTAAATCTTCCGCATACACGTTTTACATAAATTAGCGGCCAAACGGGTAGTCGCAATTCGCTTACACATGTGAATTTTAACCAAAACTTGTGCCTGTATACTGGTAATTGAATAGCTTTGAATTAGACTTAACTAAAGTAAAGACAATCAACATATCGAAGATATTTAAGTGTGTCGGTGAATAATAACATGTTTTAGCTAAAAGCAGTTTAAACGCGTTCCAAACATCTCAAAAGATATATGTCGGACATATTGGAATTAATAATTGTAGTGTTTGTGTTGCAGTATGTTTTACAGCGAAAATGATTCACAAAAACAACCTACCGTATACAAATTAAAATCTGCACCCCTGAAAAGCTGCGCGTGAGATGTTAGGTATTATCGACTGAATTTGAGAAAAGTATTACATCCGTTTTTAATAAAATAATACCCCGAAAAAACATGGTGGCAAATCGTAGCAGTCTACATTAATTAAAACATTTTGAGCGACGCTGCAAAAACTAAGCAGGGATAACACTATTTACATTTTGAAAAAAATATTTCATTTGTTATATACTTTACACACAGACAAAGGCAGTTAGATATTTAATTAATAAAGAGGGAAGCGAAGCTGAATTTGGGAATCGAGCGATAATTGATCGGCCAACAAACATCAGCCCTCGTCAAAGGAATCGAACTATTACATCAATAATATTAACCTGTGTAGTGGAACTGATTCACACAAGCTAAAAAACATACCTTTAATGACACAAGCCAATACATAACAGAATCAAGATCTTTCTTAAGAATATTCAACCCAGTACATAAGCACATCAAGTTGCATCCAGTGGCGCATCCACACGATTGCGTGCCGTTTGTGTTGACCAATTGCAAATTAGTACATGAATATCAAAACGTCTGCATCGGTTGGTGCATTGGTTAGACTGCACTCAGCCAAAAAACCCCGTGATGCACAAGCGGACGTGAAAACAACACGTGAGCTCACTTAATGTATAATAGGTACCGACTAGCACGCGGCATCTATGGACGTTTGAGGAAGTATATAACTTCCACCCACATACATAAGCGGCATCAAGACACATAACACAGAAGTGGGCGGTCATCCACGTTCATAGTGCTCACTGTTACGCGCAGACGGCCGGACATGAAATGTACACTACAATGAGACAGTGTCGATTGCCTTCACTGAAACTAGCTGCATGCAAGCTATCAGGCAGGGCCGTTAACCTCACGTGATGTGACCTAAACTTAGCGGTGTCTACGTGTGATCGGGTGTGGTTAATATTGGTTAGGTGAAATAACTAATGCGTGCGGTGCCCCAATACACGATATCGGTGGGTTTGGCCGAATTACCTGTTAACTGCAGTTGATCGGCCTTAATGATGAGGTTAGCATCAGCATCTGCACAGCGATGCATGATGTACTGCCCCAAGCGTTGCGTAAGAGTACCGCGTTAATTGTGATAAGTGTACCGGATTGGCATAAGTTCTCATTTACTGGTCTATGTGTGACCGTTAGTATAATGTAGCTGTTGACAAGGTGATGGAATACGTTTGTAAAGAACCGTCATGAGGCCGTGTGAAACGAAGTTGACACGATGATCTATGTTAACTTTAGCGCACTCCTCACCAAGATGCGGAAATGCGACGCACTGTGTATGGTGCAACGCTGTTTGACTGAAGAGATTAATCTAGGTAATGACCGAAAATTATGTTCGTTGAAATAACCGAGGCATGTTGTTCTAGCTCGGGTTTAAGTCGGAAGTAAGCACTCAGGAACATGGTGTTATCATTAGATCGCCAAAATCTACTTTGTTGTTCATAGTACTGGCAAAATGCAGTAAATGGCAAAACGTTTTTTGGTGTCATGTTGATGGCACATTTTGAACACAAAATGGATAAGAAAAGCTAGTTTTCGAGGAATCTGAAATCACTTACCATAGGGTAGCACATAGCTATTCAATGACTGCTCTGGTTGCAAGAATGATTAGCTTCCGAACCGATATTTATTCAACCGTCGTACACAGATGGGACACGGCACTAAAATTTTGGTCTCTGTGTTTCAGTTGAGGCCATGTGCGCAGAGAAGCAAGTAAACTTATGGTAATTCCTGAATAGTGGACCCCCGAAACCGGTAGTGGATGGCACGTTTCACAATATGATGAAACTACAATGAATATATACAGCGAAATGTATTTGGACGATAGGAATATTATAGGTAGAAGGAACTTCCTTTTCCTTTCCGATGGAACTAACCAAGGAATAAAACTCGGGATCTGTTCAAAAATGGTGTATCTGAAATACACCATTTTCGTTAATAAGATGACTAACGGTGTTCACAAATGTATTCCATATAACTGTGAATATGTGTGTATAGGAGATACCCCGAGAGAACCGCCCGCAACGCGGCTAGAACACCTGACGCGCATGTTATGGCGACGGCTAATTATTATGCTCTATGTGAGATTCAGCTGTGGCGACGCACATTTTGGGCACGGTGTATGTAAGTTGGCCAGAGTATTGATGATCCAAACCGAGACGCTTCCACATTTTTTGCTTGGCAAACCGAGACAATTAACCTTCGCCCGTTTGTTTCTGCTTATGCCGATCGTGCAATACATTGCAAAGATTAATATCTGCATTTCTTGCTTCAATGCAATAATATAAATTACTTACTTTATTAATCAGTGCAATGGCTACGCTACATAAGTTTTAAATAAATAAATAACGGGGATATTTTCAATTTAAGGAGGCAGACAAGTGAAGACACGACTACATATACCTAAAATCGTAGCTGTTTTGGAACGGTAAAATGTGCGGTTAAAATAAGTGCAACCTAAACTTTCGTAGTTTACACACTTGAGAAGTTCGTGGGATAATAGTAAGATCCCGGAACATTATGGCGCTGGTTTGCGAAACAATTAATGTTATTACTATGGTGGCAATAGCCAACGATAGGCATGATTCCGCCATGTTGTTATCCATAGTTTAATGAACACAGGAGCCAAAGTAATATGTCTGTACAAGTGTTTCTGATTAAAAGATTATATACTGCTTGACAGACAATTACCTGGAGCAATAGTTATCGATAACTCGCACGCACTTGTGCGTGTGCGGCGCTGTATTCAACTTCCTATGCCAATGAACTGGGTTGAATATTCTTAAGAAAGTTCTTGATTCCGTTATGGATTTCCTTTATTCCTTTAAGTTATAGACGCAAATATTTTAGCGACCTTAACCTTCTAAATTGAGAGTTCTGTTTTCCTGTCCTGTAGATACCCTCCTGTTCTACCATGTTCTGACCTTTTTTATTTCTTTGGCTTTATTCTTGCTTGTGAACTCAGATTTTGCTTCTTCTATGGCAGCTAGCGTCTGTTCAACATTTGCTAATGTTAGAGAGCGGACGGAAAAATAACTTTGTGGCATCATGCAATTTTGTTTAAAATAAGATTATGATTGATTATGCTGCCTCTTAGCGTCACCATTTAGTTAAAGCAGCTGAAACACTTTATCACAAACGATAAATCATCTTTATGCTGCAGTATGATGTTGACCCCTACCAATATTCCATATTACACCGGCTCTTTTCCCCCTACACATTTACTTCGACCTTGTTGGTTGCTGAGAGTCTCATTTCACTCCGCTTTTTTTAGCCGTCAGAGTCTAATTACTTAAGTCGTATCCGTATTTTATCTATTTTTCATGATAAATTGCTGTATCATATATATTTCTCCGATTTCGGGTTTTGCAATTTGAGCGGTAATATTCACGGTCCATTAAGCCTTGATCTATTTATTCGATAACTAACCGATAATTAAATGGTTGTGTCCGTGGCTACCACATGCGTGCATCCATCAAGGCACTCCTAAAATTTTGCACAAGCAGCGCACAAATAGAAACTTCTCCAAATGTGGTCTGATTTTCTGTTTTTGATTGGTCTGCGTAACGGGTGCGAGTGTGATCTGTCCAAGCTCAACATGAATCTTACGCACTTTAGCCATCAGAATTCCTAAAGTCCAAAACTGTTTCTCTATTAGAAACGCTATACGCGCAAACCAGAAACAGGACAGCAGGAAAAATATTTGAGATAAGAAACACTTCGATTCTCAAGAGACCTGCAAAATTGCTGCTCTGATAATGTCAAAAAAACTGAGAAATTAATGAGAAGGATTTGTTGTTACTCTTCAGTATTCTTGCCAAATCATTGTTGCTCATATAAACTCTCTTGTTTTATAGTTGCTTCACAAATAATTATAGAGCTATTGCTTTACATCAAAGAATTGATAAAGGATGACCATATTTAGTCGCAGGGTAAAAGGCAAAATAAACTTAAATTAATTATTGTTGCAAAAATTATCTCGTAGATAGCGGTTAAGATGGCAAAATTTCCAACCATGATCAAAGGCAGAAATAACCAATTTACCGCTATTATAACTCAAGAATACATTGTTACAGTGATTCGATATGTCGACGTAAAATTACTCTAATATTTGTTAATGCCACTAGACGCACACAGCGCAGTGTCTTGATTTTGTACAAATATTCGTTCAATACTTTTATCCACAAACCGGGCAAGTGTTACATTGATAGTATTTTCATGTGTATGCTGCGCTACATACGTACTTGTTGACACAAATGAGGCTTGTGTTCCTACGGAATTATGTGCATGTAGGCGGGGTCTTGAGAAGTCAGTAGGATGGCATATTTTGCCAGAAGTGGTACAGGGAGTAAGGCGTTTTAGGGATTTACAAGGAGCAAGCACATTGACCTTGTATGGTGGTAGGGAAAACAACATTTTGGGATTCGTTTCTCCATTAAATAACTCAAAAATATAGCTGTGTCATTGTTATATGTGCATGAATATTTTAGTTTAAAATATCGGACAAAATTAAACAAGTAAGCTTTCCCTTGCTACATACTTAGGTGACGACGTTTCCAACTAAATGACATACTTTAACTGTAGCAAAAATATTTCGTACCGTGACATTGGCATTATTGTTATAATTTTCTTGCATGTAATATATAATCCGTCATTACAAGAGCCAAGCACTGTCCTGGTCAACCATAGAATAAAGTAGAATATAAAGTAGGAGGAATTACGAATAATAATTACACTCATTTGCACTTAGGCTATTCATTATTCTTTGAAAAATTCTGCAAATAACGAAGATGAATCAACAAAGTTAGTGTGAAGCTTGGCAAGTATGCAATAAAAACTTCCATATGATAATCATGCTATTTGTGTTCCAGTTTGTCGTAGCGTCAAGTCTACCAGTGGCATCTATATTTTTTATTTGCATGAAGACGAAAGCGATGAACCCTTCTCTAGACGTTTATCAAAGACAACCATCGACGAAAATGTGACGCCTTGGAATATACTGTTAAATTAAAAGGTAATTTGCGTGTTCGTTTATTGACGAAGCCAAATAATTTCAGAATTATTCTTCATGAAATAGTGAAAAAACCCATCATCTGGGTATAACTCGCTTAAATCTTGAGAACAAACTGTTCTCAAACGACCAAATTTATTGACATAGTTAAATGTGTCATTAACTTTAGAATTTAGCAAAATGGACCCCACATTTTAGACAGTGTCATCACAGATGCCGAGTCAGATGTTTTTGATATAATTAAAAAACAAAAGGCTAAAATGCAGGGTAACGTGCCATGGCCTACACTCGCTCCAAGATGGAAAGAGAGCAATTCAATAAGAAAGCATGTTAATTTGGATTTCTGTCATAAGGTGGCTCGTTTAGCTAGAGTCTATTATCATTGGCAACGCACACTTTCAGGTAAAAGCGCTCAACAGACACATACAAATGTTTCAACCCGTCTGGTTTCACATCGCAGAAATTTGGAAACTTTACCGTGACCAGCATCCTGGCCAACCGTAGGGTGCCCAATGTTCACCAGCCGCCAACGAATCCTCACTTGTCTTCCTTGGAATATTTATTGTTTTTCCATTTTAAAACCTTTATGATTTCCGGAAAGTTGACTTTAGTAGGAACGCATTCATGAAAAATACTACGGACATGTTTGCTGTTCGAAAACATAGCTGGAAACGAGGCATCTCTTCAGTAGATGTTATGTTGAAATATTTAATTTGTCGTAACTACTACTTACATGATTTTTTTTTGATTACTCAAGTGTTAGTTCTATACAAATTAAGTACATAAGCCGTTCAGATTAAGCATTCAGCTAATACGTACGAAAGCATTGGATATTTGCTGCCCCCGCATTTGTAGTACGATAAACAAGTACCATTACATTCTTAGATTAAACATTTTCAAACTTTGTTACATTATCGTATACATAGGGTGAACCCTATCACGAAAAGTAGAGCTAACCTAGAAAAACCGAATATAGGATTCAAGTCAGTGACACCCATACATTACAAAACACTACAAAAACCGTTATCACAAAATATATTGTCGAACAGTTTTATTTAGCAAAGACCCAGTTAAACATTTCATCCTGAAATTTACTGTTGTTCCGCATATACACAGTAGATTAGACATGGAAATATGAGTATTTTAGTTTGAGTGATGTCACTTTAGTGTAAAAACCGTTCAATAGCAATCTTATTACATTTGTCCTACAATTCTACATACATATCGTGAGGGCTTTGAAAAACACGTGCTCAAACCAATGTATACTGATATTAGAACTTTAACGAAGCTTTGTCTCAATTTATTCGGCTAAGGCGATGGTCTTAACGAAACACACGCGGCCCCTGAAGAAGGTTTCAAGGTTGTCGTGCCACCGATACACTGCACAATTGGGCTGCACCAAAAAGTGTGCTAAACCAATATTAGAACCTAATTGTTTAACCCTAAACGTAAAGGAAGGTAAATTTCTATTTGTGCGTGTCCTGAAGGAAATTGTGTACACTATTTTGCAGGTTTATCATAGAAAAGCTGCCTTAAGATATTGTTTGGATGCAGCCAGTTAACTAACATGCACAAGAGTTAAGCGTTTGGCTTAAGCATTTGGTGTGGTTACGAAATAACGTTGGTTAGTCTAACGTTTCTTCCATTAATAATTAATGATACACAAATTGTGGGATTTTTAGCTGATGCACCGACGAATATATCCGCAAAATGCATGGAACCTGACATAAATAACCATTTCACCATTGCGTTTATGAGTGCAGTTACAGCAGCGTAAACAAAGAACTCTGGGAGTAAAATGTGTCTAACACATACATTTCGGATGACAATTGCAATTTTAGGGCACATGCTTCTGGCTGCATATATGGTGCTTGAACTCGAATAGAATACTGAATAATAAACACATAGGATAGAGGACGAGAAGATAAAAATGTGTGTTGTTGATCGTAGGTGGATCTGACACATGCCGGAAATTACGCTGCTGATTCCTGCGCGGTGGCAGCATTTTGCAGCTGCACTGCATCGTATCCGGGTTCGCTACGTATCTCCATTCCCCAATGTAGGCGTCAAGCAAGCTTACATTTTGACACTGTTTTTGCCTCGAGTATAGTCTACGGCGATTTACCCCTCGACGTTCGAAGCATAGAGGCTAAACCATGTGTTCCAAATCCGCTACCAGTAGTTTGTACCGGTGTCCGCATGTGCGGCTGGGTGCGCAAATATGCGGTAGTGGCTTCGACTTAGGGAAGTGGCCAAGGTGAAAAGTGCGATGCCTCATTAAAATACCAACTACGACACGACGATATGACAGGGTAAAAGCCCTAGTAAAAGCTGTAGGTCGTCGTACAACATAATCCTAAAAGGGGGATAAGCCGGGTACCTACATGTTAGACATCCTCCAGTCTCTACACCACACCTAACGTGAGGGGAGACTAAACGGGTATGCCGTACTCAAACACCGGCCGTATTATGGTAGCGATCTGACAGATAACAATCTCATCAGAGTAAGAGACAAACTGTGTCTAAGTGCCCAAACCTGGCGTAGTCCGTTTGCATAGTATTTTCATGTTGTCAGCAGACTTCAGATCACACCATGAGAGTAGGCCTAAATGATTTACGAGACCGGTGGGATGTAATGTTTGGCCGTCCAGGGTGTACGCATGCCCATTGCCATCCTTCCTCAGTCTCATAAACTAGTACTTCTGCGGGTTCACCAGCAGGTCAACCTTTGCAAATAAACGAGAGAGAAATTCGAGGTCCTGCTGAAGGACGTCAAAGTCGCCAGGAGTATCAATTATCCTCCAAATGTTCAGATGTTTTTGTAAATAATGAGGCTTGTGACCGAAGAAACTGAGGAACGTCGTGGAGCAGGAATGAAATAGGCCTCAGCATTTGTCTCGGGGTACGCGGCCAGTGGACCGGTACCATTCCGTTGCGTGGTCATCCAAATATACAAATAATTTTGTCCCAATAAGTAAATCACTGATACACTGGTGCAGTGCTCCATTAACAGTACACATCCTCAGCTTGTAGAGCTGGCCAAAATGGTTCGTTTCTTCGAACAAATTACGAAATCAATGTAGATAACATTTACTGACTTCCCTCAGTTCCAAGATTGCAACCTTTCCTGCAGTGTGAACAGATGTTTGGTGATGCATTAGCTGACCTTAATAAAGGCGTGCTGTGCTAGCTCTAGAAGATATGTCGACTTTATTAGTTGAAAAGGCCCATTTCCATCATCTTCTCCTTCACTTTCTCCAAAACAGAGGTGAGACAAACGGTCGGGAATTGGCTACATTGCTTGGTCTACTACCCTTTTTAACCGATTACAATACTGAGTTTTCAATATCTCGGCAATCCATCCTCGGGCAGCGATATGTTAAATAGTTCCATCAAATCAGGTGAGATGATGGCCAGACAGGACTTTAACATTTGCAGGTACGGTCCACTGGGTCCAGCAGATTTTGTCATGTTTGTTAATTAAATTACGAACATCTGTTTCTCTCCGTCTAATGTGTCTGTATCGGGACGATTTGGTACATTTAGACCCCTTGGCCTACGGAGGTGGGATAATATCAGCCTCGGACTCCTTGTATCAACAATAGTGAATCGCAGAGGCCGGGGATTCCCTTCTTCCCTCTTGGCAATACAGATGCTTTGTCTCACACCCAACCACTGGTTATTTGCATAAAGGAGCCTATAAATAAGACTCCACATAAAAGCCCCATCGGGGTCATAACCAGTTCGAGGACTAAGATCCGTCTACTTAGGCGCGTGTTACCTCATGTGACAAAGCCGATGCTTGCTGGCAGTTGTCTTCTCCTTTTGTTTCGCTGCATTCTCTACTGGCATTCACCGCCTGCGCTATAGCACACTGATGGCTCCGTGTCCGTAGAAGACAACAGATGCACGCCAGCTGAGTCGCCAGCAACTGGTGAACATTGCTCTAAGGAGTCTGCAGCAGGTGGGCAGGTGGGCTCGCTAGAACATAGAGGTGGCTGGGTTTCCGCTTGCATGGACGAACGCACGGAGCATCTCACTATGAAACGTTTCGCATGTTTTGTAGGGTCGCGCGGCTTCTCCTCTATTTGGAACTACACAGCGGCTTGGCATTTATTGTATAATATGTGCACAAAGCCATACTGAATTTCACACAGTATTTTATAATGGACTAAAGCCAAATCTATACGTTAAATGTGAAAATTCACATAACACAGAATGCATTTAACAGCATTGGCTCTACGCCTAACTATTTCCCAACAAGCGTCAAATAATGGAAGCTTTGTCATTACGGAAAAAATGCACTGTACGGCCGTTTTATCCTTTCGAGTATCGTCAACAGAGCGCATTTCACCTCACCCTATTGTGGTGCGAACACGCAACTCGACAGTTACTAGTATTGGCTGAGAAAACTGAGATTATAACACACCGTTGATCTAGCTGTAAAATCGCTCATTTTACTTCGCCTCAGCGCGATAAGCTTTTTAACTGCAGCATAATAATATTGTTAGTAATACTGTTTCAAAGACCTAAATAATACGACCTGTTAAACAAATAGATATTTCCGGGGTAGAACGCTGGAAACTGTGTTCACTCATCGAATGCGCACAGACACTTAACAGATTGTCCATCCAAATATGGAGGAGACAAACTGTGTAAGTACATTGGTCGATTTCATTAGGTCCCAGTTTATTTGTTAAGTATCTACACGTGCTATAATTCATCTTACTGGTAATCTTTAACTCATTAATTATTTTAAAGAATGGATGCGTGAAGCATTGAAAGTAGATCAGTTTCAACTCTAACCATTCAGCACAAATATGTAACTTTTAATTTAATCTCTTCTCATCATGAAATTGATAATAGTTGCTGCTTTCTTTATATAATTTCAACATGCCACATTTTAAACCGATATTGTTATCCTGCCAATTCTCACGGTTTTGAGTCGTGCATTTCAGGTCATACCGAGTAAATATACTATTCGAGGTCCAATTATTGTGCATAGTTAATTACTTTCCAAGCGAAATCAAAGGTAGATTGCGCAAAAAAACATTACCGGAAAAGTATAGTCTGCCTTCCTATTCACTATGAACTTTTGTCTCTTAAAAACATGAGAAAGTCGCCTGTTGATTATAACATGTACAATGTCCCTACGTGTTCAAAGTGTTTTCAACAAAGCGGTTGATTTCCGGCAAAAGTACACAAGATAAAAATATGGTATTTGAACGAAGTATAATGGATTTATATTTCAGATGCAGTTGCAAGTGTCGTACTAAACTATGCATAATTAATGCGCATGGAAACTTATCATATCTCTATTGGCATTTTATAGCAGTACACAGGAAATACGAAAAGAAGTTACGAGAGAATCAGACTTGATGATTTGGCACATAATGATATTTATTGGGTTCAAATTACTCGGTTTCATTCAGCTCTATGATGATTCTAGCATTGAAAACTTTGGAAATTATAGGTGATTGCTGCACACTAGTAATAGGAGAACTTTTAGGTGCTGAGGTAAAAGACCTGCTCAACATAAACGTGAAGACCACTACGTTTATGAAGAAGAGCACAGCGCCCCACAGCAAATATCCAACTTCCTTTGTCCAAGCCAATCCACTGCCATCACTATTGTTTTTTATTCGGAGGCATTTTCTAATTTCTAACGCCAATCTGTCTGATGGTATCAGCACTCAAACTAAAGTGTGATCATTACCATCAAAGGTTATCAATTTATGTATACCACGAGTATCAATCAAAACGTTGTATACTAGAGCAAAACGGGATTATTTTTTTAGTGGACAACTTGTACAAACCTTGTCATTGTCGCTTCAGTTAAAAAACGGTCTAGGAATGGAAGGCAGGTCTAACTACTCAAAGGTTATCTTTTCTGCTTTTGTGGATAGCATACAATCTTACGTATCAATAAATCGACTATCTATCACTTTAACACATTAACTATGTAATTGAATTTAATAATTCGTCAATCTTCTTTGCAAAAATTCGAAACAGTATATGGATTTTTCTAGTACCATCGTCATTTGTGCTCATCTGTATTCACTTATGTTATCTTTTTCTTTACTTTACTGCTGTCTGTGACTTGGTATATGTACTAACATGACGGAGTAACACATAGAAATTCATTATCATACTTATGAGTGGCACAATATCCTTGGCTTCCTGACGGAAAGTTAATGCTGCATGGATGGTCTGATTGTCCGTATTATATTTTTTATACAACAACTCAAATAATAAGCTCTCTGAGACAGTTTATTTGCTTTAAAAGCTACATCACACAATCAGATGGTACGTGGAAGTGCGGGTAAAACTTTGCGGAGCAGCCATGCATGTAGAAACAGGTCAACAGGAGAAGGTTCAATGGACTGCAGTACTACTTAGCTTAACATTTGTATATTTTGCATTACAATTTTTTGAAAAACTCTTTCCCTTCTTTGCTTTTTTGTGCATCAAATAGGTCACCTTCAAACCGATATTGTGAAACGTGTTCTCGTAATTTCGATTAATATGCAATATTGCATGCGTTCATGCTGGATATAAAGATCAGATTATTAATTTGGACGGCGCATCTCAATGGCAATGAATATGTCTTACTTTTGTATTCTTCTACACTTCATTTTGGTCATGCATGATCATGGCGTTATCAGTAAATATATTATCCGCGCCAGATTTGGATGTTGCTTCCCGCTGGATAGCAAATTTCTTATTATACTGTTTATTTTGGCTGATTTCAGTTTTGCCATATATGTTGAGCGCAATTAATTTGAATCATGTTTCATTGAAGGACAGTCAAAGGCTTGCAGTTTGAAAGGATGCATTCATTCCAAGACCGCTCCATTTCCATACTATGTACACTAAGAGTGAGAATAGTAACTATAATCTCCTGTTCAGTGTTTTGCTATTAGAACTCAGCATAAACAATAAACAAATAATTCAGCTACTGAAAAACATTCGCTTATACGATCGTACTTAAGGTTTCAGAAGAATACCAATATCTTTATTTTCCACTGGCTCTTAGCAATTTTCTTCATCCTATGGCAAATGTAATTAGTTAAATATGTTTGCTGTTTACCAAGAGCAAACAAACCTCTTAGACGTTTGAATAATATATTTGAGTAAATTGGTATTTTGTAAATAAAAAATTGCAGATTGTACATTGCATAAAAGTAGAGGTTACTATTTGTAAGCTTTGGACTTGTTACGCAAACAATAGCCAACAGCTCGCTTAATTAAAGTCTTATAAAAATGCTTTGATGGATGATTGTATAGACATTGTTTATTTTGCACTGTTTATATAATCCCAGCTTTTCTAATCAATAAATTTAAGTTAGCACGCGGTGCTTTCCTTATATATTATACTTAATATTTCATCTAATTATGACCTTTATAAAGTCTGCACTAAGAAATAATTTGGACTTACAGCATTTATTTTCCATGCATCATGTTTCCCATAAAAAGTTCCCCATTATAGGCGACATAACAGCAAAAGGTAAATAATTGGAATCCATACTTTCCGCTCTATCTTGCAACGAAAACTAATGGAGAGTGCATTGTAAAATCCTAAATGTCAACCGTAAAAAATGGGCACCTGTATGCACGGAAAAATTGTCCCAGTTGACTGAACAGCGTGGCTCTTATAAGGGTGGCATATGTCTGAGGCTAAGATGGGGATGGATGGCAAAATGTAATGTTTCCAGTTCGTTGTTACGATAGTGGGTAAAATTGCAGTTGAACAGTTAACAGTTGCTTCTCGACATTATAAAATATCCTCCTAAACAAACCATTAGCTTTGCAGTGAAACGATAAACCGTTTACGAAGCACAGTATTTACAAAAGAAACTTATCAACGTATGCATTTACATTTAAAAAATAATTATAACATTTGGTGTATATCAACTTCAGTCAGATAGTTAAAAACTAAACCATGGTTTCTGAGCAAGCTACTTTAATCTTATTACTTATGAATTTCGAATACAACCCCTGCAACTCATATCACGATAGGCCTAAATAAGCCAAACAAATATGTAGCCATAGCATCCATAAGTACGAATACCACTACCGTGTCTATAAATTAGTAATCCCCTGTACCGGCAATGCCGAACTAAATAGCATAATGATTGTAGATTTGACAAACTGCCACACACAAAAGCACACGTTCTATCCTTCTCAAATGGTGACCAACCCAACAACACGTTTTCCTTATAGAACGGGAAACAGAATAATCCGTGAAAATCACGTTTTGGGATTTTAGCATCCCCCTATGTATATTACAGATGCGTTTCTCTTGTTACACTATCATATTCCCCCAGGTCCTCTTCCACCAGAAAATAATGCATTTACGCGACTACGTACTTCATTGGTTCCAGTAAAATGCAGTGCTCACAGTAACGTAATTACCTCACAACACTCAGGTTTTAGAGACAGGGATGACGAACCAAACTTTACCCACCACTTTTATTACAACCTAACAATATCTCGTAACGCCCACATTATTCACATTCGCTTTTATTACCCAAATTGCATTTATATTAGAAGCATATATATGAACTCCCCTGATATTGCTTTCATTACTGCCATTAGATGCACATCAAATATAATTGGACCTCAGCATAACATGTAGGTTATCATAATTTTTACAGTTGTAGTTTACGCAAAGGTGGTGGTGGCTGTGTTTGCATACACTCTTAACCGGAAGAGGGTTCCGGTTGATCACGAGGCGTTCATCGGCCTCAAAAATCCACTATGGCCAGTGATCTCATTTGCCGATCATCAAATATGTTGCAGCTGCCGCCATGAGCCACTCAGGGAAAAACTCAAAGGGAACAGAAGTGATCAGTGCTGCATGCAGTAACTCCGACAAGTCCAAATTTATGTGCGGAGCGTTTCACTTGCCATTAGTTAACCGGCTGCTGCCTACACCAAGAAACACTGCAGTACTTGAATATTCATCTTCTGTGTTTACTTCAATTAATAGGCTCAAAATAATAGGGAGCCTACAAAAATTATCCATGTAATTAAGCTTGTATTCACGATGGGGACAATGTCTGTGCGTGTATCCGAAGTTCCGATCACAACACCGTACTTTTTAGCATAAAGGTTGAAACATTTAAATCAGCCAACTTAAGGATAATATCAAATGAATGTATGTATCGAGTTGATTTAAACATAGTTAATAAAATTATTAGTAACATAAGCTGAAACAATCATATGTCTGTTGGATGTAATGACACCCTTCCTATGTAGCAATACGTACCTACACAGTGGCAAGCGCAAAGATTTTAACAAAGCCGGAATCAAAGTAAGCAAACTTAAAGCAACCTGTCCCAGGATTGACAGTTTCGTCATATTAATACAGATACATGGGCATCTATTACGAATACAACATTTAGCTCAAGCAAACACAATCATTGAAGAAACTCGAGTAGTTAGAAATACTGAAATTTAAACACATTGATTCAGATACTAGAAAGGAGAAACCATAAACCTTATAAGGAAACTGAAATGCGGACGTTAGAAAACGGTCTATTAAAGCGTGACATATTGTGTATATTTTGTCAATCGAATAGAGCTTCGCCTTGTACTTTGTACTTGACACTCAGCCGGCTTACTCACTTGTATCCGAAGAATAACAATGGGGTTAATCTGAAAGCGTTATATGACGTTAAATATGTGTAGATAATCTCGACAATGAAAACATAAACCCATTCTGGCAAAGATGGCATCACCAGCTGTCCTAAGGCCCGGTGGGAAGATAAATATATTATATCTCAGCGATATTCCAACTCCATTAATTTTGTTGAACCAAGAATTTCGTTAGTTGCAGAAGACAGAAAAATAATCAGTTACACTAAGACAACTTTTGCACTTTCCAAAACACGAGTTTACATATTCAAAATAAACGTGTGAGACGCTTAGCAGCATTATATCACAAAGCGGGCTGTAGTGGCTGGGCCAATTAGTGAGCATTGCAGCTCCCCTACTCCCGTAACGTACGCTGTTTAAGCGCCGAGAACGCAGTTCAAATAGGAGGAGGAGACTAAGTAATGAATTGTCCGAAAGAAATGAAAATCTGCACTTTGAATATGGTGTTAGTTTGCGATCCTTTACTCCCTGGCTGGGGTCCGCAGGATGGCGAACACGTTTAGTTGGTCACAAATGCTGATGGAGTGAAGAGCAGACTCCATTGGTGTTTGTTTTATGTTTTTCCTTGTGTACACCTCCTCATAAGATTTCCATACCGATTGCCATCATATCTGAAATGCATAACATAATTTTAACATTTTATTACTGGGTTTCGATATTCGTTGTATTGTAAATATTCATGAGCCTTCATCATTGTATTGCGGTGCAGCACCTACGGAATATTGCTCACCATAAAACTACATGTGTTGATGATGATAAAGATCTAGCCTATTTGTGCTACCATTCAGAGCCAACTAGGAAATTAAAAAATAACGGTATTGCAAATTGTCTAACAATCATTTACCAAGTTGGTGAAGCGGCGATGCTCAACAATTAGTTAGTTGACTGACATAACAAATGCGGAATGTATTCATGTTGAATAAGACCATTAAAAACAGGTAAGAAAAGCCTCTATTATTCACGGGGCGTACTGACAACAAAATACGAAAAACCGCCATCTACTCAGCCCTTTTTAATTACTCTTTCATTGTGTACTTTATGTAAAACTGCTTCTTTAATCAGGTTACACTATATGCAAATCGATTCACGTTTAATCGAAAGTCTACAAGCTGTTGCTGAACGCACCAAAGTCAATTAATGCAGCTGTCACGGCACAGCGAAAATCCGCACTAACCTATTCTTAGGTCGTGCACCGAACTAACATAGTCGTGATGAGTTGCACTCATCCAAACCATTGTACCTACGTAGTACAATTAGTTTGGAGCTAAGTAAGTAACATCATGTGAACGGAAGCCTTAAACAGTAGGATGCAATCGGGTGATCTTCTTTGTACAATGTATTCTGTACCCAACATATCGTACAGCGTTTTTCTCTACGTCCTCTTTTCCACTCTGGAGGTGCAGAGCGTTAGTAATTTTGCTGGTTGCTGTGGTTACTAATTCTGCTAAATTGCTTAGTGGTTAAACAAACTTTCCCTATGTAACAGTATGTTATAACGCACACTTTTTTCAATAAAATTCGTCCACTCAGGTTAAGAATTGCAAGTTGTTATGGTCGACGACATTTTCAGACAAAATTTGCTTCCCACATTGCACTTTCCGGAATGTGTGTCTAACACGACAACATTAAATTAGTACAAGAGTTTATGCTCACGGACTCGAGCATACCGTTTGGCAGTTATTGCTTAACTAGTGAGACGGTTATTTTTCCAACGTATCCCAGAAGTAATCAGCCAATTGCGCCATGACTGTTGCATTCCCCATTTATAAATCCTTAATTTTGAATTCTTTTATAATCTGCCGCGTCAACAAAAACATCTGTTACGGCCAAATAGTTACCATGCTCTGTGAGCGCAAAGCGTTCGTTTGACATTGCTGACTGTTACTCTGAAAAAGCTGGTACACATTCTGCCTGAAATTATAAATTAAATGTAAACTTGCAAATCGTTCCAAGCTGGTTGTTGAAATATTTGGACTTCGTTACAACCAACCAAAACACAATTAATAAGCTGCCAAAAAAGCTTATGATATTTCCGTTCACTTAAAATTAAGACGCATTTGTACGCAGGAAAAGCACAGAGTGTACACTTTCATCTTTCTCTTTTATATCATTTCTAACTTAATTCATTGGTCATAGTAATTTGCTATAGTTAAACCTGGATTATGATATGGTAACATAGCTTAGGTTATATTATTGAACTTGCCATTGGCTCAAGCATATATGACCCAAATTCATAATACAAGACGGCAGTTAAATATAAATTTAGCTCATGTTTCTCAAACAATGCAACTAATTTGCCGTTATTCACACTCGCGATTTTGACTTTCCATAATTATGCTGAATTCAAATTTCCAAATAAGTACCATCGTAAATTTCTTGCACAATCGGTAACTGACAGTCATTTACTAAAGTTTGTATCAACTTTTACAAAACACATTACTAAGAGTTTAATTTTTTCTTAAAACACATCAGAAATAAAGTGTGAAACTTTTTAATATTCAATTTTTATAGTTTTAAATGAATTTTACTTTTGGTAGCTCGGGAGGCTTGCTCAGTTGTTGTGGAGTTCTCCGAGCTGGGCAAATTCGTTGCAGACGTTTTGCCGTCATTCGATGTTGCATTTTCAGTGCGGGATTGATAGCAGGGAAGTAGCGGTAGCTGGTAGAAAGCATTATTGCTTTGCTTTCTAGCAGCTACTGCTACTTCACTGCTATCAATCCCGCACTGAATATGCCACCTCGAATGGTGGCGAAACGTCAGCAACGAAGTAGCCCAGCTAGGGGAACTTCACAACAACTGAATTTTTATATTCTGACAAATCTGGTGCGCAATTGTAGAGTGTCGGAGCTGCTTTCTCCCTGCACATTTGTATGGGAAAATCCCGTTACGTGCATTTGTGCATGCTTTATCGCTCCACGCTTCCTAAGTAATCAGTGTTAGCTCATCATTAGATTAGCATATTATTTCAAATATTGCTATTAATACGATATTAAGTTATTATTGTTAAAATAGCTAAATATAAATTGGCACATGTTATATTTTATTTGTATTTAGCAGCTAAATTCTTTCCTTGAGTTATGGCTAATTGCACATAAACGAGCAAACATCGTTCATTAAGAATGAACGATGACCTCTAAGAAAATTTTGGCATACCTTTGCTCAAAAGCTCACCGTATTTTTCTGGATTTCCTTATGTAGACTCTGAAAGTCTGCCAACGTATACAGGTAAGTTGGGAACTTCCATTAACTTGGTATCTGCCAATTACGCGGGATAAATTCTATAAACTTAAGATTCAAATATAAGAATAATTTCGCATTCTGTGTGTTTAACATCCTAAAAATGTATATGTATGCATCTTTATTGGCAAGGTATAATAACTAATTTTAAACATTTCATGTATAATCAAATCAATCCATTAAAGAATAAAACTAGCAATAAGTTTTATCTGTTGATTCTCCGAAACTAGTTGAGTATAACTCCAAGTTATTCATTTCCAGTAAATATAAACCTAGTCACTACTTGCGTTTTACTTCAAGGACCTACTTTCTTACTGAGCAAAGTTCTGATGCATAAAATATGTTTTTTCAAACTGATCAAACAATTTGTAAAAGGATAACTTCTTTCCGAGCACTCTCAGTTTTACGTGCCTAGGCAGCTGCTGAGCATTTGTTAAGGTTTATTTTCGACTTGTCACTCCATACATTTTAAATCATTTATAGAAAGCGTAGTATAAACGGCATGGACCGGACTGGTGATATCCACCACTAAAGTAAATTATTTAGAACTAAATTTGAAATTTGTCGGTAATGATGCAAAGGTGGACAATATGTACTATAAATTTCTAAAAGCTTATTTATCATATCATAGGGCGGATACACCTTTATAGGCCACGGATATAAGTTGCTTGCTTTTAAAGTGGCTAGCTTAATTATCATCTAATTTAAAACCAGCAAACAAAAAAAGGTAATCTAAATTTCGAATTGAGCGTTTTATGGGGATTTTACGAAAATTTCATCAATCACTTCCAGTAAAATTGAGAAACGTTTATTCACATAATTCGAAAGAATTTTCTTTAAGTCCATCAGGCCATCAGTCGTTTGTAATTAAATTGGGTTATTACATATAGTGACCGAAGTCATATTGTAAACACATGTGCTTTCTACGCTCCAAATTCATCATTTTCTAACTTAGTAAACTGGAGAAATTTGAGGCAAAGAATGAAGTGCAGTTAACACTAGCATATGTGGGTTTTATTCATAGGAGTAACCAATCGATGTCGCATAGTTTTATAGATCAACCTTTAAATAACAAAATATAGATCACTGTAGAATAGAAAATGTAAATTGGTGTTCAGCACGGGTGCAGACTTAGTTTAGCATTCCCTGTCCACATGCGCAATAAACTGATGCCTAAATTAATTTACTTCTGACTAACTGGCTGAAAACGAAAATATTAGGTTCAATTTAAGCTTTCCATATATCGGATTACATACTTCTGCGTCATCAGTAGGCACGAAACATTGACAGCCTACAGGCCAAAACATCCCATACACACGAAACGTTCGCTCCCATTTTTCCAAAACAAATATTCGCTGAAAATTCCCAGACTGACTTGTTTTACGTACTGGAAAATAAACCATACATGTCCTAATAAAAAGAATACACATTGTTCACAGACTTGCATATCTCTGTCATAACACATGATGAATCTAGAATGTTTCTTAGTACGAAAATTGAAATGCAACTTAATGCATCAGGGCCCTAGATTTAACAATAATTTTCAAGCGATAGGCCCTCGCGTGTCAAGTTAACGATAGCATTTTTAACAATTATAAGGTGAGGAAAATATGCATGCGGTTTACTGAACAATTTTCAATATTCATTGGCGCACTATCGAGACCAGCTGTACGATATCATTAGCACAATTTAGCAAATTCACTCAATGGGCCGTTAGAAGGGGCAACGCCATTGTACTAGCTTAGAAAATAGCTGTCATTTAATGTATGCAAACGTCATTAACCTGGATGTAAAAATAGTACAGCCTAATTTCGGAGTATGCGCAAGTTTCGTATGTGATAATGCGCTCCGTATTGTCGTCTTTTGATAAAGTCTGCTGTGCCAAAATTTTATTCCCAAGGAGGTAGACAAACGACTGAAACAAGCAACAATCAATTGAAAGAATTGTTAGTGGATTCTATTCAGTTTAAGGATAATGAAAATTTGGTTCTCAGTAAAATGTATTTCATAAAAATTCCAGCATCCATTGCTGCATTGTTTGAAGGTATTTACTGGAAAACAGATTAGTCAGTACTTTTTATCCTTGCTCAGTTGGTCGCCTCACCACAGTGTCATTAATGTTATTATTTCGTATAAAGATTTTGGAACAAGGTCTTTTGCGCGGTTCTTAAGTCAAAATACATTTTGAAATTACGTTACTGAGGATTAATAAAGAACAAGTACCTAACCTGCAAAATGCGCCAATATCGTTTTAACATTTCCCAGATTCTCAATATTGCACGTTTTGCTTGGCTGAGATATCTGCATAATTAGCCGCGTAAACTTAAACTCCGACAATGTTTTCCAAAATTATTTCTTATCTGATGACTCTTATTTCTCACGTGTCCTTTGGTCTAAGGATAATCATTCCAGTATTTTTCTTTCCCGATTGAGATGTAAAAATATGACGATGTATAGTCGCTTTGTCAATTTTTATCTTTACTTTTGCCTTGATGCTTATACAATATTATCTGGCTAGACAGATGACTCTACCACTTATTGGGCGATTAAACTTATTATAAATCAATGAAATCACGGTTAAATGTAAAGCCGTTAAAAAGGACCAGAAATGATATCATCTATATTATATCCTTTAGTAAGCAGATACTTATTCTGACGATAAATGTCAACCGTCGGCCAAAAAACGCTATTGTGGCTTTTGACATTGCATATGAAGTTTGATGAGCTGTATAAATGAGGGATGAATGAGAACCTCCTTTCAGTATTCCCCAGCGGCATCATACGCCTGACTGCGGAAGGAGAAAATATTAGCTTGTTTAACCTCGTCTTTCTTTAGATTGTATTGATGTAGATGATTGATAAGTTGCATAATAAGCAATGCGCATGGATCTGATTCCATCGTTCGGTCAAACCAACAGCTTGTACAGTACGAGCTCAGCACGTGAATGACACTGGTCTGAAGTTAAGTAGATAACCATACTTAGCTAAACTAAAACATATAAATATACGCAACCGTTGTACTTTAATTGAAAAATTTTATGATCAGATGCTTGGGGAATCGACGTGTTCAAAACAGTAGTTTTGCTAGAATGTCTTTTTCAACTATTGCTTCCGGGAACTTCGCCACTATTTTTTACAAACAGCATAATACAATGATTGACAATCATGCTAACATAGTCATTAAATCAAGTCACAATCTGTATTTTTCCTTAAGATTTCAGATAATATATTGGAAAGGCTGTTTGACCGTTATAAATAACTATGCCCTGCTGTTCGAAAAATGAAGCTACAGACTAACATGAAGAATTTAAATACACTAAAACAGGGGACAATGGATAAATGCAACAACGGAACAGTGGTCTACTACGGATTAAAAGCCCATGGCTTGACAAGTCTGGTAGGACGGTCTGTGGAAAAAACGTTAGTGCAAACAATTTGCACAAAAGTGAAAAAAAACGCATCAGTGAATCACCACAGTTTATACATCAACACCCAGGTATATACGTCTACTCCGATTTTATGAGGTTGGTGAGCGAAATGTTTGCTTGCACCATGTATTTAAATATTGAGTAGAAATCAGCTCAACTATTACAGGTATGTTACGCATCGTGGAATCATTGTTTAAACATTGGCAGCTTGGTCGCCGTATTAACAAAAGTAGAAAGAGTCATCCACGGTTGACAGTCTCCTGCGGAAATATAATTTTGGGGCATTGCAGCTGATTGCGTTTTGCGGCCCGTTTCTACTTATGACTCCACAATTCCTTGTTGCGGCTGAGGTTTATGAGGTGGCGGCAGTCATGACCGGAGTATTTCAAAATCTAAAACGCCCGTATCAGTTTGCCAGGTAGAGGGTGGTATCCATCAATTAAAACTCCAGCGCTTTAGTCGCTTATGTTATTTTAGGCTGGACAACCCCTTTACGTTTCTCGTTGCACTTTGCAGGGCCCACTCCCGCGCAGCCAGATCACGGTTTAACCGGGTTGGTTAGTCCGGATAGCGTACTGTAAATAAGCGTCACTTTTGCACAGAGTATTTTGGGAAAGCTGGTGGGATCGAACCGCCACAACGAGATTGGATTTTAACCTGATGCGACGGTTTGCGTATCTCATTGACCCATTAATCTATACTGAGTTACGCCTCCGGGCAACTTGGGAGCTACTCCTACCAGGTTGGTCAATGGTGAGAGGTGAAACAAAATCGGTCTTCTGGTCCTCCATTAGGGTGTTTGAAACGGGATGGCGTCCATTTCTGTAAAACTAAAACATTGCTACCGCGTTGCCTTGCTATCAGGCTTTTGAGCCAAAGGATTTGGTTGAGGACCGTAATCGTCTTTCTGTCTGGGTCTGGGCGCCCTGACAGCACCTCAGCCCCAATAAATCCATGACATTTTCTTCAAACATAAACTTCATTCTGCACCGGCCGTCGCGCAGACTAGCAAAGGTTGAATTATCTGCTGCATACAGCAGGGCGGATAAGCGAAAACATGCTACTGTTGGCGCCTCCTATCTTTTATTGCTAGCTGTTTCTCGACCGCAATTATTAACCTTCCTTCTGTAATTCCCAGCATAAATTGCAGCAAACGAAATGCTGCAGAAGGAGTACCAACTACAGACACAATCCCACAGCAAATATCGGAGGCCTATTGGCAAACGTCCCTTATAAGGCCAAGTAATCTCTTTTCCATAACGACATTCAACGTTCGCATTCTAAAACAAACAGGTCAACAGGCTGCACTCGCACACACCTTTGACAAACTGGGTATTGATGTGTATTTTGTGTCAGAAGCTTGGATCATTGAACGTGACGGGACTATTAAATTAACTGCACGTTGTTTAGCCTCTCCTTATTGCTTGCATGCATCCGGAGACGCCGATGCAGCACTCACGGGTCAAGATGGTTTAGGTTTCATTCTAAGCGCCAAGACTGAGCTAACGTTGGTTGGTTGGATTCCGGTGAACAGCCGTTAATTTGCAGTCTGTTTGACGACATCAGCTAAGGTGAATTCACGAAGTAATACAAAACGCTATTTGCTTGTGATTTCCGTTTATGCTCTCACCGACTGCAGTTATAAGGCTGCCAAGTACACATTGTATCACGAACTGATTGCCCTAATATCAAGTGTTACTAGTTCAGACATTATAGTATTGCACGGTATAGGAACGCACAAGTAGGGCGACTGTGCACTTCAGCATATCAGTAGAGTTGTAATTATGGACGTAACAACAAACGGACTGACAATGGTGAGCTTCTGCTGCAACTGTGTGCGGAGCACCGGTTCTTTCTTGGTAACACCACTTTGACACAGTAGGCGCCGAAATGCACTTGGTGTCCACCTGTAGCTGGCCAGCGATGGACTCAAATTGACCACCTAGCCATAAGTTACAGATTGCGTCGTTCCATTCTGTAATGTCGCTCATCCTGGAGTACATGCGTCGACTCTGATCAGGCCTTGGTAAGCTGTCCTTTCTCCATGAACATTACCGGGAGGCGCACCAAGAGTCCCTTATGATTGGTAACGGAGAAATTGTCACATTTCTCGGTCAAGCAAGCCTAGCAAGAAGCAATGCGTACGGAACTTCCGCCGTCTTGTCCTAATGACATTGAGCTTCCGTGGAATAAAATCACGGCCGCCATGCACTACGCAGGAGAATCTGCTTGTGGCAATGTCCATTGTCACCGCACCAGTCAATGGGTATCCGAGAGGTCGTTGAACCTGTTGTAATCCAGAAAACACCTCCCGGCTGGCTGTGAACACAATGTGACCAGACGGGCTATTAGGCGTGAAATGAAGTGGAGCCTACTTGCTGAAAGGTAGCCTAGTGGACCAGTGAGGCTCAAGGACTGGAGGAGGCTGGAGCAGTAGGCATTTACCGCAAGCTCTTCCAGCTAATCCGCACCACTGGTCCGAGAAAACCAGGCGTCATTGGTTCAACCAGAGACTGCGTGGGTGCGTTGATACAGAAAAATTTCAAGATCAGTCGAGCTGGCCCCCTGTTCCCAAACCTCTTCCTACACAGATGATGCAGGAGGAGACATGGACGGTTAGTTTAGAGCCTCCGTCGAAGGACGAGGTGAGAAACGCGATCATATCCATCAATGCTTTTCGTGCCGCTGGCCCTAATTCCCTCTCTCCGGCAATATTTAAGATGGAGGTGAGGTCCTCTGCAAACCAATAACATCCCTATGCGAACGTATCTGGAATAAATAGAGTGTCTCGGCTACATTTAGCGAATCGATTACAGTGGCAATATACAAGAAGGGCAATCGCACAGACTGTTCTAACAACAGGGGGTGTTCGCTTAATGCCAGTTGTGAAAAAATGATTGCACTCGATTATTTTTAGTCGCCTAAGTGCGGAAAGGGAATCTCGGATTAGGGAAGATCAGGCCGGTTTCTGCCCAGGATGTTGCTGTATAGACCATATATTAACTTCGAAAAATATGCTACTGCGGCGCCACGTATACCGCAGCCCGACAATAGCTGTGTTCTCAATTTCAAGAGTGCGTTCGTTTCAGTCGATCGATCGAATCTGTTCCAAAAACTTGTACGGAAATTTGTTTCCACCAAATATGTGAACATTCTTTGTGCTCTAGACCCGAACATTACAGGCCGCGTCACGGTCTACGGTGTCCTATCTGATAGCTTTCTGACTACAAGTGGCGTTCCTCGAAGCTGCCGATTTACACATTTTGTTCAATTTCTTCGTGGGTTTTATCATGGTGTGTTCCCTTGCGGAATTTCACGATGTAAGCGTTTAAGTTCTGCCTGGTGGAAAGTGTGTTGACCTAGATTATGCGCATAATAACGTCTTTTATTTCGTCGATCTTGCCGTTTCACAATAAACCCTGAATAGTCTGTACAGTGTGGCCCGAATATTTGGTATGCGCTTCGCACCTTCAAAGAGCAAAGTGTTGCTGCAAGATCACCAGCCACATTATATACCCATGACGGTTGCTAACGAGGGACCCGAGGTGGTTGATCAATTCACTTAAATTGTCAGCTGCATTGGCAACCATGAGCGCATATAGATTGACGTAAGCTCATGCATTGCAAAGGTCAGAGCTGTCTTCTTGAACCTGCAGCATCTTTGGCGACAGAAAGGGATTTCCCTCCATCAGAATTTCCGTGTAGAAGGGCCCCAGTGAGGGCCGTTCTACTCTTTGGTAGTGATACTTGGCTCCTACGGTCTGAAGATCTGAGGCGCCTTCAAGTTTTTGACCATCGTTGAGGGACGAAGAGATTATTTGACGGAGACGAAATAATCAGCACTTTAAACTTGCCAGCCAAATCCATGCAAGCACTGTCAATGAAACATTCTTTCGAAAACGTCAAGCCGGGTTGTCCCACAAGTTTTGTTAATATATGTTACTGGCTGATTGTTCGAAATAATTTCCTATGCTCCATTGTTCCAGACTGCATAATTTTAAATTGAGCTCCTGTTTCGGCTGTTCAGTTTTCCTTATTTGCTTATAGGACTTTTCCAAGTTGTTTTCTGCCGAAACCGTGATCTGCTGGATAATTACATCAAGTACTGAAGTGAATAGACGTTGCAGAAAATAAACAAAAATCAGTGGTATGTCTGGTACTGCCAGTACCTAGCATCATCAAGTAAATGCTCGACAGAAAAGTTCGTTTCTCGGATAAATGCTGTGGAAAAAGAATTCGCAGGAACTTAACTGCCTTAGCGATCCCCATGTGAAGTACTATATGTCCACGGAAAGCGAAGTCTAAATATCACGATCGAACGCTAAATGCCGTGTGGAAGTCTATTGTAATGTCGCAGAACAGGAACTACAAGATTCCCTTTGGACAACCAGGAACTTACCAACACATCCGGTTATGCACACTAAACCGACCTCCACCACAACATCTTACACTTGCCCATGTGTATGTAGCTGCGGAAACCATTACATGGAATGAATAGATTAGTTTCTTTGTAAGCGAGTAGGCCAACTCTTTCCGAAGTGAGTTGGTGCCGCTCCGAGGACAGGCGTTGATTTGCAAAATTCCATCCTATTTGATAGTTAAGCAGCTAACAAGCACAGGTCACCAATTTGACCTCTAACGTAGAGTCTAGGATTATCTACCGCAGACGTCAAAATATTGAAACGCGCAGAGATTGAAGCCATTAATCGCAAATGCCATGCACTCTGTGTGTATAAACAGCAGACTGTCAAATCCAAGCTCATTACAGATTATAATACACTTATTTTCTTAAGGTTAGAAAGCATATGTACAAGCCATGTCGCTTTTCGAAATCTCCTTCAGACGTTCCTCACTTTACCAAATGCTTTGAAGATATTTGACACACAGCAAACACTAGAAACATTGACAGAAGTTGATTTAAAAAAATATACGAGAAGATAATCGCTTACAGCTAGCATACGCACTACATGTCATTACATACCATAACAAATCCTGTGTCTTTGCAGCTTAGTAGTCCCTTCCTTATTATCTACTCCTGACAATTCAAACATCCGTAAACGTTACATATGAGTTGCGCGGGTCAAGAACTCAAGGAAAAATAATCATGATCCGCAATGCTATCAATAAACTTTTCTTTAATGTTATGGAACGTATTCATATACAAATGGTCGCTCCCACTTACGAGGCCTTGTACCGTCCGTCGATAAATATAAAAATTTACTTATTTATTTTATTTATTTATTAATTTACAGCCACATTGGGTAGTCTGGTGGGTTCTGGACAAATGTTTAATGAAAATGCAGTTAGTATTTATACTGTCCAAAGAATGGACTTATAATAGGTAAAGCAGTAACCCTGCACTCCGAGTTTTCCATAGCTTCAGTTGACGAAAACAAATTAGTACATGGTACTTCCCAAGAGTATGGTGAAGTGTATGGCGTCATGTAACAGGATATAATAGGTGGAGTTCGTCATCCGAGCAACTTTTGCATATGGTTATTTAAGGTTTCCTAAGACAGATTCACGGATAAGAATTAATCTTGGACGCACATATAGGAAAAATGTGCTATGGTCCCACAGAAACTGTATATATCTTTCCATCTCCAGGAGTAATTTCTGAGTTTGTTGTTACTGCTGATTTGCGGTAAAGAACGGCAACTATTGTTTGGATTGCGTAACATAAAGTATCTCATTAACAAGTTGCCGTATGGTCCGAGATAAAATCAGCTGGATACTCCTAACAGTTTCTGCCTCTGCTCATACGGTTGCTTGCGCATTCCAATGACGCATGGGGAAGCCTATGCTTGAGGTTGGTTCAGCTTATTAAGGTCGCGCTTATGAAACGTCTGTTAGGTTTGTATTGGGTATTCGACATGGGAGCAAATATATGCATTTATCATCTGTCTGAAAGTAGAGATTTACTTGTCCAGTATTTGTTGCAACAAGCAGATTTGTTGCTTACCAGTTTTAGTTGCTGTTTCGGGTTGCTTTGAACAACACAATTTAACCTGAACTAAAATATCAAGGTCGATTTCGACGGATGGTCGCTGTAACGATTGCGTTCCTAAGCTGAAGCAATAGGTACTCTGGTGACAAATGGAGAATACATTGTATTTGCTAACTTTGGACTATAGAATATTTTGTGTTGAGCATTGGCGTACCATATCTAAGTCACACTGAATCCTGTGCGAAATGTTTATATTGTAAGCAAAAATTATTAATTTTGAAGCGATTAACTTTGCAAATTATTGCTTACTACCAAAAGCAATCTTGGACCTAATACTGAGCCCTGAAGCACACTGGACGTGACCGCTATAGGGTCACGTACGGAACTCCGGGCTCCGAGCTCTATTTTTCGTTGCAGGAGTAAGTAGGCGACCCAGTTCAGTGGGGGATCAGAGATCTCTTAACATGGAAGCTTGCAAAAGCGAATCTTATATTCCAGCCAAATGATTGCTTGCAAAAATCCAAGACAATCAGAAACTTCCTCTACAGAGTCAGCTGACTCTATCCAAATACACCATGCAATTAATAAATTCGTTGACCACAGTCTCTGCCTCATTGATCTTAAGTAATCATTTTACCATTTTCTAGGTAACACATAAAGCGTTAGGAATGTTGGATTTCATGGCAATATTTGCAACACAGGGAGGAGGGATCAGAGCGTTAATTCAAAGACAGTCTATTTATGTTATTGTGAATCTGAGTCAGTATTATACGATACTATAGCGAAAAAACATTTTTCTGGTCTAGGCAGCGCTAAAAGAACTAGGCCAACGGTTTGGCTAATTGTCTTCCTACGGCTCCTAATGCCTCCGAACTAATCGTACCGAAATCTGGAGAGTTGTGGTTGCGTAGACGCATCAAGTTATGTTATAGCGCAACGGCAATAAAATATATGCAAGGAAAATGCAAGAGCTAGAATATGGCTTGTTTCTAAGGCTCTCTGAAATGTGGCAGCAAATTTCATCCACAAAGATTTTGCTGCTTATATAGCTGCTTGGTTTAGGCCTACAACTTCTCAATTAAAGAAACTGTTTGCCTAAGTTTACAACTGTCATTGACATACTTGCAGAGCATTATGCGGTCAGCGTTTAAATGTTTGCTATATTTTACTATATTTTTTTGCATTTTAATCCCTATGCAGTTGAGTTCAATGGTAACCATGGTCTATGTCGTTGTCCCGATTCTCTGGCGTCCGTGACGATCTATACCCCCATCTGAGTGTGTTGTGTTTAGTCAGATACTGTATGAGCTGCTGTTTTCGAAAATATAGGCTTTGGCCCATTGCAATCATTTTCTCTCATGCCATCGTCAATTGGATTTGCCAACGAATACTAATCAAACGCATTTAGCGACTTTCAGTTATAAAGGAACTTGCTGCGACATTTCACGCTGCGATAATTGGTCCTAGCGTGCGCTTTTAAGCACAATCCTAGGGTACTCGTGACGCAGTTCCGCAAAGCAGATAACGTCGAAACTAATGACCTCATGAGCACTTTGACTTAAAAGGAATTTCACAACAAGTACAACAAACATAGGTTCCTCGTAGTTAAACAAAAGGGTTAAAAATTTCGTTGCTTGATTATTGTTAACATGATAGGCATAAATACGTGATTGTAAAGCACCACACTATTTAGGAACGTTGTCATAATTGAGTATATATGTTCCCGAATGTAGCAGGGGAATTTAAACAGTCTACCTTGAACTCATCTGCGATAATGATGCGGTTGTGCTTTAGGTTCAGAACCCATCTGAAAGCTGTTTGTAAGGTAGCAGCCAATTACGGTTGCAACTTTTGGGTGGTGGCACACCAAAGAGACAATGCAGGTTTTTCTACCATGTACATGCAAACGGTACCAAAGAGATACGGCCAAATATGAGTCTGAATCCTGAAAGGCTTAGCATTGCAGGTTACTTCGGCAATATATGCTTACCCCATTCATTCGTAAGCGTGTCGTTTCATATGAGTGAAATGTCCAGCAGCAAAACGTTAGCGTCTGTAATTGCAGTATTCAATATTTATCTTTGAAATTGATGATATCACATGGCTTCAAAATTTCGCGATCTTTCAGTTTGGCTAGCTTATTGATAAATATTCGAGCGACATGAGAGTTTCTCAGATTAAAAGACCACACAGGTCTCCATGGAGCGAGTGTGGGTTAATGCCGACCAAAATGTTGTCAGCCGTTTTGCAGAGGCTTGATGATTTGCTGATGATAATGAATCGTCCACAACTTGTTTTGCCCAATGTTGGTACTTTCTTTGTTTGAGTAAAACGCACAATTATTTGACAGAGCGGTAAATATATGCTACTGCCTAAGCGTAGAGAGCTTTGTTTTCGGTATCTGGTGTTTGAAAAGGTTTAACAGCTTTTAACTGAAATGGTGATGAAGGACATTTCTGATATCTCCACAAACTTTATAACACCTTCGTTGTTGTTTGCTCTGACTAAACCAGGACCACTACCAATGTTATATTTTGGGAAAATTAGCCTCCTGAGCGACCGCGACGCAAATTTCTCCAAGAAGAACGTTTCATTAATGAACTGTCAAGGTGTTAAAGGTTAGCTACCAGACTCATGATTATCGTAAAAAGAACGATATGGTAAGTCATAAATAAAGATTTCAGTTAGAAAATATAGCTAGCTGTCTTTAACTATGAAATCAATGGTCAATCGTTTCAAAGGACAAGATAATTTATGCGTATCTTACACGAGCCGTGTTGTAACGCACTAGAAAGCGTAAGGAGTTATCTACGTCAATGCTGCATTCAAGTGTGACTATAATGAGTCTGGTTTTGCCATAGTTTGCAGAGTTTGGGTGACGAGTAACAGTGAAATCCACTGGTCTTGTTAGTTGGAAACCTACCTGCAATATGTAGGTGGTAGTTTCGGGAACATTTGTGCGCACGACAGTCAGAGCTTCATTACTGGAGCCATGTCTTTGAGCTACATTGTCTGGCTGTCAAATTTCCTGACTTCATACCAAGTGATGATGAACTACTGTTTGTCTCTCGACCCATGCTAGCCGTGCTAGTAACAGAGAAGACACTAAATGTAACATCCCAAAAGGTATTCTGCAGTTAAGTCTGAACATTTGATTGAATTTCTAGAATATTTTAACTCCACCAGGGCATACTGCTTCGCAGTTTCAGGAGACTTGTGTTCACCTGCCCTATCCATGTTAATGAAGTTATTTGGTGAAACCTGCGCCCCCTGGTCGAAAAATGTGTTTCGTCCAATAAACTACATGTCTATCTTATCCAATTTGTTAAAGTGAAATAGAAAAAACTGTAAGGTCGAATTCCTGCTATCTTATAAGTTAATCAACGAGTCAACACGGTTTTCTGGAGGCACGTTCGTGCATAACATGTCAAGTTTTCTTTCGACATCATCTAACTGCCTCACAGGATAACGCAATTTTGCGATCGTTATTTACCTCGATAATCACAAAGATTTCAATGGAGTACCGCATAGAAAACTAATATCCAAATTGATGTCGTATGAATTCGGATAACCTTTGCTTTTGTGGTCCAAATCCTATCTCGCAAATGGAATGCCATTAGTACGGATTCGGAAATACAAATCTGAACCAACAGCAGTAACAAGTCATGAACCAAGTTGTGGTCATTCTATTGGGATGTCACATAACAAGTGCCAAGCATACAAACAAGATGCACGATTTATATCATCCAGAAAACAGTCTGAAATCCATGATGCATATTTCAAAAGTAAGATCTCAATTCTTCATAAGCAGTAAAGAATACAGGCAAAGCACGCCCTCAGACCGCAGTTAGGCATGAATAAGACACAGTACGAAACAAAGCGTATCTGGTGAATCAGTGCGACATAGCTGATATGACACACGAGTTAAAGCATGAATGAGGAACAAAGCGCGGAAAACCAATAATAATAAACCAGTGGGGCTAACTAGCTAATAAATACCATTGGTAGATATAATATCCCTCTTCTCTTGGAATAAGTCAAACACCGGGAACGAAACAATCCACTGGCTTAGGTACACGTTGAGATCTGAGAAGTGGTGGGCAGATTGATGTTTGAGCCATATCCTGAGTGGTTTTTTCACCGTCGGCTAGACTGAGTCAGATATTTTTCCTCATATGCTCTTGTATCTACACAACACAGACGTATGTTTTCTGAATGACGCGTCAAAACACGACCATTTACCTATACGTCAGCCTGGGTATCAACACATTGACCAAGGTTGCTGGTTGGCATGAATGTTGGTGTGGATGTCATGTATACACAGAATCTTCCGGTTGTAAAACAACACAATGATTCCTGTCTAAAGTAGCTGTCTTGTTCTGGTTCTCTGATATTTGCGCTCGACTACTAGGAAATAAAAGGTGTAATCTAGGACGAATTGTACTACCGAACATCAGTGCTGCGACGGATTTATCCGTGACTTCTGTTGAAGTTATTGTCTGGGTAAATAGTAATCGAGCTAATCACGTTTGTGCGTTTCGCGATAACTGCATTAGCACGCATCTTTTTACTGGCTGAACCGCATTTTCGGCCAATCCATTTGACGCAGAATGATATGGAGCTGAACGCAGGTGTTAAATGACATTGTTCTGCTTAAATCTTTCTAAATCCTTGCTGGTTAAACAAGACCCGTTATCTGTACAAAAAGTTTCAGGTATTCCGAAAAACGAAAAGGATGATGGAATCTTTGAAATGATTGTTTCAGACGTGGGATGAGACACTGTATATACATCCATCCATTTCGCATAATCATCGATGGTCAATAGGAAAAATGTTCCGTTCAAAGGACCAAAATAGTCTACATGGATACGTTGCCATGCCATTTCAGGCTAGTACCAAATGTGCAGTGGACCTGGGGGTTTATTCAATTGATTTTTTGAAGGTGAACACGTTTTCAGGTAGTTTTCCATTTCGGCATCTAAGCCGGGCCACCAGCAAAAGCTGCATGCAAGGGCCTCTTTTCGGGCAGCACCTGGATGTCTATTGTGAAGTTCATTAAAATAAAGGAGAGCGCTTTTGATGGTGGAATAAAACATGAGCCCCAAAACAAGAAACCACTGGGTATATTCAACTCATTTTTCCGAATCTCAAAATGTTTCAACTCAGCTACAATTACACTAGCTTAACCCAGTTTGGTGAAGTATATGAAAGAGGCTACTTTGGGACCCCGGTCTGTCCACTGAAGTATGAAGTCACTAGTCAAAGAGGTAGTGTCGAAGTACTGCAACAAATAAAATACTCCACCAGTTCATCAATTGGCCCTGTGGGTTGTGCGTGCGGTAACCGACCCAGGGTATCCGCCGTACAATTGTTACATCCTGGGATGTAGAATATTTTGTATTCATCCGCACTAAGCATTAGGGCCCATCATTACATTCTGCGTGAAAACGTTTGATGGATCCCCTTGGATTCACCCAATAAGGATAACAGAGGATTTTGACCAGTTCGGACCTCAAAATAACTGCTCCAAATATACTGGTGAAATTTCGTGACATCAAAGTTTACTGATAGGGCCTCTGGATTAAGTTGTGAGTATTTGTTCTGCTGGTTGTAAGGCACGTGAAGCAAAAGCAATCGAAGAAATTGCTTTAATCAGCGTATTATAACCCAAAAGTTTTCCAACTCCATATGGGGAAGCATTACATTAACTAATCAGAGAATTTTGTCTATCATAGTGAACTAATACTGGTGCTGATGATAAAAATTTTTTTTAACACGAATAAAAGCGGACTGATGCTCATCATTCCACACCACCATGTGTTTCTATATACCAATGAGTTCATAGGAGATAAAATAATTGATGCCCCGGCAAAAAACGACGATAGTGTGATATAATCCCTAAGAATCATCGGAGTACATCAACATTCTTAGGATGCTGCTGTATATTTGGGGTTATTTGTCCTGCAAAACATGCAAATATCGCTTATTAAGTTTGTATCAAGAAAACAGAGAGATTCAGATAAAAACGAACATTTGATTTATTCCGTTTTTAATTATTTGCTTCCAAACTTTCCAACACCGCCCGAAGTGTCTTTAAATGTTTAGCATCACCTCGGTCAGGAACAAGTATGTCATCCAAATAAGCAGAAGCAAAATGTTTATTCTTCACGATATCATCCACAATCCGCTGGAAGCTAATAGGGAAGGTGCTAATTCAGAACGGAAGATAGGTATACTGAAATAGTCCAACATGTGTAGTTATTGTGGTTAATTCGTGTTAGTCTTCATCAATACAACTAGAGAATATGCGTGACTAAGATCAAGCTTAGAACATTTTTGACCACCGGAAAAACTAGCATACAAAACTTCGACGCGTGGAAAAGATACATTGCCACCTTGGTAGCTTAATTGATAGTTAAGTTATAGTCTTCATGGATACGAACAGTACCGTCGGGTTTTAGAACAGGAAAGATTGGGGCACCCAAATCCGCTTGTTTTACGGACTAATTACGCCTTCGGATTGTGGCAACTGAAGTTCTACTTTATTGTTTGGGTGCATAGAGTACGGTAACGTTTAAGCTTTGTAAAACTTGACGTTGTTGTTCTTACGTAGTTTGATAAAAAGCTAGAAATGTTTAAGCTTTTCTAATTAATTTGCAGTAAAGAAGAAAAGCGGTATAACAGATCGTGTACACTGATGTAATTGAACATAACCTCATTAAGCTGCGTCGTTTCTGGGATGTATCGGATCCAATTTCTGCCCAAGAGATTTAGTCTTTTCCTAGGTACCACAATCAAAACTAGAGTTAATTCCCGCTCGCCGAACCTAACTTTAACCCTGCAATTTGCCAAAACCCTAATGGGATCTCCCGCGTAGATTTGCAATGTTGAGTCACATGGATAAACGGGCGGCAGACTGTTAATTGATTCAGTGTTTTTAATGGTAACTGGAGCTCCTGTATCCAGACCCAACTCGTTTGGTTCATCCTCGATCATCAATTGAATCGTATATGGGGACATATTTTGTGTTATACGGTATTCAAGTACACAGAATTTAGGTCGTTGGCTGGGTCTTCCAGAATGTTTCCCCTCTAAGTGGCAGCTTATTATTGCGCCTTGATTAAGTGAGATTGGTTGGTGGAGCGGGTTCCGATCTACACACGCGAGTTACGTTGCCTATTTTTCCATATTTTCGGCGGATGCTTGCTTTGTGACGACAGTCAGAAACACGAGCAGGTTGCGTCCCGCAACAAAAGCAAACCAGCTGTTTTGAGCTTCACCTGGAGTCCGTGGAATAGCAACTGCGTGAACAGCATCGATGATTAGTTGTGCAGTGATTTCATGTAGTTGGTGCGAGATTTTCTTTCCTTGTAGAACGATTAGACAAGCATTATCCCACGTGGTATCTGACTCGTTCAGAGATAACCATTTTTCCGTGTGCTTTCGTTCAGAATCCCCGCAGTTAAGCACTGTATTTTTATTTCTTTTTAAAATTTATCGGGCGGAATTTGTTGCATTTACACGGGAATACAATGATGGATTTGTGCAATGAAGTCGTTGACGATCTTGTTCCGTTTATGTACAATAGTTGAAAAGCAGCATCTCGCAGTACAAAACATTCGGTTTCAACCCCACAAAGTGGTATATTTATCCAAAGCCGATGTAACGGTGTCACAATTTTCTACATAAAATACATCATAATTTTGCTGGCCTTCATCTCCCAGAACGTTTTTGAATGGTCGCGTGATTTACTACTCCGAAAGTGAAATCACGGGATTCAAAAGAGGCAGTAGTTCCAGGTAGTTAATAGATCATTTCTTCCACCTCATCCAGTTTGATAAGGTTGGTTTGTCCTCAGCGCAAGACTAAAAGTTAGCAGGTGGATTAATGATAGGATTCATCTGGATCTCGTCGCCAGTAATACGTAGTAACGAATTCAGGCAAAGCAAGCCCCCAGGCCGCAGTTTAGCAAGAACAAGGCACAATACGATACAAAGTGTATCAGGCGCAGCAGTGCGACTGGCTCACTTGATACACGAGTTAAAGCATGAGCAAGTTATTGGTAAAATCGAGGAAAATCAATAAGAACGAGGTGTGGCTGAACCAACCAATCAATATCAGTGTAAGGAGATAACAATACTGACCACTTTCTTCTTTCTTTCTCAAACGTCAAATTTGCCACCGTATCACCCGTCTTCATGTTCTCACTAATTTGATGGCGGTTTACATTTTTCTGTTTATCTGCTATGGGCGTTCCTCTTGCTCCGATTTCACGTCAGTGGTCTCAAATTTTGGTAGTCCAAAATTCGTTATTACTAAATAGTCATGAACAAACAGCCAGCAAATGTGCTAAGCAAAGATCGACAGCTACTTTATACATTTTCGTGATGATTTACTCAACAGACCTACCAAATTCGACGTAGATGTCCAGGTCATCATCAGGTAACACAATGAAACTACAGGTAAATTAGATACCCTAACAAAAGTAACAAGTGATTTTATTGCTTTTATATTTTTCGTTATTTCGTGGTCGTTGAAATAGAGAATGCTTTATTTATCTGAATAAACTGTCCCAAACGTGTTTTGACGAATATGAGGTTTCAGTAACTTGAAAATCCCCATTTGTGCTAATGAGGACAAAGAGACAACTTGGTGAGCAAATGCTTTCGATGATTCATCTTCAGACCGATACAATCATATATAGGGTTAAAAAAGGGTAAGATCGACATAGTTGATACAATTAACGTAGGGTAAAAAATCGAAAACGGGTTAATTAAAATGTACGGGTTTCTTGACCTTGCGCCATTGATCTCATTATCATCCGCTTTTGCTGGCCAGGGAAGCTGAACAGCCTTGCTGAACAGCCGTTGCGAGTCTACGGAGACGTTGACCCTTTGACCGGTGCGGCGGAACTATATATACAACTCTAAAGTTACGCTCTGGATCCACTTGATGTCCGCTGTCCACTGTATGATTCAGAATAGAGCTACTAATGGCTCCAGTGCCACTTCGACGTATTTAACGCGGACAGTGTTCGTTTATGCGTTTGTACAAGTGCCGCGCCGTTCGACCGATATACGATGCGCCACAAGCGCATTCAAACTGATAGATAACCATTGAGTCGGTCAGCATCGGCAACTTATCCTTGGTTCGCGAACGAACGAGTGGTTCCGTTGTAAACATACATTTAAGCGTAGTTGCGGCAAAAGTTGATTTAATCGCAGCAGAAAGACTTCGAGTTAAACGTTCTGTAGCCGCGTCCCCTTTGAAAGGCAGGCGTATGAAGAGTTCCTTTTTTGCCACTGTTAACAATGGTACCGGTTTTGGCTTTTCTTCAAGGTTTCTTAAAATAAATCTGTCGACGTAACCGTTTTCGCGCAACACATTCTGTATAAACGTCAACTCCGCGTCTAAGGTGTCTTCAGAGCATATTCGACGTGCTCTCGATGTAAGGCAACGAATCAAGTTGCGCTTGTATCTCAGGGGGACAAAGCTGTGAAAATTCGTATATTGACCAACCCATGTTGCCTTTCTGTAGATCTGCCGCTGGATGGAGCAATGTAGCCGTCTAGATAAGGCAGCTGATTTTCGGCTTCTCTTTCGTACGTAAAACGTACTGATGCATGGGCTCGGTTAAAACGGTTAAGGATTTCATCTAAGTTAAAATCCTCATCCATCAGAACGAATATATCGTCCATGTAACGATAGTAGTGGCTAAAAGTGGCCATATCCACCTGTAGTGCGGATAATAAGAACGCCCTGCTTCAGGATTGCGTAAGCCAGACTTTACAATAATTCTTTCACAATGGACGGTATTTCCAAATTTTAACCTAGTCTCTCATGGAAGCCTGGTGTTTTTACGGCTGCTTTAATCCAGTCCTCACCATCCGGTTTGAAAGGACTTCCTAATGCCTTTCGATCAAAACAAGCATGCTGTTGATTCTGTGATGTTTGCAGTTGAGCCACTGCCAACTGTGATGCTCAAAGCAGACTCGACTTTAACCGAAATTTTACATAAACGCCCTTAGAGTTTCGTAGTATGACATTAGAAACAGCGTATCCAAGCGCAGGCGCAGTTTACGGCCAGTCATCATAAGGTGTGATGTTTGAACGGTGATGAGTGTACAGAAGCTCGATAAGCCATTCAGCAGTTAGCTAGGGTTGTGTCATATTGCTGATGCGTCTCGCTATTCATAAACGACTGTAATGATGCCTTCGGTATGCGAGTGTTGTGTCCTACTAGCCTGTTTGCTTCCGGGCGATACTCAGTTTTCCGTGTTTTTCAAATGCCGAAAACCTGACAACTCGCTCATAAGTATGCTTACGAAGTTGGTTCCGCGGTTTGAGTGTAACTGATAGGGTGATCCCCACCTTGCCACCCTATTGATGAAGAAAGCTTATGCCACAATCCAAGCGTCTGCGTTTTGCAGCGGTACTGTTTCACACCATTTGCTAAAGTGGTCCACCATCACAAAAGTGAAACGATAGCCTCAAGCAGTCACTGGCAATGGAATAACGAGGTCGAGACCCACGGTCTCGTTTGGAAATCCAGTAGTCATTGGCTGCAGTGTACTATGACGAGTGGTTGTGGGGTTTTGATCCTTGCGCATTCAGCGCACGACCAGCAATATGACGCCGCAAATAATGCTAGCAGTACCGGCCTCGGATTGCGGCCCTCATGTTATTCTCCCCGCGTTCTTAATACTTCATGAATCTTTGCATCACCTTCTACATTTCAAAGGTGGGTAGAGCATTTATTCGCAAATTAGCCGGTCTGTTTTGGAAATATATAAGGTTGTCGATTTCGCACATATATATCCAAATGATCACAGGCACTTGGTTTTCCAAATGGCAGCTACTAGCTCATGACGCAATAATAGGTTCCATTCCTTTCGCCGTGCGCTGTGTGAGTGCAGCACTGTTGCCATGGTCACTTATATCTGTGTCCAAAAGCTACGGTCCTGCGGATGGACGTTTATTAGAGAATGTCAACATAAGTGCTTCACACAGTGCAATCCAAAATGTTTACAATGTTCTCTGTTGTGCACTTCTTCAAATGAATACATGAATAGTCTTCAGTAGTTCGTTCAGCGGGCGAGCGATTTCGGCAAATTCCCGAACGTAGTGCCGAAATTAAGGGACAAGGTAGAGAAATCTACGCACTTCGTCAGCGTTCTTTGGGACCGGCTATGAGCGGACCCTTTTGACTTTCGCCGGGTCGCAGCGCACTGCTCTTCCAGACACCAGATGACCTAGGTAGGCAAATTCTCTTAGAACTTAACACTTTGATGATTGGTGTTTTAACCCTAACTGCAATAGACGATCTAGCGTAGCCTTAAGGCTCTGGCTATGAGCTCCCTTAGTTTTATGTGCACAACGATATCGGATAGGTTAACTAGACAGCGTTTGGTATGGATTCAGCTAGAGCTTTGTGCATGAGGCGCTGAAAAGTGGGCGCATTTGTTAAGCAAACCGGATGGTTTGAACGTCGTACCTGTCGTAGGTGTAGATGGACCTTCCAACACCCCGAAGCCAGGTATAAGGTAGTGAGTAAGTAACTGCATCAATCGTGTCCTCTATTCTCTATAAAGGAAAGCTGATCTTCCCAGTAACCGAATTAAGGCTAGGATAATATACTCGAAGCCGCAGTTCTCTGCTTTTCTTGTTGACAACAACAATGGGCTATGCTCAAAGTGATTTTGATGGTTGAATAATAACACGTCGTAACAGATCATGGAAAACCTTTTTTAATTCTTCCAGGCACATAAGGGGGCACACATCGAGCTTGCTGTTGAGTCGATGCGGTGTTGTAAACTTTTCACTCTTCTGTGTCTTTCTCTGACAAAGCAAAAGCCATTGCTTTTTAATAAAATATCTTAAAATATCTTGCTCTTATTTTTCGATAATTCTGCAGAAATTCCACATATATAAGGTTACATAGGAGACTCTGCTCTCTAATTGACAGCGCATGGCGGTTTGCCAGGACAAACGGTACTGGTTGATCTTTGATCGCTGTGGCCTTGTTTTCTAAATCAACTTTAGCATTGAAAAAGGTAAAAAAGTCCACTCCCAGCACAACATACCAGGGGAGGTCTTCTACCTTAAAATAAACAATGGGTCGTCGACATCCATTCTAGCTTAATCGTCGCAATTGCCCAACCTGAACATTTGACCCGCGTCACCAGATTTAGAATGCTGTCGTGAAAAACTGTGTTGTCCGCCGGAATAACACGCTTTCGGACTATAGAACATAAGGCCCCAGTATCAACTAGAATTTTAAAATATTTTCCATGTCAACCTAGAAATCAACGGATCAAATGTTATGTGTGCTCCAGAAATAGTTGGCACAGTAAACAAGAAATTTCGTGGCTCACTACACCGGTTGTATCTTTCAGCGTGTCCTTCTCGGTCCTCTGGCTTTGCGGGTCCCCTCACCGCGGATTGATGAGAGGATGGTGACTAACCGAACGATCTCTGTAACTGATAGTTCGGTAGTAGGAACCATTCTTGCAAGCGCCGATGATCTTTTGGTGAGGACGGCATTGAGTGAGGCAGCTATGACGAATGGATTGCGTGACTTTGGTACATTGATGCAACAGAATGCGTTGTGGTTGCTGGTGCAGTTAGTTTAAGCATTCATAAGTGGTTGCGATGGTGATAGTTTCCACCATCTAGTGCTGAGTTTTACGGTTGTACTTGGAGAGTAGCTCTTGGTTCTTCACGCCGAAAAGAAGGCGGTGAACGATTTTTTTTCTTGATCAGCTTGTGTTGCATCCGGAAAAAATTGCAGTCATTTCCATAAAGCTCCTAACGTATCTCTGTACGTTTTCTGAAGATAACTGCTGCCAGACATAAAAAGATTAGATCGACAAGGCCGATGGAGCTTTAATCAAGTAAAGCGTTTGTAAACGGTAGCGTACTTCTTCCAATGGGGCATCCTGGGGCAGCCAACAAGCCAGCAGTTGACGAGCGGGTTTGTCACCGAGAAAACTCACGATTCATTTCGGGTGGTCAGTGTGGATAACGTACATCAGGTGGTTTCGCATCCGGCCTTCCAAAATTTCGTGGTCGTCGCCAAGTGTAAACAGAGTAAACTTAGGTAAAGCAGGGGCTGTTTCCCGCGCAACACATTTCATATCTTAGTAGGATCGCCATGTTATGTAATAATCGTCCGGTTCAAATCTCCAGGCAACAAAACTAGAATCAGGGAGCGAGATAGATTGTGTGATTAAACCAGGGTCAAATCTATCATACAACTCGCGGATGAGTCAACGACGCAAGCCCACGCAAACCGTTAAAAAGTTACTCGATGCTGATGCTGTTTGATTAATCTGATGATTAAGAATAAACACGTACCATGTTCACGTCAGACTGGAATGATGAGGAGGTTCACAAAACGAATTCTACTTCTCATTGTGCTACTGTGCTATGGTTTAACTAATAAGTTACAGTTTCTTCTATTAATTTTTTATCTTTTCAAATGTTGCTCTACGAGATTTAATTAAGGGGGGTTCATCGCAGCCAGTTTCCAGATTTACCAGATTAGCTGGTAAGCAAAGACGCTGTCCGGTGTTTAAGAAAATTCTGGTTACATTTAGGTATCAACATAAGTGAATCCTTTGTCCTTGCTATGTTTACTTGTCAACCGAGTTAAAATCCCTTGTAATCCTTTGCAAGAATGAATTGTTTTACTAAAGAACCATGTTTTGATGCCCGTAATTAATTACTGATAATTTGCTAGCATAATTCCTACTATTTGTGCTTTCTAATCTCCACTCACAGACTTTCATCCGATATATAGACATTCATTGTGCACTAACGATCAAGTTTAACATCAAACAGTTCTTGACTTGCGCTGCCTACAGTTTTAACCATTGGTAAGTCATCGAGTAACATCGATGGATGAATGTCATTTAAAGCGCATCCTTTTGTGCACCCTTCAGTGGGTTTAATAATAATCGTTGTCAGCCGAGTCGCTCCTTAGCCCAGGAGCCGCTGACAGTCGTACGGTTCAGTGTTACTGAATCAAAAGCCACCTCCATAAAAGCTAAACTGTTGGGCGACCGAAAACAGTGCAAATCTATATATCTATTGATAGGCGCCTAAGCTAAATCGGGAAATGAAAACGACTTACGTGTCCTGTACGCTATTAATAAGCGTTTCACGCACAGATTCCGGAAGCATCTGCTATCTTTTGCTGTAGCTATCTATATTGGCCATCTCAATCCGGAATTGTGCGTACGGAAACAGGTCGTACGTTCTGAACTTCTACTGTTGTCTACAATGTAAATTATAATTTCCGGTGATTTATGCCCCGGTTAATTTTGGTTTGTAGAAGTGACTGACGCTAGCAGATCATTGGCCATCTTCAACAATTGCATACTTTGTTCACTGGTTCCCATTTGAAACAAATTCCCGAGCAATACGCATCCCTATTCGGCATCTGTAGCACATAATCGTCATCATAATTTCAAGTCAAAATGAGAAAATATTTATGCAGCCAGACGGATGCATTTTCAGCATTTTGCGCTATCACGAATGGGATAAAACAATAGTGGCAAATGTACGAATTTCACAACATGGCTAAAGTGTGCACGTGTGCACGCTCTAGATGCCACTTAGCTAATGATTCCCGCATCATTGATCAACAACCGCAAATTTATAGAACGAGTAATAAGATTCTTCATGCAGTTGGCGAAGTCAATATTTAGTACAACGTTTATTGATAGCTCGCTTCATTTTGAAATGGTAACAAACCGAGTTGTGCGTGGTGTCTCAGATACTCATTCAAAGATACAAAGGAGCTGAGTCAAAGCATTCCTCAAAAGAATGCATATAAAATTGGTACGTTTGCAATAAGTAGCGCAACAGACGATGTTTTGGGGGAGAGCTGTAACGGGCAATTCAATGGCTCCGCCTTCATGAGAATTACCGAAAAGTATGCTTTACTCAGAATCTGCCTACCTTGATTCATTCTATAAAACAGGCTAGCATAACGATCATTGTACGGCACGCAAATTTTACTCAGCCATATGTACTTCAAAGGCGCGGATGTGCTGAAACGTCCGATGTCAGTACGCGAGTAAAGTGTATATAGTCCGGACACCATACTTCTGATGTCATTGTTGGAGGCTACTGTGAGCTTAACTAAACCATTAGCTCAGGTTTTCTAGGAATTTGGGAGTGACTTGCAGGTACTAATTTTGTGAACGTTCGTAACATCAACCAACATTTACATGTGGGCAATGGCACAGTCGCCGCTAACTACCACGCGATTACTCTTCTTCCTGCGTTTAATAAAGCTATGGAATTTGTCGTTATAGGTGCACTATGGAATATTTAGAAAGGCGCAATAGCATCATGTAAGAACAACATAGATTCAGTCAAATCTGTTCAAGTATCTCGAACCTTTTTTAGTCCCATTATCTAGACGAAATTAGTCAATGCCATAGAAGAATTTGACTCTGCTTAGTTTGATCTCTAGAAGCCGTCTTATCCCCCTGATCCCCAGCTTCTTCTTTAAAAGCTGCGGAGCTATGGGATCAGGGACCCTACAACTGGCTTGATTCATTCATTCTTACTCAAAAGATTTTTGAATGTGCGAATTCCTAGCATCCTGTCCGACTCGGCAATGGTTTAGTTTGACGTTACTCTAGTTTCGCTAATAGGTACGAGGTTATTTCTCCTGTTCATAAATGTCTTCACTGCAGTGTTGACATCGAACTTTCTACTCTTTGCGTACGAGCTAGAGTTGGTCTGCCAAACGAGTAGACGACCAAATGTCACTGCGTGGTTGTCTCGACATGGCTTACGTGTGGTCAACCCAGAACATACTTGAGTTTAATCATGTCAAGTTTAAAATAATAAGACTAGGTAACCTGAGCACCTACCAATATTCACTGAATGAACGCTCCCTGCAGTGCGCTTCTCCTGGAAGTGTGCTCCTGGAGGTGTGCTTGTACAGGAGGATATATGTTGCCCAACGGCAGCTGCGATAATCAGTAAAATTAGCCAGTCAACAATTAAGTCTATTGCGAAGGGATTTGTTTGTAGTTTCCCTATCAACTTTTCTAAATTATCAGTGCTTAGTTGGGACCACAGGCTTAATTGTCCATCCAAGTGTGGCACCCCTGGCAAAAATATGACTTCACTGTCCTTGGGAAGCCGCAAGGTAGATTGACAAAAATGTTAAAGGGATTGCTCTACCTAACTTACCAACTAAGACTAAAGACGCTAGGATCTTGTGTTGAACAAAATCTATTTCTGCTAACTCAATTCATTTTTGTCTACCAGATACTAAGGGAATCCCCACAGATTCCTAACCTTATTGAACACCTTTTCTTTTCCTGTTTCTCAGCCAAGAAACTTATTTCGCTTTTTTCAATTCTGCTTCTACTTTGTCTCATTTGAAAAAGTTGACTTAATGATGCATCACACCATCCGCATTACATCATTTAACTCAATTTACTGGGGCACACGTCTACGTAACGAAACTTTATGCACACCTGAACTTGCGGTAAGTCCCTCGTTAAGCGCTTGCTTGTTTTGATACATTCAATATTAATATATAATTTACCTAAGGAAGATTCTCAACCATATACGTTTATAACTGTGACGAAAAGATTTTGCCGTTGTACCTCCTCTGTCTAGTTCATCGAACTCAGCACCGACACCTACTGATGGGCAAAATCAAAAATGAAGTATGCAGCTAACGAGTGCGCACGAGCCCCGCTCTTAGTTAGGAGCTGTCCGTCCGCTGCTTGTAACACGGATTGGTCAACTGCCACCTTCAGGCTCCGCTTCACGTAAGGAATGGGTTATTCTCCACTTTATGTGGCGGCTGCGATTGCCCTTCGAAATGCAGGAGCAGGCTACTTTTTGCACTGTTACAAACATTCAACTGCTTCTTTTACGTGTTGTAGTTTGTTGGATCTCCTGTGAGCAGAAATACGTCTCACCATCTTAGCTGCTCCTGGACAATTTTACCACACTTATTTTCTGGCTAGTTTGGTTGGATGGACCAGGTTTTTGATGCATTATTCGTTAACAATAAGAACAAAGAAATGTCACACTATTCTTATAAATGTTAAACCGCTATCCACTGGTATTTCTTGCAGCAGAAGCGAATCAACTTGGCTCAATTCTCCAGCGAACCATCAGTCAGATTTCCAGTAGCTCTAGGCTGGCTAATTTAGGCTTGAATCAGCGAAAGCACCTCCATGTTGGCCATGAGCACTGAATGATCGCATGTTGTCAGGGACTATTTGATTCAAATGACATGCAATTGTTGCGCTTTGCTCATTGCCAGAAGGTCTAGGAAACAAAGAGTTGAGTACGTTGTGAAACACGTCTATCAGACCAATGTATTGCGCTGTACAAATAAACTTAGCGAATACATGATTTTTGCTCCTACAACACAAAATCCGCTAATGAATTTACAGCCACGCTGTTTTTGGGCCACAGGAATAAGGACCTAATAGTTGGAAATGGCAGCAACATTCTCCTGAGTCATGTAATCCACAGGAATATTATATCCTTAAAGTACGCACACAGTCCGTTTTACTATCCGCGAAAGCTTAGTTGTGGATTTAAAAGGTTAAACAATATTTGATATTAAGATAGTAAAATATGTAAATGTATGGATGCCTTCCGTGATCTAACGGTACGCTTTTCCGCGGTTTGGACATATGCGATGGCATCTGTTTTAAAAGAGAGATTTTTCACATGCCGGTGTTCACCACTTTGCGTTGGTCCGAAATTTCCCCATCGCATATGACAACTGCCGATACATTTAGTACCGGATTCTAGTTAAACACAAATAGAGTAAATCAGGAATGCCAAGACGATAAAGGAGAATATTTTACTTTGAATTAACCTAACCTAAATAATTATTCGCTCAAACTTACAGCCTAAGTGATACCAGATGAATAATCTCTAAAGCTGTCCATTAAAATCCACAGAACTTTCAGTGGCCTGCTCTGTTCATTGATAGACGTGTCACTTTACTAAATGTAAACTGTATAGGTGTACTTTAAAATTCCAAGAAGAAAGATAGAGATTATTCTAAATATTTGCGTCATTCTAATATTCCGCTATTATTTGACTCTACGCGCTTGCCTGAGTAGTCAAATTTACTGCTATATTCACATAAGGTAACAAGGAATATGGAAGTTACTGAGGACACATTTCACACCAGTTAACCTAAAAGGCTTCATTGATCCTCTAAAATTACCGATTTTATGCAAATGATAGCAAGGGTAAATGTGTTAATCTTGCAGTATATTAGTCATAAGCTGGATTATTTGAGCATAGTAATGCGATTTCCCTAAAACCATTGCCGATTTTATACATTAATGGGACACCGTAAATCAGTGGGCATTCCAAATTCCAGTATCACTTGAAATATCTGTCTTAAATGTAATCACACTGTGATGTCGGTTGCAGTAATATTTATCGTCAACGGCAACGAACAGACCGAAGTTCCAGCTGTAGAAAAATGTTAGACTTACCTATCAGTTGCTACGTATAGAATACCCGAATATGCAATCATGAACCGCGCCCGCTAAAGCGGCCCTGCCAGCCCTCTAAGAAACAAACATTTTCCCTAGATCCGTGAAACATGTTTGGCTTCA
>OX104059.1:57191873-57217955 GCA_944474145.2 Dicrocoelium dendriticum
TAACCATTGGTAAGTCATCGAGTAACCGACGGATGAATGTCATTTAAAGCGCATTGTTTTGCGCACCTTTCAGTGTGTTTAATAATGATCGTTGTCAGCCGAGTCGCTCCTTAGCCCAGAAGCCACTGCAAGTAGTTTGTTTCAGAATTACTGAAGCAAAAGTTACCTCCATAATAGCTAAACAGTTGGACAATTAAAAACAATGCAAATCTATATCTATTGAGAGACGCCTAAGGTAAATCGGGAGATGAAAACGACTTACGTGCCGTGTACGCTATTAATAAGCGTTTCACGCACAAATTCCGGAAGCATCTATTATCTTTCGCTGTAGCTAACTACATTGTCCATTTCAATCCATGATTGTGAATACCAAAACATGTAGTACGTTCTGAACCGCTACTGTGGTATACAATTTAAATTATAATTTCAGGTGATTTATGCCCGGTTAATGTTGGTTTGTGAAAGTGGCTGTCCATAGCAGATCATCGGCCGCCTTCAATGATTGCGTACTTTGTTCACTGGTCCCCGTTATAAATAGAAATTTTGATCAATGCGCAGCCCTATCCGGCACATTTAGCACATAATCATCATCATGTATTCAAGTCAACTTGAGAAAAGATTTATGCATTGACGGATGCATTTTCAGCATTTTACACTACCACGGATGTGATAAAACAATAGTAGCAAATATAAGAATTTCACAGCATGGCTAAAGTGTGCACATGTACACTCTGCAGATGTCACTTAAGTGAAGATTCCCGCATCATTGATCAACAATCGCAAATTGACAGAACGAGTTATAAGGTTCTTCATCCAGTTGAAGAGGCCAACATTTGCTGGAACGTTTATTGATAGCTAGAATCAATTTCAAAAGGCAAAAAAGTGAATTGTGCGTGATGTCTCAGATACTCATTCAAATAATCAAAGAAGCAGAGTGGCCCCAGTGATCTTGAACATTTTCAGCCAAATAATTGGTCAAAAGAATGCATAGAAAATTGGTACGTTTGCAATAAGTAGCGCAACAGACGATGTTGGGGAGGAGAGCGGTAACGGCTAATTCAATGGCTCCACTTTCATGAGAATTACCGAAAAGAAAGCTTTACTCAGAATCTGCCTACCTTGTATTATTCTATAAAACAGACTAGCATGGTGATCATTGTACGGCAAGCAAATTTTACTCAGCCACATCTCCTTTACAACCGCGGATGTGCTGAACCGTCTGATGTCAGTACGCGAGTACAGTGTATATAGTCCGTACACCATACGTCTCAAGTCATTGATGGAGGCTACTATGAGCTTAACTAAACTATTAGCTCAGGTTTTCTAGGGTTTTGTAAGCGACTTGCAGGTACTAAGTTTTTGGACGTGCGGAATATTCACCAACATTTACATGGGGGTAATGACAGTCGTCGCTAACTACCACGCGATTACTCTTCTCCCTATGTTTAATAAAGCTATGGAATTTGTTGTTATTGATGCACTATGGAATATTTAGAAAGGCGCAATAGCATCGTGTAAGAGCAGCATGTATTCAGTCAAAACCGTTCACGTACCACGAACCTATTTTAGTTCTATTATCTCGACGGAATTAATCAATGCCATAGAATACTTTGACGCTGCTTTGTTTGATTTCTAGAAGGCATCTTACCCAATTGGTCCCCGGATTCTTCCTCAAAAGCTACGGAGCTATGGGATCAGTTACCCTACAACGGGCTTGATTCATTCACTCTTACTCCAACGATTTTTGAATGTGCGAGTTATTAGCATCCTGTCCGAATTGGCCAAGGTTTAGTTTGACGTTACTCTAGGCTCGTTAATAGGTGCAAGGTTATTTCACCTGTTCATTAATGTCTTCACTGCAGTGTTGACATCGAACTTTCTACTCTTTGCGTACGAGCTAGAGTTGGTCTGCCAAACGAGTAGACAAGCAAATAGCACGGCGTGGTTGTTTTGACAAGGCTTACGTGTGGTCACCCCAGAACATACTTGAGTTTAATCATGTCAAGTTTAAAATAACGACTAGTTAACCTGAAAAGCTAACAATATTGATTGAATGAACGCGCCCTGCTGTGCGCTTCTCCTGGAAGTGGTGTTGGTGTACTCGTAGAGGAGGATATATGGTGTACAAAGGCGGCTGAGAGAATCCGTAAAATTAGCCAGCCAACAATTAAGTCTACTGCGAAGGGTGTAGTTTGTAATTTTTCTCTAACTTTTCTAAATTATCAATGTTTACTTGGGACCACATGATGAATAGTCCATCCAAATGTGGCACCTCCGGCAAAAATATGTCCTCACTGTCCTTGGGATGTAGCAAGGTTGATTGACAAAATTTTAAAGGGATTGCTCTACCTACCTTACCAACTAAGACTAAAGACGCTAGGATCTTTTGTTAAACAAAATCTATTTCTGCTAACTCATTTCATTTTTGTCTACCAGATACTAAGGGAACTCCACCGATTCCGACCCTTATTGAACACTGTTTCATTTCGTGTTTCTCAGCAAGGAAACTTATTTCGCATTTTTTTCAATTCTGCTTCTACTCTGTCCCATTTGAAAAAGTTGACTTAAGGATGCATTACACCACCCTCATTACGGCATTTAACCCAATTTACTGGGACATACGTCTACGTAACGAAATATTATGCACTCCTGCACTTGCGGTAAGTCCCCCGTTACGCGCTTGTTTGTTTTGATACATTCAATATTAATATCTACTTTACCTAAGGAAGATTCTTATCCATATACGTTTATAGCTGTGATGAAATCATTTTTCCATTGTACCGCTGCAAAATCAGTCTAAACCATCGAACTCAGCACCGACACATAGTGATGCGAAAAATCAAAAATGAAGTATGCAGCTAACGAGTGCGCACGAGCCCCGCTCTTAGTTAGGAGCTGCCCGTCCGCTTCTTGTAACACGGATTGGTCAAATGCCAGCTTCAGGCTCCGCTTCAAGTAAGGAATGTTTTATTCTCCACTTTATGTGGCGGTTGCGAAGGCGCTTCGAATTGCAGGAGCATGCTAATTTTTCCACTGTTACGAACATTCTACTGCTTCTTATAAGTGTTATAGTTTGTTGGATCTCCTGAGAGCAGGAATACATCTCACCATCCGCGCTGCTCCTGAACAATTTTACAACACTTCTTTTCTGGCTAGCTTATTCGGATGGACCAGGATTTTTGATGGTTTATTAGTTAACACTAAGAGCAAAGAGATGTCACACTATCCTTTTAAATGTTAAACAGTTGTTTTGGGTGAGAGTTCACTCTCACCTAGGCTCCCCTACGCTACTCTATGCTATTGTATACCACTCAACTACGCACTGATGATGTCATCTCGATTGGTGACGAAACGTTTGCAACAAAATTGCTAAGCTCTGCGAACAGTTAAACAGTCATATATTATTCTAAATACTTCTGCAGCTGTATAGTATTCTGCTATTACTTAACTCTACGCGCTAGCCTGGGAAGCAAAATTCCCTGCTATATTCACGAAAGTTACCAAGGAACGTGAAGTTACTGAGGATATATTTCACACCAGTTGACCTAAAATGCTTCATTGATCTTCCAAAATTACCGGTCTTATAGGAATTATAACATGGGTAAATGTGCTAAGCTTGCAGTATGTTAGTCATAAGCTGGATTATCTGAGCACAGTAAAAAGGATTTCGGCAAAACCTTTGCCAATGATATACATTTGGGAGACACCGAGGTCATTGGGCATTCCAAATTCCAGTATCACATGAAATATCTGCTGAAGATGTAATCACACTGTGATGTCGATTGCAGTAATGTTTATTATCAACGGCAACGAACAGACTGATGTTTCAGCTGTAGAAACACGTTAAATCTTCCTATCAGTTGTTACGCGTAAAATACTCGAATATGAAATCATGAACCGCGCGGACTAAAGCGGCTCTACCTATGCCCTAATGAACAAAGAATTTTTCCCTAGATCAGTGAAACATGTTTGGTTATGACATGCCGCTCTTCCCAGTATAGTTCATCTGCCGGTATACGTTAATCAAAATTTTTATTGATAAGCGTTCACCTAATGACCATGCGCTAGAAGGCTAGGAACAATACTGAGACTACAGTAAAACTATGCATGGTAGGTTGTTAGTTTTTGCATACTGACATATCTGATTGTTACTAAGAATATGAGGAATAACATTAAGAAATAGGTTTAGGTGTGTTTTAAATATACGGGTTTAGATATGAAAAAACTAATCTCCACAAAAGCAAACAGAATATATTAGTTGTAAACGACTTTTCTGACAATATTTTATTAAGTATACGATAATGGAAACGAAGCAGGTGTGTTTACTTATTAACAGTAATAGTAAAAGTAATGGATATATTTTGCAACGAGCGAGAGACTTGCCATATTTGACATAGATCATATTTTACAGAATATGTCATGCTGATGCATGAATGGTAAACAGTTGTGTGCTTTTCATTGCTTTTGCTGTTTCAAGGGTTTATATTAACTCACAGGTGTGCTTTAACGCAATGTGCACTGGTTGGAATAGTGGATGGTAACAGCACTAAGGGTGTGTCACCCAGTATGAAAAGCTTTTTGCACTCATTAGATACTGTCTGGCATTTCTTGCTACCAAACATCAATTGATCTTTTGCGAAAGAACAGGGTCATAATTGTGTTCAAATCTAGGTACTTCTTGAGCTTAAAGCGAAAGGCCGTTGCGCTCTCACACCATCTGATTTTGATTGGGAGCTTGTTTCACAGTACAGCATATCTGATAAGGAAAACTTTAACAGCAGTTTTACCCTGCACCTGGGTATACACAAGAAAAATCCTTATTGCGTAGCACCCTTGTCGAACTATGTTGTAGTTCTAGGAAGAGCAAATAGCTTTGGAATTTTGAAAAATCATGTTGCGCAGAATCATCAGGTTATGTCTCAATCTCCATAGCTAAATCGGATTGAGTTGGAATTGTTGGTAGCGCTCCCGATAGTTCTTAATGGATATTTTGTCTAGGAGACGTTTGTTAAATGACCTTAGTAGAATTTCTAGAGATAGTCTGTCATATTTCCTCTTATTGCCACAAATGATACTGCAGTATTCAAAATTGGACAAGGGAGGATTTCGGAGAGGTCTACATTGGCTGGGGTTATAGTTTGATTTTCTGGTCCTATCCAGCTAGTATTCCACTCGTTAAGGAAGGTTGTTTGTGCAAGGAAACCTAATTTTGGGGTCGCGGGTAGACAGATTACATAAATGTGTTGGCCTTTGTGTGTAACTGACTCATTTGGTATAGAACAGCCGCGAGACATTATGCTAGATTTTTTCGCCGTGAACTTCATCATCCAGGTGTCACACTATTTCTCAAAGGAGTAGAGGTCTTACTGTATCACCAGGAGTGTAACTTGAAGTTTAGCTCTTCGGAATTCGTAGGCTGTCTATATGTTACCTGCAAATAGGAAAGAGATGCCATCACTTCTAACCGCATAAATGTCATTGACGTAGAGCATGAACAGTAACGGACCAAATACACTCCCTTGAATAGCACCCTTAGTGATTGAAAGTGATGAAGAGTGGTGTTCGGCTGTAGTAAGTACCCGAGAACAGCCGGTCAGATATGACTATATCCAGCCTAGGACAATTCGTTGTGTCCAAGACAAAATTTTGTTTGCGCTAAACATAAACTCGTGCACGTTAATCATCTAAAATAAAGGTAGGCTTTTGTTATATTGATTGGGTTGAAACACGTGTTTTGGGAGTAAAATTATTCATGTAACTTAATAGCAAAGTATACCAGATCATCAAATGTATTAATCAATACGTTAATGTAATCGCATTTTGTCGGTTCTGAGATAGGCGCTATATAAATTCTTTTTTAACTTCCGTCATTTGGGGTTTTTCAAAGCCGCACCTACTAGTTATCTGGTATTTCTGAATCCTATTCTAGTAACAAAGGCATTTGTTAATTTAAAGTTTCGTGCGCAATATAGCATTTTACGCTTTTTATCAAGCTTATTATTAATAGGCCAAAATTAACGTCTGAAAAAATTAACTGTGTTAGAGAAAAAACTGCAAAGGTAATGTCCATAGCAAACATAATAAACAAAAGCTACAACACACCGGTCATCTAAGAGTACGCTGTGAATATCAACATTAACCGAATTTCATAATATATATAGAAAGCGGGATACAAGTGCTCTTATCAGACGCAAACTTGGTTCAAGAAATATTGGCAATATACTGTGTAACTGCGGCGAAAACAGGATACTGATGCATTATGATGACAATAGGTCGATTAGGGCTGATTTCCTTGCTGACTAGACGGTCGATTTAGTCTTATTATGGCTTTGGCAGCCTTGGAAATTGAGTTAATACTGATTTGCATCTGCTGCGCAGGTAACTATTCGACAATGCAAATAATGTAGTCGTTCAAGTATCCTGAAATCTAATCAGTAACTGAAGAGTGAGTGTATAGCAGGCAAGTTAAATTAAGAATGACTGATAAAAAATTTCAGTATGTCAGAATTCGACAAGTAGGTACGTAGGATAAGTTACAATAAAACATCTAAAATAACTATGTGCTAATATAGCAAGCCCATGTCCAGAAGAAGCAAATAAAAGAGAAAAATAATAGCATTCGATCAACCATAATTATTAACGTATAAACATAAACTGTGCACCACAAATTGTCCATTGTTTTCTTTGAACAACAGTAGCAATCCGAAGTTGTAATCCCGTTTTCAATTCCATAATTTTAGCATTATTATATTAACTAATTTAACATAGAATGGATCCATGCAGGGGTCTTGGATAATGGTAGAGTAGCAGATATATTTTCCATAGATTTGTGTTTTATTTTAGTATACGACGAGACTGACGCCAGCTAGCGTTCAGGTGTTGAGTCATACACTCAAAGTTTCGTTGGTTAGTTAATGGAATGATTCTTCTCGGTATGTTTGACGGATGATGGTCCAATCTATTGAGCGTTGGATAGCTTTAATATTTAGACGCCTTAGACACTCAACGTTTGGTAATGCTTCAAATTTCCGACTGTCAAGATAAACATTAATACCTCCCGTGTGCTTTAGCTGCAACTAAGGAGTTATTTAATATTGATACTCATAACGTCTAGTGCAGGTGTGTAAGCATATTGAACCCAGTTGAAATACACACAGGACCTTAGAAACATTTTTGACTTTCGCAGGTTTCTTGGGCTGTATCGGTTAAATGTGGCTAAAATACTGGACGTACTGACAGCTGAATCACGTTGGTGCAAACGAAGCGGTTTTTCAACATAATTTATCATTACCTTTGGGTGTATTGGTATATTCCTTTGACCCGGCATTCCAAGCTCCTAAGCATCCAACTAGCAGGATGGGACTTGAAAGAATCCCAGAGTAGCAATACAAAATGAATAAATTGTAGTCGGATGGCCGCTCATTACTCAGCCTCCTGGTAAATGTGCGATCTAAAGAAGTCATCGAAGAAAGCAAGGAAGTGTAAGGGATAAATCATACCGTAAAGAATCAATGGTAAGAGGAAGCGCCAAGTAAAATGGATGCAACACTTATCAACATCTTTTTCATTGAACGTGACTGCCGCGGACCGGCTACATGAATCATTAATTTTCTGATATCTGATACCAAGGTGTGAGTTATTAGCAGCTTAACAGAGAATGTTTCACCGTTGGATATTATAAAATTATAAACGCAAGGCTATAACTAAACAGAGACATTTATTTTATGGGGTAAAAACATGCATACGCTAAGCGTAGGCAGTATTTCCTCCTGTATTATAAAGTCAGTCATGTTTATCCACTGTAGGCCTGGCAGTGCAGTCAAGTTTTACTATATCGCTGTATTTTATTAAACAATGAGACATCTGTAACAGACCGCATAGACTTAGAGATGCACACATTATATATGTACATACATATATGGACAGTGGTTCCTATAGAACGCCTATGTCTTCAAGAAGCTAATTTAAGTTTGACTGCTTTAAGTCAAACACCCTAACAAACACTGAATATCAAGTACATTTTATGCACTAATGTAATAAAATAGTGGCTTTGTTGAAATGTAGCTGGAAGTTCCATCTGCCATTCTAATGGACTGGTTTCGAGTGCCTGTCGCTTGCTACCTTTTAGCACCTATCGAGCACGATACCGATGGTGAAATTTACTGCATTCGGACGATCAAAACCAAATGTATGTTTTATTTATCAGGTACGGTCACATTAGTCGGTTTAACGAAAGTGCAGTTTAACGCCAAGTACGGATCATATGGTGATATTGCATCGTAATTCAATCACACAAGTGCATCAAATGACCCTTGCAAACAGTCATTCACCTTTGTGGAAAGCGCCGCAAGCCCTGACACGATGGCTTAGTTGTAAAGATTCCGGCTGACATCAAGAAAACTTAGCGCAAGGGTGCCTGTGATTTCTACCTGACGATACTATACAAGTTAAAAACTGGCAGTGGCGTGAAAATGATTGTCTTGGGAAAGAAGAGCTAATCAACTGTAAACGGTTCAACTTTATTCCGCAATTCATTGAGTCACCACAGGTATTCTAGCCAAACGTCTAACATCAGCGTTGCCCAGCCAAAATTGTTACCATGCGGTTTTGTTTTAACCAGGTCTGTTGGTCGTTTCCCGTATTATATGCATAAAATACGATGGTTAAAATGTACAATAATTGTCTCCATCTCCGGTGCACGGATAGACAACCACTCTTCGCGGTCTCCCTTCTGGCTAGCACGCAGTTTTGCCCCACTATCATTGCGACACTCGTTGTGTTTGGTTTCAGTCGGATTTTCTTGGCAAGAATCTAGGATATCTTTAAAATGCGCAGGGACACAAAGTCTAGTTTTGAAATTTGGTTTGTCACATGAATATATGTTTGATGCTATTATCGTCACGATGTTATGCGACCAGTAAAGTTCAACTGCGTTCATTGAGCGCTTACTCAGCTCGGATGCAAAGGCACTTTAGTACTCATTCAGATCATCTGACTTTGCCAGGCGTTGTATGTCTAAACGCCCACCAGGTAGTTGCAGATATCCACAGAAACACAACCAGAGACCAGCGCATCTTGATGTATGGTCAGTTTCTAAACAATTGCCTCAAATCGAGCGGCAGTTTTAGACGCAGCCTCTCCAGATTAACTGATCGTGATGTGATGGATTTGGGTCCATGGCTGGTCCGAGACGGATGAACGCAAAGTAGTGCTCCTGTGGGTGTTACGTTGAAAGTCAGGACTAATGATACCTAGACAAGTATCTTCTAACACTTGTGGCAACAGCTGATGCCCATCAGTACGGAAGTCTGCGCCATGTTTGCCATCAAGGTACAGCTCACCAATGAACAGCTTTCCAACTAGGGGTTTCTGCTCACAAACAAGCACGCAGTGTCAGTATTTGCCTGTAGCAGGTTAGTTTCCTCCGTTGGTGACAGAAGTCATTTTCCACAGAGTTAGTTGGAGTGAGCGCATTTGACAAAATGACAAGAAGTCACTGCTTTTCCCCACATGCTTTAAATGAATTATCCAACCTGATGGCATAGATCCTTCTGTTGACTGGGATACAGTCGATCAGAGCAGCGTATTCCAGAGGCTCAGAGCAATATCCATATCAGCTTGATCAGCATTTAACGATGCGCCATCTCGGCATATAAACATTGAGAATATGCCACCGGTGTTGCATGTTGGGATATGAAGATAAGCGCAGAGCTCGAACCATCCAAATGGGTTCCTGACGCTGAATATATATATTTTTCAAGTAAGTGCTGTTGTTTGAAAAGATGCAAAAAATGCGCACATTAAACATGCAATTCTAAACGAGGATCGAGAGCAATAAAAGGAAACAAATGGATTGGCGTTATGCATTTGACTAAACGCTGACCGGTAGGCTGGACGGAGCGAAGTACCGCGTTTGCGTCTGAGCTAAAAGAAGAAGACAAAGAACAATCTAAACGAGGTTTGTGACGGCGAAAAAAGAAAGCGTTAAAAAAACAGGATAAATTTTGGAATGCTTCGATGACGATTAAAAGCTCGCGAGGGGAAACAAGAAGATGGGAACTCTGGATAAGTAGAAACACTACACCAATCCACATGGGTAGATGCAACAGATAGGACGCTGTTGCTTATCATTTGCGACCAACAAAGCGACAAGAAATAGTGTGCACGATACTGTCAGACTGTTCAGGCCTAAACACCAGGACGATTATTGTAGTAATAAACTATATGAATATAGCCTATGAATATGGCAGCCGTCCTACTTAGACAAAAAGACAATGCTGATAGGTTTCATTCTTAAACGTTTTATTGAGGTAGTGTAAAATGACCAAAAGGTATGCATATAACGAAAATAAAAAACGGTGGGTGTGCAAGTGTTCTGCCAAAACTAATGAAGCCAATGTCTTAAGCCAATCATCTGAGAGCGCTCAATAATGCCATAAAAGTCCACTTTCACTGGAAAACCCGAAATGCATAAATGTCCCTATAATGTTTTGCCCCCATTTAACATTTAAACATAACAACCCTAAACTTTGGTAGTCTGTTACTTATTTGCTAGGGCATTTTAGGATATTTAATGCAATGGCATTATCGATAATACAAAAGAAGTTATGGCGTACATTTCCGGTCCAACCGGAAATCCCATGTTTGTATAGCAATCATCTGTGTGGCTTCGTATCACAAATTCCAGTCAGATAAGGTTTCCAGTTTACTCGTAGATCTGGATTCTTCGGTAGTTTCAGTTTGCAGTATACTTTCTAGAATAGCGAAAATTGTAAGTATTTCACAGTTGTTTTCAGGTGTAAATATGGATCCGCAATGCACATGGTTCACGGAATAAACACTACTGAATGTCGTTGTTTTATACTTTGCCGCGTTCGGCGCTATCTGGCGCTGCACTTAGGCGAGTATTGCCGTAGTCATAATAACCAACGTCTGCCGATAAATCAGTTAGCAACAACTGAAGCCAGTTTCGTTGATCTTATGAACTAGATACATCGTACTCATTATTGCAATAGTCCACAGTTTTTACAAACTTCCTTATCATCAGCCTACTAATGGAAGCCATATTTAAGATAGCACCAGACTGGAACGATAAGCAAATAATTAGAGTATATTGCACTGAGTGCGCCTTCTTGTTTTGTTAATTAGCCCAGTGATTTTGGGCTGCTAACTCTTTTGCTTACCGTAGAATTTATGGCAGAAAACAAATCATTGATTTACATTTTTTCAAGGCTAAATTGCATTATTCCTTCTCGTATTGATGTACTTGTCAGCATCCTTGCTATACATACGTAATATTGAATAGAGGATTAACAAATAGCGCCGACATTAATTTGACAAGTATGTGAGGTAATTAAAACGTTTTTAACATCAGTTGTACTTATCCCGCCCCCGAAAAGTGTACTTGGATGATGTCTATTTGTTCTTCGATGCAAAGAACCCTATGTGTCCTGTTCGTTTGGTCAGCGTTAAAGCAAGTGAATAAAATGGTTATTACTTGTTATTCCTTCCACATTCAACCTAAATAATTAGATTTTTACTGTTTTATTATTGGCAAAATTGCTCGTTTGCTTGCAACAATTGAGGCTATCAATACATATTTGGAAAGAAGTCCGATTGAAATCAACTGTGTGTCGGAAGTTGCTTGGAAAATTTGTACTCTTCCAGCAGTCACCAGCTATATCACAAGAACCTCTGCAGCTCTGTCTGATTAAGATCAGCTAAAGTAAGGGAGAGCGACACCAGCGGCAAATTGCAATTTCTCGGTTAAATGGAATGAAAGTTGCTTCTGGTGTTGCCAGAGGACGGCAGTCAAATATGGCGCACAACAATATGCTAATCACTTGAGAAGTTTACTGCACAAAGACTGTATTTACAGAGTAATTATTTTCAACCGTTATGCGCAACAGCAAAGCACTGGGAGAACAAAGTTGAAATTTTAATATTTTAGATTACACGTATTTTGACAATTAATCTTAATCCTAACAAAATAACTAAGGAGACATATTTACTGAATGGCAGGATACTTCCACCTTTGTGGAAAGAAAAAATGTACAGTGAGTTTCATCTACACTGCTATGAGCTTGAGTACAATATGGAGAATTAATATCATGTTTAATGAACTACGTAAGAATAACATTATTGGCTAGCTTTTGGTCATGTATTTCGAGCCAGACGGGCTGCAAACTTTAGTACATTGCGGAAGAGCAAAATATGTAATCATATTTATAGTGCACCATTTAGATGAGATATAAATACGAACAAATATTTCAATAGAGCAAGAAGAAACAACATTATAACAGAATTTACTGAATTCAGTAATTTCGCGTATTCTCCTCAGCTGTTTACATACAATGAGTGGAAAACAGTGCGATGTTAACAGCAAAAATTCAAAGCGGTCGAAGGTCTTCAGGCTCACGTGACCTGTTCCGAGGAAAACGGGATGGCTAGCAAAACGTATTGAGCCCATCCGGAGGGAACTGACGAGCTACAGTCTAAGAGACACTTTTGAATTTGTCAACAAGTTAAGTAATTTGAATGTAAAGGGAAAACACATGGTTTCTTTCGATGTATCATCATTGTTCACGAACGTACCTTTGGAAGAAACACTAGATATAATAGCCAAACACGCTGATAAAGTTGGGTTCCCAGCGCTCCAGCTAAAATCATTACTGCGCCTATGCACAAAAGATATTCAGTTCCGGTTCAATGGAACCCTGTATCGACAAATCGACGGCGTGGCCATGAGCAGCCCACTGGGCCCAGTTTTGGCTGATATCTTCCTCGGAAACTTGGAAAACGCTGTGTTAGCTTCTTACCTACAAAATGTACACCTTTATTGCCGGTATGTAGACGACACATTCATCGTCGTTGACACACCTGAACAGGCGGCGCACTTACTGAAACTGATGAATATGTGCCATCCAGCCATCAAGTTCACAATGGAAAGCGAGTCCGACGGATCTTTCCACTTCCTGGATGTTAACTTACAGAGAAAGCCAGATGGTACACTCGTTCGATCTGTGTACAGAAAAGCAACATGGACGGGGCAATACTTGAACTTTAATAGCTTTTGCCCAATGAACTATAAACGAGCTCTAGTACGTACCACTTTTGCTAGAGCTCGCCAAATTTGCTCATTAGACGCAATCGAACATGAACTAGAACGAGTCACCTTGACGCCACAAGAGAATGGGTATCCAGCGCGATTTATAACTCGACACGCAACAGTACGATCTGGAGATAAAACACCAACCGATGCCCCAAAGAAAAGAGTATTCATTACACTGCCCTTCAAAGGAGATCAAGTTGACCGAAGATGCAGGCATTGCCTCCGTCAATCGATTAAGAAGTGTTACCATGCGGCTGAGCTAGTGGTATTGCATCAAGTCAGAAGGCTGCTCTGTAAATCCAACCTGGACAGACCAGACTCTCAAGTTACCGCCTCTTGCATTTACCTCTTTAATTGTACTTGCGGTATCAAGTACGTAGGCCGAACTGAGAGAAGGCTGTCAACGCGGATTGCAGAGCATGTTCCGCGGAACATGATTGCTAAGGGTCCGAAGCTACCAACTAGCTCTATTGCCCGCCACATCCTAGACTGCCCTGAATGCCAGAACCCACATGGCAATTTCAGGGTTGTTAGTAAACAGGCTAATCCCCGTTTACTACAGTTTGCGGAGGCGGCAGCAATTCGGCGGCTGAAGCCAAAGCTATGCAAGCAAACGGATTTCGTGACCACGCTAGCCCTACCCTGGTGAGGCTAGCGATTGCGTTTTCCTCGGAACAGGTCACGTGAGCCTAAAGACCTTCGACCGCTTTGAATTTTTGCTGTTAACATGGCACTGTTTCCACTCATTGTATGTAAACAGCTGAGGAGAATACGCGAAATTACTGAATTCAGTAAATTCTGTTATAATGTTGTTTCTTCTTGCTCTATTGAAATTCGTGAAGGGAAATGCCTGCATGAACAAATATTTGTTTGTTTATAGTTGCTGCTACTGCTTGTATTACAGATGAACCCACTGCACTAGGAAAGACAGGCGAACTTTTGAAAGTTTCCCATTTCGAGGGGATTGGTAATGCCTTTTCTTGAAACTGCAGTCGCACCGGTTGCGAAGAAACTGCAATAGTTGACATTGTAGAGAAGATTGATGTGCCTCGTCGGTGGATTAATTTGAAGAGTGCTGCAGCGTTTCTCCTAGATGATGGCTGATCCGACTTCGATGATCCTATAAAATTCCAAAGGTATCATATCTGCACTTGGCTATGTGCAGCGGTCTATTATCTGTTGTACTAAAACCATGAATGGATGCAGTCGTTTATAGGTCAGCACATATGACTTAGTGATATCTCTGGTCTGCTTTTAGTGCATTTACAACCTAACGTAGGAGAGCATTGCATAGGTTAAAATATCTACAATATTAAATCCCAAAGCCCCGAAGATAGTTGGCACTTTGGGTGGAGATACACCAGTACATAGTGATGAAGCGGTAAGGGTTATAGCATTTTTGGTGCAATATCTTGGTTTTTTTAAACATTGTCTTGCTTAGGCCTCAACTATTCACGGATGATAGATATTTGCGTTATATTATAAGTGGAGATTTATGTAATGTTGTATGGGTGCCCATACCTTACATTGTAATTTAGATAATTTTTTTAAATGATGATAATTATTGTCAAATAATCTTTTGCAAACGGAATGATCAGTAAACTTTTAGGTGGCAATATACTAATCTAAGAATATTCTTTGAATTATATCCTTAAAGTTTAAGTCAACTCAGCTCAGTATAGTCTTGAAGTTCTCATATTCAAGTGCGGCCAGTAAGGTTTAATTGTACGCATTCAACAGACATTTAACCATTTGAATTTATGACGGATATTAATTTGTCCTCATTAATGCTAAAGGTAACAAGAGCACACAAATGCAAATGGTATGTAAAATAGGAATATGTAGTAACAGTCGTGTTTCAAAAGCTTCAGCAGCGGTAATCAGTCCAGAAAATGTTTAAAGCAATAATCGTATTTTTTCCATGATCTCAGCGAGAACAAATATATGGTAACGCGGTAGTTCTACATTTGACACTTTGTACAGCCTTCGTGTTTCCGCATACTGATACAAATATTCATTGAAGATGGAAACCCCCAGGTAATAATAACATTTTATATTGTCAGCATGAGGAGTGGTACGTTTATGCTAAAAGCATTTATGGATGCGAGGGAGCACCATTAATTCCAGGCTTATATGCCGCTGGGGGGATGTAATGATTATACTGGTTCTCTATAAGGTTACAATCTATATCTCACGTTGTTATTTACAATGGGGGACAGAATCCAGATTATATAGTGCAAAATCAGGAAGCAAAGAATTTAATGTGTCATATAGTTTGGCTGTCATCCATTATAATACCAACTTCCAAAAATATTACCGAATGCATCCATTCGGATTACCTTTTCGAGTAATTTCGTAGAAGTTAAATATTCTGATGACAATGTTTTATCTGTCATTGTAACCTTGGTGTTTTTTTGTGTTTCAACAAAAGTTTATTTACTTAAGCAATTGCAACAATATCATTAATTTGCGGAGCACTGACCTTAATTAGTTTGATTTAGGTGCGTCTTTAAGGACATGTTTGTATAGCCCGCGGAAGGGATTTGCATTCGTCTGCGTAGATATTTCAGTTAAACCACGAATCCGTACGTGGCTACGGGTAAATCAGGTGCACAGTGGAAACTGTCCAAGCACAATGACCGCAGCAGGTTGATAAAACTTGTTCCATTGGTTGAATTGTACTTGGACAGATTGCTTACTTCCTTCTATGGACTTTCCTGGCAGCCCGATGTGATAAGAAGCAGGTAATGGGACATAAACCAAATCCAATGGACTTTCTACTCTGGTACGTAAGCTAATGTCTAACGTTCAACATAAAAGATTAGCGCAATGGTTTTGTTCGCAAATCTCATCAAGAAGATATGACATCTAGTTCATATTTGAAAGCTCTCAATACGAAAGTAATGTGTGGGTGGAGTGCCAGAAGTGGCTTTGCTAAAAGAAATAAATCACTTAGACTAAAGATAGTTGATATCAGGGATAAAAGAATACAGACCGTGATTCTCATTCATAATTTTGTCAGCAATACTTCGGTACGCAGTACATAAGCCTCGTTGCCGCGTAACCACCAACAGTCGCGCTTGAGCTAAGACTAATGCAATAGTTGTTCGGCCCTTTAGGAAGCTCGAAAATTTCCTTTAGAATAACAAGAACGATTTTTGATCCGTTACTTCACGAGCTGGAATTATTATCCTTATTAAGTGTACCACATCTTTGAAGGCTAAAGTGTCAACAGGGTTTGAAGTTATGCTTTGGCATTTGTTGATGACACAAGCAGAGCATCTATTTCCAGATGGTCCTCCCTAATCAGTCAATTACCTCGAACATGTCACATAAAATCACATATGGCTAAATTAAACGAAAGTTATTGTTGCAAACGGTTTCGAGATGATTCCGAATATAAAACATTTTGAATAATAGGAACGAACGTTTACAGTTCATAGTTAAGAAAATTAAAGAGGTAAGATATGCGAGACTGGTTATTTAACATTCACTGCCGACTAACGGACTAGTATAGCAAACAACTGGATTCTGCTGTGCATCAAATTGCACTGCCTACAACGGAGGAAAGGACCGGGGAAATTGATTCACTGCTTGATTCCGTATGGTTGTAGATATACACATAGAATTTGATAAAGGACGCTATGCTACGACGTGTCCTGTGGCAAATGTTGTCCAGTTGTTCCGTTCCTGAATATGACTGTGAGAATCAAGTACAAATCGAAGCTACGACTGAAATGTGCCACGCACTTGAAGGCGTACGGCGCTAAACTTTTCTCTCGGGGTGTCGCAAAATATAACATCAATCAAATTAGAAGTGTATTTGCATCTTAGTGCCTGCTCAATACTGCCATTCTTTTTGTTAGAAGTAGGGCATTTTGCGTGACGGTTTATTTAGGGTTGGGACTAGGGGTTTTTGTGATATTCCCGAAGTGGATGATCAATGTATTTACCAGAATACCGGAAGTCAGTATTTACATATGCGCTCTTTGTTGAAGCCACATGTTTTACTGGATTGCTGATCGCGGAAGTGGCACATGAAATGGTTGATTCTCTACATACGATGAAAACAGCGCTAAAGTTTTGCATTTCCTTATGTCTTCTGATAGAACGCGAACTAGAGAATTATTCAATAAAGTTTCGCCGACATTTCTTTGGACTCGGAGCTCGTGCTATTATTAGGGGCCATACCGGTTAGCTTTAAAATTCTACATGGTCTTATTTACATTAAAATATAATTTGGAACCTCTTAGGGTTTCGTAGTACATGCAAACGGCCTTTGATGTTTCATGAAACTCTTAAAAACATTATGTGTAGCCATTAATCGGTTTTTGTATATTTCCGTATATTTTTCGCATTTTTGTATGCTTTTGTCAGATGATGTATATGAGGGTTCATGGAGTATGGTTTACGTGCACATTGTCGGTTGCTTCAGAAGGCAGAGCCACAGGCAGCTATTGCAGCTCACACTTAATCCACGAGCAATCTAAACACTATACGGCGATTAAGGAGTTGAAACAAATGAAGCACGTAATGTTTCTGCAGCTTGATAAGAGATCGGGTATTGTAGTAATGAACAGACCTGACTGCATTTCGAAGATGGAGTCCATTCTGGGAGACACTCGTAAGTTCCAGCTAGAAAATACACAAGAAAACAACCTGGTGGAGAAGCAGGTTGAAAGGAAGCTCCAGATCCTCCTGATACATTGTTACATCAATGAGCTACAGTACAGGCACTTAAAACCTACCGGGACACAGACACTTAGAATGTGAGGCGCTCCCAAGTTACACAAAGCAGGATTTCCGCTACGTCCGATTTTGTGCATAAACCATTCACCTTATCACAATGTCGCGCGGTGGCTGGCCAAACTACTAGAGCCGGTGCGTATACTCCTCGCTTCGTATTGCCTGAAAGATACCTTTGAACTGGCTGAGACACTGGAACAATTGTCACTGTGTGCAGAGCTTATGTACTCAATAGATGTGGATACCTTATTCACAAATATGCCTTTACGTGAGACGGTTGGTAATTTGTGTGATTTTATTCTGAGTCAAAATATGTCTGTTGGCCTGCCAGTGGATTATTTAAAGAATATGATTCTATTGTGCACCGAGAACATACGGTTTGAATTTGAGGGGACCGCATACAAACAGATCGATGGGGTTGCTATAGGCAACCCGCTGGGACCAGTTTCAGCCGACATCTTCCTCGGCCTGATAGAAAGACAAGTTGCTGAGAGCATTCGTGAAGCGAAATTGTACAGACGATATGTGGATGACATTATAGTCTTCAGCAGTGACAAACATTTTAATCGGCTGCTGAACATCCTAAATTCGATTCACCCAATCCGTCGGTATCCCACGAAGTGGAACAACACCAATGCCTGGCGTTTATGCATATACTCATTAGGAGACAGGCTGAAGGTACGTTGCAGCGCACTGTTCACCGCTAATCGACTTGGAATGGACAGTGCCTTCATTTCTCAAGCTTCGCCCCGATCGCATACAAACGCTTGTTAGTGAGAACTCTCTTCTACCGGGCTAGACGTATTTACGGCCCCGAAACGTTACAAGCCGAAGAAGAATTTCTACGCAAGACCTTAATTTCTAATGGATATCCTGAGAAGTTTATTCAGGTACACAGCAGACTTCCCAGCGTAAAAATACCGGTGTTGACGGTTGAGAAAAAGAATTTTTATTTGTTCTTTCCTTTCAAGGGGACCATGTGGCAAATGACATCGGACGCAAGCTCCGGTCTACCCTAACGCGTACCTACACGACAGCCCAGTTGCGACTCAAGTATACCACGCGAGCACTTGTTCTTCAAAACCGTCAGAGCATCTCGTCGGGTAGTTCGGCCTCTCACGTTGTTTATCAGTTCACCTGCGGTTGCGGTGACATTCACATAAGCAGAACAAACCGTCAGTTAGCTCAGAGGGTAGCTGAACACTTGCCAAATTGGTTGGGACAAGTGTTTAAGCAACAACATGGGACGAATCTGAGAATCAATCGGAGCCCGGCATCGTCTCTCACCAAGCACCTCATGACAACCAGTCATCACATAAACCCCGATACAGCTTTCAAAGTGTTATTACGGATCAAAAACCCGATAATGCTAGCAATTAGTGAGGCGTTGTTAATCAAGGCTTATCAACCTGTATTATGTGCACAGAAACTCTTCAGACAATCAATTCGGTTGCCATAGTCTTGACTGTGACAGTTTGGTTGGTGATGCTTTCTTTTCCCCATGTATATAATACCTTGTATGTTTCTGATCGTATTGTGTTGGCGACTGAACAAAACAATCGAAATGTTGACATATCTCAACCTCTGTCTTCTCTCTGCCTTAACGAAATAGCATAATTGCTAACTAAGCCATGTAAGTTACGGCTTAGTATATGGGCTTTTACCTCTCTTATTCTCGAAATACCTATACTATCAACGCTAACTCCAACCGGATGATCACTTTCTGACTTGATGGATCCCACTTTGTCTTGACTTATATGCAACTATCTGTACGCACCCTATGTTTAAACCGCCAGCAGGATTGTTTAACAAATAATTAGGGATTGGAATTTTGTGTATAAAATTGATGCCACTAGAAGATGATTTAAATGGGAGGAAAGACAATGAAATTTAAAGCAATTAATATCACCCGATCACATTACATTTTGCCCATGCAAACGCATTCAAAGTCAGCATACCAGAAATCGACCTGGCTGGCTGCTGAAGGTTTAATCGTTATTCACCCTGGTTATAAAATACAGAGCTTTCTCTCATAGCATGCTTTTCGTTTTGAGCTAATACTGAAAAGCTGGCCCAAGTGTTCTCAAATTTCTGGCAAATTGCCCTACGTAGAGCTGTTATATACTGTTTGAAAACCAGCACAAATTAGACGTTAAGGATATGTTCATTAGGTACACATTAATATAACAATATACCGAAACTCCCATGATAAAAAGTAACTGCCTATCATAGGTTCCTAAGACTAATTCTATTCCCATCTCTAGCTTTTATACGCTGAAAACAATACACCTAACTAAAAAAGCGTCCAATACAAAATGGTTAGGTCAAGGATTGTTAAAAGCACCTGGTTTAATCATCCATCACATACTGAAGCAACAAGACCGCTTGAATAGAGCTAGGAGGCAAGGCAAGTATTGCTCTCCGGCTTTTGCGAAACCATGGGCCTAATTTGGAAAAGGAACTTGCTTTTAATTTATTTGCACATTGAACCAGTGTAAACAAAAGAAAATGCATTGGTTTCTTTTTTACACCTGAAGCTCATTATTCGTGATACATAATACAGTGCATATTTAGTTTGTCTAATGCTTTTTGCCTTTTATTTGGCATTTAGAATTGCGTTTGATTGTGTTTTGCAGTCTAAAGTGCAGCTAAGGCTATTGTGATATTTAAACTTGAAAATAGCGCCTCTCGGCCCCAAACGAAACGGATATGAAAGGAATATAACAGGTCAATGTGTTACGCTAGCGTTTAATAAATATTATGTTGACCAAGAAGATCTTAACAATAGTATATTACAGAGGTAATTATACCCTATGTACAAGCCATTCAAGAAACCAGAGTAAATGTCAATTTTCGTACATTTCCCGTTATTCAGATCACTGTCCGAATGTTGCCAGTGTTCTAATCTCTAAGCGAAATTTTGCATTATTACTCTATTAATGATTATTCTGTTTCTCCCTATATGATTAACTTTTACCAGGTATAATATCTCACAAGTAACAGAAGATTGCAATTCTCGCAATAACTAGAGTCTTTTGGTGCTAAACAATATCAGAATGAGCGTAGTCGGATGTTTTATTTGCAGACAGTAGCTTAACCGTAAAATATAGCATCAAGTTTCTAAACATGTGATAGGATAAAACAAGAATTTGAAAGAGAATGCTGCGCTTAAGGCAGCCTATATTTTGTAGCAGTATGCATTATGAAACTTGTCATGCAAAAATACATGATTGTGTTTATCCGGAAAATAGTGTGTATAATGATGTTTGATTTTAATAATTGAATTCAACCTTATTTCTCTAAACGGCTCGTAAGGTAATCTTGAGATATCTACTAAATTAACTTTAAAAATAGGTAAGAAAAAATAGGTAAATTTAAATTATTTCTGAGGTCATGTGATCTTGTAAGGACTTACAAGGTGTCTGTGTCATTTTTCGCTTTAAGGATGACCAGGATGGCCTCATCTTGGATTTGGATCGTAACCATCTGCATCAATTGCTCGGTTGATATGCACCGTGCAAGTGTAGCACAGTGTTTAAACGCCGCTAAAATATTTGTTGATTTCAATTATAGTTTGAGACAGCTGATGGTTATGAGAGCTGCAGTTCAGTCAAGAAGCGCTGTTGTCCATTCTGATTACAATGTCCTGTTGCAGGAAAGCGGAGGAATATGAGTAGAACATGTGACAAATTTTCGACGACCCGAAACTCGTGTTAAAAATTTTAAAAAATGGTCGCGTCACATAATGAGGAAAGAGTGAGTAGTTACTAGGGTGTCAAACTTGAAGAATTGAGCATACCTCAGAGAAAGTGATAGGTATGTTAAAAAGCCTTAGGGGTAGTATCTTAATAGCTAGTGTATATGGCTTTTGTTATCCATGTAACAAAATAACGAGATTAAATATTGTTCGTTAGGTAAGGAAGGGGTAAATAAGCTGTGAGCGTCCACTGCATAGAAGAGTAAATAAAGCAAGTATATGGGTGAGTGTAAGGTGTCAATCCCGTTATCCGGGATTTTTGAGGACCTATTCTACACACGAGCCTTCGGTGAAGCTTCGATAAGAGGTTATTAGAATGCTCGGAAATATGCACCCCTAGTTTAAACCGAGTGAATGTTTCAGAGGAACTTTCCAATTGATTCAAGACACCGCTCCATCGCTCTTCAAATTCCTCTGCGCCTTAAAATTTAGAGGGACGGATGTCATTTTGGTTTACGTCCTAAAATGTTACATTTCATAAGCTTACATCTAATAAGAGTTTAGACGATGGATAGTTTAGGCTACCAGATATTTATAACGATAAAAGCAATTATCAAAGAATTCTAAAAAGTGCCACTTTGGGGCGTCTGTTGTGTAGTAGGTGCGTTTGAATGAAAGCCGTTCTCCATGACTACCAATCTGCATCCGTGACGAGACTGAAAAGCAGATATCCATCGTCATCCAAACGGCATAGCCGTTTTGTGTTCATTATTACTACTTCCGAAACAGTCTTGACGGAAATAATCCCTACTAAGCATTTGATGTCAGTCTCATGATCCGTGATATGACCAAGGGTCCAGCGCCCACAAGGCATATTTTCAGCCCCGACTAGTAATATGTCACCGACGGTCCACTCCAGTTATAGGTGTAGCCGTTACTAGAGTATTTGCATGGTTGTGAGGTACTATTGCAGGCGTTTTCGCCAATAACTACTAGCAATATAGATCCGCTTTTTCCAACAATTCTCACACCATTCCCTAATGTCTGAAGTTTGAACTTCTAATACTGTGCGACAAACCACAGAAGCTGTTCGTTATCAGAAGAGACTCGTCTCGAATATCGATTTTCATCTTTAATTAAGGGCGGTTGTTTAATATTCATTCGACTTCAACATATATGGTAGAAAGTGGGTTCTATTTCACTGTCGGTTCCAAATCCAGGATTCAAATGTTGCCTCCAACGGAGGGCGATTAGTTTGTTCGACAACTACATCTTCCCTCAAATGTACTATGCAAATGCAAGGCTTAATGTATATAGCTCGGTTTAGCCTTGGTAACCTGGCTAAAACACGATCTGATTGACTTGGATATCCCGAAGCAAAGGGTAGCCAAATGTGAGGATATCGTATCACCTGTCATAGCATCTGTGGCTGTAAGCCCTAAGTGTGTCTAGGTAGCCACCTCATTCAGGAGCACCATATATTGTGAAACCCCAGTCAGGCCTGCCGCCACCTTTGAAAACACAGCCTCAGCACAAAACTGAGTGGTCACAAACTGAAACTGGTCATCCAACCCATTCGGTTGAAATGCCGCCGAAAACATGTTTCCTTCTCACTTGTCTACTGTGGAACACTCTTCAGACTGTTATCATTCACGCGTCCAGGTTACCCATTTAAAAGCAGCAGCTCGACAATGCATTACACTACTAGCGTTGGTTGATTCGATTGCTTTTCATTGAGCGACGACAAGACGCAGATAAACATTGTGCTCAGTAACCCACATGAAATGTGTGGTAGGCGGATTTACTTGTGTGATAATATGAACACTATAGCGAGTGCATAGCTGCGCGTTCCAATTTAGTGTGCTCTTTTTTTTTTTTGTAATCCACACAGACCACTCCACGGAATCCCTTAAGCCATGGCTTTATTATTAAGATTGTATACTTGTATAATCATACTCCCTATAAAAAGCATCCAATAGTCATTGTGATTCATTCAATCAAACACATGGATCTTTGTTTTTTCACACGTATGTGAACTCGTTTATTTGTTTCTAATTAATTCAAGTCCACAAGGCAACTATTTGATTGGAGCTAAAGGACGGAATTTAAAATGTACTTTTTTATATTTTTCATATATTTTCGGATAAAGAATGAAACCACGAACGATTATGCTACATCGTTTTATCATTGATTCCCGGAACACAATTTAACATAACTTAGAGCTTTTTATATTTGTTGACTTTTCCGAATGGTATTTTCTAATAACACTGCCTGTATGCATGATTTTGGAAACATTGCTATTGGATAGGACGGATAGAATTCTGGCACACAAATTTTTGTTGAATTATACAGTATGATTTTAAACATGAGCAGTGTAAGCCTTACTATTTTCTAATGTACATTTGTACTTCATGGTTTCTAGTGTTTCGACTGTTTACAAGATTACTTAAAATATCTAAACCTTATATAGTGAATCAAGTGGTGAACTTAGAAGGCTAAACGTGTTGGCCCAGCTTTACTCGCAATGCTGCTGTAATCAGGAAAACTAGTAGCTCAGTTCGGCTGTTGAGTCAATCGGACTTCCGATGTTATTTGTGCATAGATGCTGTTGGTGGAAGCTGTGATTTTCAGGGGCCAAGTACTGTCCGTTGCATGGGTGATAATCTGGATAGAAATGGATAATGATTCAGTAGAAAGAACAATTATTATCAAGTGGAGATTGTTTGCTAGCTTTCAGGGTAGCCCGTTAGGATGGACTAGCAAATATTAGCGCTATCTGTTGGCGGCAGGAGATTGGTTGCTGGTAGAAGCGAAGCATGCTTGCCATTGACGAACCCCAGTAGAGAAATACGACCGTTCGGTGCTTTCCTGGAATAATAGCAGAACACTCTAGTTTAAAAAGATCTGACCAATCCACTTTAGGAGTTCCAAATCTCCACAACCAATCCATTCCTAATTACACCCTGAGTCTCTAAGCTCGTTTCTTATAACACGTCTTCAATTGTCAGTTAAGATATTTTTACCATATGCCCCTCATACACAGGTGCAGCAGGTGAGTAACGGTGATAGCTATCACTGTCATTTAGGATAACAAGCGGGTCAAATAGATCAGTGGAACAGATGACAAGTTAATACAAACCATCTATCATCAAATCTAGTGCGTCTTACAATGCATATCAAGGAACAGAGTGAAGGCTTATACTAGAAAAGGCATGAAAAATATCTTGCAGATAAAGTGACCATATATCTGTTAAGGTAATCGTTACTAATGAAGCGGTCCTACACTCAAACTACTATAGCCGAGCTAGCTTGTAATGATATGGGAAAATAATGGCGAAAATAAATGCACTCTTTGTTTTCGGTGCACATTTCATTTCCCAGTTGGAGTGGAAAATTGAGTTTACCTTGACTAGTAAGAGTTTATGCTAATGGTTGTATTTGTTTACGAGCAAACGAATTGTTGGTTTTCCTAATGCGTTGCCCAAAAGTTAACGCCTAGGAAAGGAAAAATGTGTTAACTGCTTTTAATGATTCGGCGTTGAAAAATATCTAAGGATATACTAGTCGGTTAGCTTTTATTTCCGGCACTTGCATGCGCTGTAAACAGAATTAAATTTACGCTATACTCTGGAAAACCGCCTGTCGTAGCAGAACCTCACGTCCATAGTATTTCATATAGGTGTCTTACAAGCTCCTCAGCAGATAAGCCCACTCAGAGCTGGGAGCGCTCACATTTGAACGGTGAACAACAAATGGCTTGGGAGGATTAATATCACATGCGGGCATTTCAAACATATATATATCCTTTCAGCAATGCTTTTCATTATGATGATCAAAAAATGCCATTAATATCGCAATTTTCGGAACATATCTCAAATTACATAATAACAGCGCACTCATTCTTTATACGTTCTCTGAACCTGCAATCACCTAAACCAATCTGGTAATCAAAAGCTAACTCCCGTGTCTACAGTTTAAGACAAAGGAAGAAAACGTTTCCACATTCAACGACATAAAGTTCTAAGGTTCTAAAATTGCCTGTTGGCCAGCCAGTAAAGTAAAAAAAGCATTAGAAAATTTACGGTGAGCCTACGGCAGTGTCTGGAGATTAGTATTGAATATTTGTTGAAAATTTAGGTAACTTTTTGAATACTAGCATCCTATTTTATTTCCCTGCCCGCAGCAAACAATTCGGAATTGTACTGAAGATCGGTCATAAAGCCTTCTCTAGTTTGTGAAAGATTATTGTACGAAATGTATGTTAGAAAAAACAAATAGAGCACCAAAAATTTTGTGTGTCACATTAGATGCATACATTTCAACCGAAGAAGTTCATTCTGGAGCTCGCACAGGCATAAAAATTGCATATATCTTCCTTGGTATAGGCAAAATGCTATTAGATCTTATAGAAAAATAGAAAACAATAACCTTGATAACGGAGACACAAAATGCGATTCAGCAGAGAAAAACTGCATGTAAGAGAAAAGTGTCAATTTTTCTTGTTTGGTTACAATTTACGCTTGATGTA
>OX104059.1:57218365-57265839 GCA_944474145.2 Dicrocoelium dendriticum
GATATGTTTCCTTTTGATAAATTCACACTGAATGACGCAGTTTTGCCTGACCTTGACGCAGTGTGACTTGCGAATCGAGCAAATCCAAGTTTGAGACTCTTTTGCAGATAATGTATCTCTGTCTCTATTGCTCATCATTGAACCTACACTCATTCAACTCAGATTTAATAGTTCTATCAGGTGGGTATAGGCTTCTCGGAGTAATTCCCACGCTGCAAAATAATATTCACTTTCGGAAAGTTGGATGGACTTGTAACGAGAGTTCAAGCGCGAAACTCCTTCACATTCAACTTCCGGTTGGACATTTTACTCTCACTTGGAAGAGATTTGCAAGCTTGCACAATTATCCTAAACTTGTGCTCTTCCAATAGATAGTAAATTACAATCACCAGCATACGGCTATCAATCCATCCTCACGTTTTTCCGCAAACGTTGTTGGTAGATAACCAATGCATCATCAAATCACACTTATGGTGCTTAGCGTGCGTCAGTTCTCCTGACGAATCTATAGAACCAGCTGCTTCACCTGTACGCGCCTACGTTCACTTGTGCATATATGTGTGTATCGACAACTACTCCATTCTATCGCCAGGCACAACTCTGCAGGATTTAACATCTCTACCTGACCTCAGGTGCTTGTCTGGACATATTCGTGAGATCTAACACATCTATCAACTTCCACCTGCGAAAAGTCCCGCGTGTCAACTGACGGTGCCACAAGGAACAATGTAGCGGAACCTAAAATCTCCGGACAGTAAAAATTCGAGAACGGCGGGTTTTAATACCCCAGTACTCTGCCTTTGAGGTATTTGCTGTAGTCCAGATTAGATTCCATACAGAAGTTCAAGAGCATTTTCCCCGGCTAGCATCAATTCCTAACCGTCTATAAGCGTCGTTTTTAATGTCAGTTAGACGTACACTCTCTGTCCTGGTTTTGCAGAAAAATCAGAAACTGCTAAGGCCCCAATTTTGCCCAAATCCACTAGGCCACATTGACTGATAACTAATTTGTAAAAACAGATTTACCTGTTGACTGACACACTTGACAAATTCAATACTATCCAAGATGAGCTGAATGGGCTGAAAACTGGAAATAAAAGAGCCCTCCAAAATCCTGTGATCTTAATCTGTCTCGCTGCAAACGAAGGTAAACCCAAATAGGGACTACATTAAATCTGCCAGCGGCTTCATTGAAAAGATGGCAACAGAAGTGTCTAAAAGAGTGAGATTTACGAAGAACGCAATATCCTTCAACTTACTCAATAAATTACATGTGGACTTAGTAATAAAGTAATGCTTAGGACAGGTAATATGGAAGTTAACGTGCAAATTTATAAGGCTGCGGTAGAAAGATCCGCAAAAATCTACCCCTTGCTTTTCCGATTCAGTGATCATTGGTAGCAAACGAATTCATCAGAATGGGCTCGGAGATATCAGAAAGCACCACCTTCAAAACGTTCTGTATAACGACAAATTGGTATGCCGAAATCAGCATTGTCAACTTCAGACGGCCTTCGGAATTTAGGTTCCGGTATAGTAACTACCACGATTGCCAACATACCACCTGAGTGGCATACCAGCACGGGTAGCGCAATAGTCCTCCGAATAAAACATATTAATCATAACGAAATCAACATAGATAGAGTAGTTACTCTCTGCTAGTTGTACTCTCTCTCTAGTAACTAGTACAACTGTAGTATTAACCGAAACCGCTACCCACTTCGTTGCAACGTCTATAAGTTCTGTACAGCACAATAAATATTGTAGAAGCAACCAAACAAAATACATAAATACGAATGTAAATAATCCTCCATCCACTACTACCGTCGAACTCATTGACTGCATTAGTTGTAAGAGGTGCAACAAATACCCTACAGCTTTTAATTACAAATATGAAGCGCAACAGCCCAAAGTAACAGACGCAACGCCAAGCTGAAAAAATATGACGCAGCTGCTGAGAACCAACATTCGTGAGCTCGATCGAGACCTGTCTACTAAGCTACTATCTGATCAGATAATTTCACACAGCGATGTAGAGCCTTCGCAAATTAACATGTGGCTGGCAGTTAGGCCATTGCATGTGGACGACTGTGCGATACCTAGTAATCCAGTCTATATAAATAAAATTTCCAAAAACCTAGCAACCCAAAAACAAATTTTACCAGATCCGCAAAAACAACGTATGGATGAGAAATATATCAAATTGCGCTCTGCCAGAAACTGTCTCTATATGACTAACACAAAATGATCACCCAATAATAATTCTAGATGCCACACGCAGTCTAACAGAACATTAGACATTCAAAGTATACTTGAATTCAATGTCCCTGATTCCGCAGACGATTAAGATTGCATAAAATCTTTGCGCAGCAACTGTTAGAAATCCTCATATGGTAGGAGCAGTAAGTTTACGAAAAGGATTCATTCTTCTCCGGCAACAGTTAGACTGAGTTCTATAGAGGAACTCGCCTTAAACATACTGGTAGGTGAACACAATGTTATTTGAAAAATGTATAACTTATGCTATATGTTTTGCAGTAGCATAGTGCCCCGTACGCATAATTTCATCCTACGAATGTACCAACCACCTTCCTTTTGGGTGCGTCGTGCAGACCTACAATGTTACCAGAAGCACTACGGACTAAAACAATAAAAAACACCTGTAGTAGCGCACTACCGCTTGTTACACGGAGGAGTCCATCCAAGTGGAACTTGGGTTCTCCATTTAAAAACATCTGCAAGACCAGTTCACTTTTCCCCTCGCACATTATCTTAATAAATGAGACATGGTTAAATGAAGCTACTTCTTCTACATTTTACCAAAGCGCAAGGTACATCAGCTACGGCAGATGCCGTGCAGCTAATAGTAGTGGCGGAAGCCTTGTCTACACCAGAATTAACATATATCCTTGCTCGCTTCAGACACCTATCTGAGTGAATAGTTAGAAAATCTAGGTAATTATCACTGATCGTAATAACTAAGACGTTTTAGTAGTTGCGTCTAAAACCCACCAAATTCTGCTGCAACCATTGAAAGCAAGTTACCACATGTAGTTCACACGCTTCTGAGCATCATGCAAACTAAAAATTCATAAGTGGCGATTGCAATATGCCGATTATTCCTTGGGACACACGTACTTCATCTACAAATGCCGTAGGTTTGCTACATCCGTCCATTCTCACGGCTCCATACATCACGTAGGGTAACCAACTACAGAGGAAGAATTTTGCGATCGCTTCACGCAACGCATCCCCGAAATACCCAGCAACTTACCAAACTCAGTTTCCGGCAGCGACCATAGTCTGATCTCAATTACGTTTAGTTTATCGCCACCAAACCCCGTTATCATTTACAAACCCGTAACACTGTACCAATAGTACGCCTTCATTGTCTGGGAGTTATTTGCATATCTTATTTTATCGTCTCCATGGGACAGTTTCTTCTTAACTGCTAAACATAAACTCCTTACAACTGAGTTCTATAGAAACAGCAGCATTTTTCTTGACGTTCTCTCAGTGCTTAAGCGCAAATGCACTAAAATCTAAAATATGCTGACAACCTGCCACCTAAATTTACCAACAAGTTGACATTCGCGAATTGTGCGAACGGTTAAACGACCTTTCACTGGTACTACAACAACAACCCTTAAAAATTATTTTGTCCTTCTCTACTCAAAGCAAATGGCAGAGAAAACGCATGCACTTTCGCATAATAAAGCTAAATTTGGCTGATCTCCTGTAACATCGAAACACTAAAACTAATGAAATTAAATTTATCACGTTTCCCAATTACTCTGTCGTACATGAACATATCTGCATTACCGAAACTCTGAATTGTCAATGTTTTCGTACTTCAGCAAAGCTACTTAATCTGCTCCGACTAGCTTATCCATTGTAATATCCAACCTCCTCTCTAAAGTTGTTATTTCATTCCGAGAGATGGTGAAACAACCGGGGGCTGTAAAACAATCAATAGGAAGACCATGATGTTCTTCCTTTATATTCGCACCAAAACGAAGTGGGTCAGACATAACTTTTGCTCAAGCTGTTGTCTATATCACTGAAGCTTGGCTAACTACCCAAACAGTGGCAGACAGCCAATGTAGTACCACCCCACAAGGCTGTACCCAGACATGACGTTATAAACTATCGGCCAATCAACCACTTCTATAATTTACAGAATTAAGACGAAACTAATTACCTAAAAATTGGCCTGCTTAATAACTCATAACATGAATTTCTAAACTCTTACATGTAACATATCAACTTGCCTCTCTAAACAATCTTACTCTCCCCTTAGACCGCCGAAATCATCACTAGGGATCTTCCTATACATGCAGAAAAAGTTTATGGTGGACCTCACAATAAGCTTACAGACAAAATCACATCTGTTTGAATCAGCAACCCATTGTTATCGTGTTTCTAGTCATACAAACCGGACCCTGATGTTTAGAATAAATGATCAAAACTCACAGCTTAGACCAGTGAGGAGTGGCGTAGTTCAGGGTAGCTTGATCGGCCCAATACTCTATTTATTTTATACTAACCATATACTTGACGCAATACTGTACGGTATCTCATGGGTATTTGTTGACGACTTGAAAATTGTTTATGACTTTGATGTTACTTGCATGAACCAAATCACGAAAGCCATTATATCTGATTTTGAAGCCCTTGAGTTATGGTGTGCCAAATGGGATAATTCTTGCGCAGCCGAGAAGTTCAGTGCCCTAGTTCTATTGTTCAATCGCAGCTGGCAACCTGGTTCTGTGTGGAAAACCCATAACGTGCAACGGTGCACTTAAAGACCTAGGTCTTCACTTTGTGCCCCCCTAACATTTCTGAAACGCATGGCACTTGTAATTGTTAAAGCTGGCAGAAGCGATGGAATATATTCAAAACATTCAAAATGCACGATTCCACATCCCCCTATACAAGATAAAATCCTGGCCGATTTCTGATCTTTGTACATTGATGTACCATAACACAAGTAAAGGTGATCAGAAGGTGACCAGAAACTGGAGAGCTTCCAGAGATCGTTTACCAAACTTCTGCTGGGAGCGTCCGCGCGAATGTCATGCGCACAACACTGCAAGGTCTTAAAACGGAACGGTTTTATGAACTCAATGTATGTTCTTTTTGATATCATACACATTCGAGTTCATGTCCTAAGCCTGAGTTTGAAATTAAAAGGTGGTCGAGACTATATTATTTCAGAAAGCCCAAAACTTGCGAAATATAAAAAGGATCAAAACTCCGACATGTACGAAATTTTACAAAAAGGTAATCGCAAAGATATGGAACAGGCTGTTGTCCAAGCTGCGAGAATGTAAATCACCTGAAATATTTCGTATAGAGACCCGCAGCTTGTTATCGGTTGAAAAGGCCACCGAGCTGCTGAGATAAAATATCCTAGACATACGGAAACGCCGCCATCCTATTCTCCCGTATTCAACATTTTGACATCTCGTGACACAGGAAAGTGCTCCACGGAGCCCTGCAAAACAACACATATTGATATTACACTATGCTGCTGTACACAAGAAACCTAGTAGATCAGTTCGGCTGTTGAAACGATTAAACTTCCGATGCTATTTGTACATAGATGTTGTTGGCGGAAGCTGTTATTTCCAGAAACCAAGCACTGTCCTCTACATGGATGATAATCTGGATAGCAATGGATGATGATTCAGTAGAAAGAACAATTACTATGCAAGTGGACATTGTTTGCTATCTTTCAGAGTAGCCCACTAGGATGGACTACCAACTATTAGCGCTATCTGCTGGCGGCAGGAGTTTGGTACCTGGTAGAAGCGAAGCATGCTTGCCATTGACGAACCCCAATAGAGAAATACGACCGTTAGGTGCTTTTTTCAAATGATAGCAGGACTCTCTAGTTTAAAAAGATCCGGCCAATCCACTTTAGGAGTTCTAAATCTCCACCACCAAGCCATCCCTAATTATACCATGAGTCTCTAAGCTTATTTTTTATACAAAGTCTTCAATTGTCGGCTAAGAGGTTTGCACAATATGCACCTTATATGCGGGTTCAGTTGGTGGTTGACAATGATAGCTATCACTGTCGATTAGAATATCAAGCAGGTCAAATAGATCAGTGGAACATATGAAAAGCTGATACAAACTGCATCTAACAGTAGGCCTAGTTCGTCTTACAATATATGTCAAAGAATAGAGAGAAGGCTTATACATAGAAAAGAAATGAAAAATCTGTTGCTGAAAAAGTGACCACATATATGTTAAGGTAATCGCTTCGAATGAAGCGGATCTATAATCAAACTACTATAGCCGAGCTAGATTGTAATGATTTGGGAAAATAATGGCAAAAATAAATGTACTCTTCGTTTTCGGTGCACATTACATTATCCAGTTAGAGTGGAAAACTGAGTTAAGCTTGACTACTAAATGTTTATAATAATAAGTGTATTTGTTTGCGAGCATATTAATTGTTGGTTTTTCTAATGTATTGCCCAAAACTTAATGCCTATGAAAGGGAAAATTTTTAACTCCTTTTAATGATTCAGCGTTAAAAAACATCTAAGGATAAACTAGTCGGTTAGCTTTTCTTTCCGGCGATTGCATGCGCTGTAAACAGAAATAAATTTGCGCTATACTCTGGAAAACTGCCTTCCGTAGCAGAACTTTACATCTGTGAATAAAATACAGTATTTCATATAGTTGTCTTACAAGCTCCTCAGCAGATAAGCTCAATCAGAGCTGGGAACGCTCAAATATGAACTGTGAACAACAAATCGTCTCGGCGGGTTAATATCACATTTGGACACTCCATACATGTAGATTCTTTCAGCATTGCTTTTCAGCAAACACAAGAGAAAATGCCACTGATATTGCAATTTTCGGAGAATTCCTCAAGCTACATAGTAGCAGAGCGTTCATTATTTATACGCTTTCTGAATCTGCAATCACCTAAACCAATCTGATAATCAAAATCTAACGCAGATGTCTGCAGTTTCAGACAAAGGAAGAAAACGTTTCCATATCCAACGACATCAAGTACTAAAGTTCTAAAAATGTCTGTTGACCAGCCAGTAAAGTACAGAAGCACTAGAAAATTTACGCTGAGCCGACAGCCGTGTTTGGATGTTGGTATAAAAGATTTGTTAAAATTTTTCGAGACTTTTTTGAATTCTAGCATCATATATTATTTTCTTGCTGGCAGCAAACCATTCTGAATTGTAATGAAGTCTGACCTTAAAGCCTTATCTAGGTATGTCAAAGATTATTGTACGAAACATATGTTAGAAAAGGTCAATAGAGCATCTAAAATGTTGTGTCAGATTGGATATATAGGTTTCAACTGAAGCAGTTCATTCTGGTGCTTGTACTGGCATACAAAATTCATAAGTCTAACTTGGTATAGGCAAAATGCTATTAGATCTTATTCAACAATAGAAAACAATGACCTTGCTAACGGAGATACAAACCGCCATTCAGGTAAGAGAAAGCTGCGTGGAAGAGAAAGGCACAGTTTTGCTTGTTTGGTTACAATTTGCAAAATGTAAATGTAGGTAGGTTAGGGTGTTCAGTAGATGGACGAACGATTCGTTGAGCTTGGCAGTCCTACTGTAAAAGTTTTGGCACCACTAGAAATGACACCCTCAATGCGCTAGCATGTCGCGTTATAGAGCGGCTACTACGTTTGAACCAACGAGCCGTCAATCCGTGTTAAAGTTGTTTGACGAGCACATGACCACATTAACTGATTCCTCTGATTCGAACCTCGTGAGGTTTTCACGCGTACCGCTGCGGTTCACAACGTCATCCGACTTGCATATCGGGCGTTCTACTCCGTCAGGTGTAGTTCATTATGTTACTTGTCTTTCATCCGTACTGTCGCATATATAGCATCTAGTTATATGTGTCGCTTGACTGAATTGTCCTTGGAATATCAAGCTTCCAAGGAGTACCTAGATTGTTCGAAGTTTCACGTGCTAGAAGCTTTACCTTCCCTAAGTCCAAGTGATGGTCTTCTTGATCCTCATGAATGGAAATTATGAAATGTAAGCCATTTCGCATTATGGCCAATTTGCGTTCGAGTATTTGTATTAATAGTTACTTGCTAGCTTGTCTGAGACAGTGTTTGGCACATCCTTTGCATTTTCTCTGCTCGAAGATATCGTTCTGACTTATTGGACTTTGTCATGCGGTAATGTAAGCAGTCAAGTTAAGTTAGTATTTGGCTTTTGTGATATCAACATTATGTGTATTAGTAACAATCTTGCTACTAATGTAGACGCCTTCTTGATATTAGGAAACACAGATCGTTCAGCTACATATTCCCGCTGTTTTGAAAGCACAATTTTAATCAGATTCTCTCTGATAAAAACCTTGAATACCAGTTGCTTTACATACTCGGTGCGGATATTTCCCTCTAGTCTTCCTCAATTCCACTGTTCTGCAATGTATTTCGGCTGTTCCGAAAAGGCTTTGGATGCAGCTTACCCAGTGGTTTAATGGGTGGTTGCAGTGTTGGCTTAGTATTTGGTCTGTGTGTAACTTCTACCGATTTACACGAGTTTGCAATTTCCCTTCTGTATTCCTGTAAATCAGTACATCCAAGCATGGTAATTCGTTTTCCAATTTCATGCAAAACTGGATAACTTTGAATGTGCTGTTGAATAACATATAAGCATTTTGTATGGAATAACATTTGATAATGACAAACCTGTCGTCCACATACCGAATCCATAGTTTCGGTTTGATCAACGGTATAGTGATAGCTCCAATCTGCATCATTGTTTCTGCAATAAGTCCTGTTTTTGGTGCACCATGGTCGTTCCTTTTTATTGCTGGTACACTAGCCCATCAAAGTAGAAATAAGTGAACATGCAAAGATCAAAGGGTTTCCATACACCATCTGTCTTGATGTTTCCTATCATGCCGAGCGGATTTCCTAGAATTTCCAAAGGATTATTTTGCAATTCTGTGATACTTTATGTGAATAGTGCGATGACTTCAAACGAAATCCGCCTGACCCTATAGGAAACTTTAAGCCAGAGAGTGTACTGGAAAACCTAGAATGTGGAGATTCGAGACAAGCTAGATACACCTTGGAAGCGTGTTAATCTACGGCCAATTTAACCAAGAGACACGTTGAACTATATACGCGACCGTACGGGCAAAAGACAACTAGCATAATCATCTAAGTCTGATGAAACAGAACGCTGGACATGCAACTTGGACGACGAAGTCAACTGCAGAATTACCCGTGCTAACGTTACAAGGTACGAATCAGAGGAATCAACTTCTGTGGTCATATGATCGTGGAGCAATTCGAAGTTGGATTGACGGCTCGCTGATTCAAACGAATGATCAATCACCCTCCCTAACGCCTCGCATCTGGCCGCTCAAGACAGCTACATCCTAGCGCACTGATGGTGTCAACTCAAGTGGTGATGAAACTTTTGCAGCAGAGCTGACGAACTTAGGGAACACAACAAACACTAACAACATTTTGTCGTTTTGAGGAAGTTTGTAGCTCATTGTGATGGTTTTTGTGTGTTTTTTGTTTATATTTGGATGAGTGAGTTGCGATATATTCTAATAGATAGCATATGCCTAAATGTGCCGCTGTTATATGTATTTAGCATTTCCATGGAAACGAACCTAAGCACACAAAGGTTATATCACTAGGCAATAACTGAAACTTCTGCAAGCATAGCGGGTACCAATTACAGCATACCTAGGCACCATTATGTTTATTTCACTGTGGGCCTTATCGGTGAGAATATTATGATTAGCCGACAGCAGCTTCAATATTTTAGAATATGTCCATTGGGGATTGTGTTTTATGTTGCTTTACCATCCAGATAACACGTAGCTTGTCTGCGCAAATTTTCTTATAGACTGAGATGGCCAGTGTTAAGGCGTCGGATGTTGACTGACTGGAGGAGAAACTACTGCGCCGGTTTACATTAGTATGGAAGTTCTAGCATGCGAAACGGCAAACAGCAACCAGCGGCGCCATGACTCCCCAAAGGAACTCTTTGAAACCTCATATTTTGTGCATGATGAATGGACGCATAAGCATTGCTCATCACACAACCAATAGACACAAAATGAAACCCGCGCCTTGAAATCTCCAAAAAGGAGTGCGAAGATGAGTGTGTTTTGTTGGTCAGTACCGTTGCTCTATGTATGAGGTATGTTCAAAATAATAAACATTTTCACTTGCACCATGAGTTCTCAAAGGGGGATGCTTTGATAAATTATCGGCAAATCTTAATCCCTTCGGATGAAACAAACCGCGGTGACATGTACCGCGTTATGCGCATACCGCTTAGAACAGACGCGTTACTATTCTTGAACCAGAGAATTTGAACTTCGCTATTTGTAATGAATTCAGGTGCTATGTATTTGAATGATTTCATGCAGAGCTTTAACACGCGATTAAGAATATATACAGGATTTTCTCAGAAATGAACAAGGACAATTAACGCAAGCGTAGTTCATTAGCCTGCGGCAAATATCTTAGCATCATCACTAGAATGATGACTGGGTCTCTTTATTAAAAACTTGATGTGTTTCCATTATAATCAAAGTTTGTAGGTTTGACCATCAAATGAAAACTCAAATCAGACTAAATTCCACACTGAAGCGGCTTGGTTTATGCATACAGCTGAATTTCATTGACTACATTTGAGTTGATATCCGTGATGCTGGGCTCCAGATCGCGATGATTGCTTCCTGTTACTTTCACCATCGTGGACAAAACTTGAGCTCGCTTTTCCATAGTGTTCTAACTTTTGACACCATCTGATAATCTGTGCCTGTAGGTAGCATGGCCATGGATTGGGTTTTAAAATTTTGAGTGAAATGCTGGCATTGTGGATCCTTTGCATGCCTGGCACAAAACATATCTCATCGACTATATACAACAAGTAAAACAAAGTATCCACTGGTTTGATCGCTAATATAACCAGTAGTGTGCTCCAAAGCAGCAAACTATATCCTCTGCTCATCTTGAATTACATCCATAATATGGCAGCTGCTAACAACTATGGGACCCTGTATATAATTACCAAAGAAACCCAGGTACTGTGCACAATTAATCCTAAATTTTTACAAGATACGTTTGACAGAATACTGTGTGGCTGTCGCAGTATGTTTTGACTCATGGGAATTGACGTTTCTTGCAGACAAATGCTGAGTATCGGCGTATGAATAAAACTTGATAATGGTACTCTAATATTTTGTTGAAAACAAATTTCATTTCTCTGGGACATCCGAGATTTAGATAACATTAATTACATCACGCTCAATTTCGGTGAAAATATTGATTTCATAGCCACCAAAGTCTGAAATGTAGTTGGGCTAGTAACAAATGTATTTTTAATCTGTGGCTTTGTAAATTAGTGTATACAAGCTGTACTTGAATATTATACGAAAATAGTTATCAATGGGATGAATTAAGATCCTAACCATGTAAGGAATTTTTAGCATAGATTCACAATTACCGCTTTTAGTGAAGCAACAAAGCACATTATTCCAAACGATATATAGTATTTAAATCTGCACCACCGTGGTTGGAAGATTTTGTTCGATGTAATGCACAATCGACGTATTTGCCGGCCGAAAATTTCCATGTGAAGCTCAACTAGGTGTTAATTAAGTACGGCGGGAGACTAAGAACCTTGTGTAAAGAACATCGTGTGCTTCTCGCGAGTCCGTGCTTATTAGTGCCTAAATGTATATGAATAATTCGTGATCTCAAATCGTTCAGATATCAACCGGTTTCAGCTGGAAGGGTGGATAAATGTTTTCCGACTCATCAGGTTCTCATTTCTTCAGTCAGACCACGCTTTTGTATGTTATTTTTATCTGCTTGTGTTTCGGAGTGTCCCCGAGATTGTAGCACTGTGCATTAAATAAAAATGCACCATCCACTCCATCAGTACTGCAAAGCTGTTAATCTTCTCTAGTTAATGCAATCAGCTGCGGCCCATTGCCTGATATTGATGGACCAGGACGTCCACATCGAAGACTATTATATCTTCCACATACCCAGCATTCGATCTCACTCGGTACCCTACTAATTCCACGACCCCCACGGGCTCTGGTATGCATTTGCTCACCGCAAAATATCCCAGCAGAGTTTATTTAAATTGAGTACACTCTTCAGTCAGTCGTTATCAAAAACATAGCCTATGTAAAGAAAGTGAAGACTGGTGGTTTTAACGTGCTTGGAATATCAAAGCCAATGCCTTTTCTCGTAATCTCGCAAACACTTTAAGCTCATTCGCTCCAATGGCCAAGGGAAGCATTATAGTAGTCCGACTATATGTGCAGAGAAATCCACTCCGATACTTTTCCTATGGAGGCGCTTGGATTGATTGGCCAAGCAATTTCATTTCCATTGTAGTTATCTCTCACCGTTCAATTGTATGCCTTGCGAACTAGACTGCTCACACTTGCTCGCCCACTTTGTATACACAAGGAAGCGGAAGATTGCCTTGTTTCCCGAAGCTTGAAGTAGTTTAATGCTCCCGCTTCATAAGCAACTCCTTCGGATGTTTTTAAGTTTGTTTGCCCAGTTATCTTTGACGATTGAACCTCGTTGTTCTATAAAAGTTGGCGTAAAATATTCGCTCGCTTAAAGGTGCGAATCACTTGTGCTCCCGAATGTTAAAAATAGTTCTTTTAATTATTGCTGCATGCAGCGGAGGATACGAATACCTCTAAGAAACTGGCATTCTTGGTACTTCTATACTATACCCGTTTTGTGAATTGCAGCTTCCATTTTGGCCGCGGATGTCTGCAACAAATATTCACGTTCTGTCAAACCTTTGACTACCGCCACCTTTGCCACAAGCCTACCGTCGTTGCATTTCCGGACATTCGTGCAGCTTTCGAATCTGTTGATAGACCTACGCTCTGACGTTGCTTGCTACGGATCGGGGTCCAGGTAAAGTATACTGCCATCACACACACTTTACGTCTTTGGCAGAGTAAGTAATTCTGGCAAGCTTTCTTCTTCATTCACCGTCAATAGATGTGTACGACATAGCTACCCTATGTCTCCGTTCTTTCTCGATTTTGTAATTGTAAACATTCTGTTGAGATCTCCGGAAGTTTACCAAAGTTTCAGCAGGCGGTTACTATTGAATAAACGAGCGATTGTCTTGGATTATGTGATGTCATCGCCTTGTATGGTGCCGATTAGCAGTATGCGAATCTTTCTTAACAGTTTGGAGATTAACGCAATTAAGCGAGGAATTTGCATCATATCGCGAAATATTTGAGTGCTGCTCTAGGATTTTAAGCTTCCGTTCGTTTGATAATTCTTCAGGGCACATAGCTTGAACACCTTAATAGCTTTCTACTCGGACTAGTGTATATCTGTCGGGGGTGTCACATGACAAGATATTCTCTCCGGATCGCCAAAATAGGTCGGCGTTAGTCAACCTGAATCACTTGTGGCCTTGTCATGATGCCTTCATCTTGGTAACGGATCGTTTTGTAACGTCATCTTTCGAGCCGTGTTATTCTTCTTAAGAGAATCCAAGCCAGTTTCTATGGATGGCATGAACTGTCTTTCAGCTTTCGAAAACGGGTTCATGCTGAGGAATACCTGTGTGTTTGGTAAAAATGTGTCTACAATGGCCAGGTTAGAAAACCTCTTTTACGAATGCGAATATTCTCTTTAACAAGCTGTCTTTGCTTCACCGGTTAAGATTGCTTTGTCAAGTTCTGCGTCTGTCAGCTAAGCGTTTACACCATCGCAGCCTGTTAGATCGTACAGACTGAGCTAGAAGAAAGCACTTAATTATTAAACGGCCACCTTATGATGTCGAATAAAGACGCAGACTTCACATCTTGTCATCGTCGGATCCACACACCTACATGTTTGGGGACCAAAAGATAAATAGTGTCAATAGCACGAAGCAATTCGGAATATGCTGCGCAATTGAAAGCAGTAGAATATGTGTGTATACACCTGTTTACATGCAGACGTCTAATGCCTGACAAATGAAAAAGACAAAAAAACACGAAAAGTTAGCGTGTGCAACAAAAGCAAGAAATGTTCCGATTTTCGCGGCAAAGTAGTCGACATGCGTTTCGCACCTTCAGCATACATGTCATAGCGCTGATGACGCGACGATAGTAATTGTTATTTTCCGCTGGTTTCCTTGGTATTGGTTTTGCCTGTATTTACGTTAGACGATTACTAAGGTATAACAGCCACGTCTGAAAAGATTGCCAAAGTTTCAGAAAATGGAAGAGCAATGAAGTATAAACAAACTACCTTGCTAACTTGTCTGGTTATTGCAATAAGATCCAACAAACCTCTGACAACGACTGTAAATTTGTTCGAAACCGTCAGCAAACCCTTCTTGTCAGATCCGTCAAAGCTGTGAGGTCTGGCGTCGTTGGACATACACAAAGTCTGCATAGCGTAAGCGTTTCTTGGATAATATATTTTTAGGAAAATGGACTGCTGGCGCGAAATCTGGAGAAGTAGAAAGTTGCCGCGTTGAGAGAGAAATTTATAATGCTGGCCGCAGTGTGCGGACGTGCGTTGTCGTTAAAGAAAGTTCCTAGATATGCTCCGGTAGGGATCTGACGGAGGAGTTGCAGGAAATGTTTTAATAATTTTGCAAAATACTGCGTTGACAGGTTGACTTTTGCTACTACCTCCTTTCCTCTACAAGCATCCGTCGTACCCGTTAAATCTTTTCTTAGATTATGCTTTCTGACAGTCAAACCCAACGCGCATTATTCCTGGCACTTTCCTTTCCGTCTCAGAGGCGTTTAAATTACGCAAAACCCAAGTTTACCCATTGGTTTACCATAGTACACTTGAGATAACAGGTTATGATCCTCCGTCACCGTTATACTTAGTTTGATGCAAAACTGCATTGTTGCGGTTTACTCCTTCTTGAGTTCCTTTTTGAATTGACACGAGTTCTCACCCTGGCTTGGTCTTGGCTTGTACCACTGTATCATTTCGGAGATTTACACGATAAAGGATTTGCTGACATGGCTGTCAATGCCTAAGCGGATGTCCCCATCATAACCATTGCGGTTTCAAACATACGAGAGGGTTCACCGACATTTTCAGAAGAACCATATATATACATATATATAAAATTTATCTTTATCCAGGGCTACATGCTTCATATTTGAGGAACTGTAGTAAAGTCTAATAATACACTGACATACCACCAACTTCTTTATGAACTCCGAAATTCCACAGCGGTAAATCCAGAGCGTTGTACTAGATCATTGTCTGAGCAAATCTCTGTGCAGCAAGATGGTAACGTTACTTGCTCACAATAGGATAAATACTGGTCATAGTTAGGAAACCACTCACAAATTAGGCACGAAGTTTCTTCACCTTGATCAGGAAATAATTTCTGTTACACATGATCCACAATTATTTGATGTGGGCTTCCTGGGAATTCAGGAACTGTAAATAGCTTCTCCTCCCGAAGATTGATATAGGTGCAAAAATTGCCCAGCAATATTAAAAAGGTGTGCCTTAACAATAAGAAAAATCAGTTAGACAGCAAATCTACGATTAAAAAAATTAGACAGAAGGAAATTCGTACCAAACTTTGGTTCACCACTGCGAAATTTACTACTATTAACTGTTCAAATGCCTAAACAGAATGAAATATTTTCTTTCAAATTAAGTAACTTCAAATCTAATTTGTTAAGATTGCAAAGTAAATGTATATCTACGTTTTCCTTTGGTTAAAGCAGGAAAACTGTACACATAGGAAATTGAATAAATAACAGTTTGAGATAATTGGAATGCACCAGACGCAATGCAACCGACTATTGTCCAGGCAGAGAATGCGCGCTCATCTTGTACATTTTAATTGCATCAAAATCCCTCTTCCGAACATAATCATTGCTAGCAAATAACTTTTATTTTGGGTTGTTTGTCATAACTCTTGAGTAGGCCATTTTAGGCAGCGAGGTTCAAATCACCCCATATTTGTCGTATTTCCTTTGTGCAAGTAAAAACCAAGCGGATTTTGTTGCTGAGCTAAAGCTACATAACTAATGTCCATTTCCTTCCTTTTAGATGTGCGGTTCGCTTTGCTTCGGTCTAAATCTCATTTCCCATGGGGACGCCCTACTGGAAACAAAACACCTTATACCTAGAACCCTTCAGAATGACTCACCCCGTTTGACGTCTAAAAGATCACCAAGATAATGGCATCTCATCATTGTAATCATAAATAAGGTCACAGTGTGACGGTTACCGCTAGAGTGGAAGGCTGTACGGCAAAATGGGGAAAGTTTTGTTAGCAAAGCTATCAACACAATTTGCTGAAACCAAAAAGGTCTGTGCTGTTTATTAATATTATATCTAAAACTTGCTGGATGTCGTTCCCTGCAGATATGTGTTTAAGTCGATAAGTGTTAGATAGAGAAGAATCTAGCAGCCTGTTTTGTAATCTTATATTATATGATTTTGAATTGTGGGTCGGTATTCAGTGGACAGCAATTGTTATTCATGCAATTAATGGTTACTGATTCAGCTTCAAGAACATCCGGGGGTTCTTCGGCACGGATCGACCAAGTTGTGGTGCTGACAAGCTGGGCTAATCGATCATAGCTTGTGATGGCTCGCTCAGTCTCATCGTCCTCATTCCGATATTCTGCATAACAGACGAAGTTGAAACTGTTCACCGCTTAGTCATTGAGACCCAACGGGCAGTCGAAACCCAACACATCAATCATATGCTCCTCCTTGGTAAGCGCAAGATGCAGCACGGATGTCCTGTTACCTGTGCTTTAGCGAATAGGCAAAGTGAAGTGATTGTAAAGAGGAATAGCGGGTACGAGATCTTGTAGATCGGCTTTGAATTGTTTTCCGATCGTGGCAGACGTTCCTACACAATGTACGTTGAAATCACCTATGATTAGTACGTGAGTGTACTTTTGTTATAAACTGCATGACACACTACCATAATTCTCTAAATGTTATATGCTCTAATGTGATTGAATCCGGGGCGAACTACATAAACATGATACTAAACGAAAAAAGACATTGGGAATCCCTTTGTCAACAAATAGGGGGTTCAAGCTAAACAATTCAGTATGATGCGTCTCGTTCGTCACCCAAACACCGTACACTACGGCGAACCGCGGTTGCTCCAGGTAACACTTCAGTCAGGTAATGATGCAGAGGCAGTTCTCTTGTCAGCCACTCACCTCCGTACCATCATATGCACTGTTCGAATATTTCCAGATGTTCCTTGGAACGAACGCCAGAAAAGCAAACAAAATCCGAATGACTTCCGTAAACAACAGGACGCAAAATCTATCCTTGTTCACGGTGTCTTTGAGCTCTAGTCACTAAACGAGCTAGAGGTCAAAGCACATGACTGGGATGAATGGCGTTTTATTAGTGAACTGCTCGCACCCGAAAACGTTATCGTTAATTCGACATCAAGTTTACCGCTATCACCTAAATACAAAGGGTGTGGTCCCCGAGTGATGAAAGTCTCATTGCACTCCGAACTGATGGCATGACATGTGTTCAAAATGTGGCACAAAAAAGCAAAATCCTGCCATCCGGGCCACAGATAGACAATGTAGCACTGAGTAATCTACTTACCAGTACAATTTTGTCACTGTGCAGCTCAGAACGGAAACCATGCCAAAACACACCGACAGCTGAGGCAGGACGGAATTGTCACCCTCTTGTTGGCGTTAAGAGCTCTATACAACAACCTGAACTGGACCTATGGTCTGCGTCATCGGTCCTACCAAAATACGACCGGCAGCTGAACCTGCAAGGGCCGGCATGGACCCTCACCGGAAACCAGCATTCACAAACACGCTTCTGACCACCGATGCCCTCACCTGCTTGTATACCGATACACAAGGGATTCTCAGCAAGCTAACCGAACTTCGTATTCGTCAGAGCTCCACGCCTTGAGACATAGTTATGGTCACCGAAACAAGGCTGAAAACGGAGATCACGGATGCTTAGGTTGCACTACCCGGCATGATTTCTATACGAAACGATCGGCCTTGAAGAGGAGGGGGAGTGCTCCTGTATTATCGATCCGACCTGCATGATGATGTCATTGAGGAAGCAGAAACGAAAGTCATCGATTCTCTTCGGTGTCGTATGAGCCTAAGACGTGGTGATGTGTGTTTACTAGCAATAGTTTACCGCCCTCCAACATCCACAATATAAATGGATAATTGCCTAGCTTCTGCGATGTAACGAGTCCTGGCACGATCATACAGTCACTTCCTTCTGGTGGAAGATTTCATCCTGCACGCAATCAAAGTTCCAGCATTGCACAGCGAATAATTCAAGGCGGACTTGCAAGAGGTGATCACCGATGTACCTCTGTAAAAACACTAGCTCGATTCTTTCAACGTTGTCTCGACGGAATGCAGGTTCCGACAATGTGGAAACATGGACTAGTCATTCCTATTTACAAAAGTGGTAAGCGTTCAGATCCCTCGAACTACCGTCCAATCACTCTCCTCCCATTTGTATCCATAGTAATGGAAAGTATAATTGCAGAGGCGCTCATGGATATCTTGAGAGCAACAACATCCTAGTGACACAGCAACACGGATTCCGCCGAAATCGATCCTGCATTGCAAAATTGATGCTAGCCCCAAGCAAGCTGGAGAGAGTCAACTGATGGCAGAGGGGGATCGACGTTTTCTACCTCGACTTCTCGAAAGCGTTTGAACATTTGAACTACCGCATTCTCTTTCACAAGCTTCGACGCCATGGAATCGGTAACCTAATACTCGGTTGGATTGGCAACTTCCTCGCTCAACGTCAGTTAAATGTGAGAGCCGGCAGCTCCAATTCCGACCTAACAGAGGTCCAGTGTGGCGTGCCTTAAGTATCGGTATTGGATCCACGTTTATTCCTCACATTCATTAACGATTTTGCCAGCGTAATGTTGTCGAATTTCTTACTATTTGCAGATGATATCAAACTTTGGCATGTTATCAGGTCATCGGATTATCACATGGCATTGCAGAACGATCTTGACAGGGTTTACGCTTGGTCATCAGACAACCGGTTCCAGTTCAACGTGACCAAGTGCAAAGTCGTAAGCATACGCCATCAGCTTATCTATGAATATCGACTTGGGGACCAGCAGTTACAACGTGCTTCCCAAGAAAACTACCTTGGGGTGATCGTGCAGAACGCCCTTGGTTGCTCGAGACCGGCTGAAAAACATCAAAAAGAGGCAGTCAACATCTTGGACTATTACGGAGGGCTTTCGTGAATTTTAAGCCATCAATCCGCAAATACTGAACGCCTACGTGTGGCCTCACGTGGACTATGTGATCCCTGCCTGGAGTCACCGTCGCAAGCGCGACGTCGATGCAGTTGAAGCTCCACAACGTAGAGCGACCAAACTCGTTAGATGATTGTTTCATCTCTCCTACCAAGGCAGACTGCAGTTCCTGAGATTGTACACTTGGTGAATATCGACGTCAGCGAGGAGAACTAATCATGGTTTACTTAATACTGACGAACTTCACATCCCCCGTGTTAATCGGTTGCAGCTAAGCCAAAATACCTAACTAAAATTCCATCAGCTCAAACTGGCTACGCACTACAATCGACTTGATTGTCGACGCAACGTTTTCTCCCTCTGTGCGACCCGTGCCTGGAATTCCCTACCGACTCACGTTATCGTTGCCCCTACACTAACGCTTTTCAAAAAGCATTTTGTTGAAATGCTTCCAACTTGCATTACTTGATCTAGTCCGTTTCACTTGGAGGACGAAGCAACACGAACCTAACCAATTGCTTAGCGGCCCTCTCCGCTGCCTGGCAGTGTGGATACATGAAGAAGTGTCCATGTGAATAGCCTGGATGTATCGAAACTGGATTAATATATCAGGTGTGGCAAATGGAGAAACAAAAGAGGGAACGTCGTCGTTTCCATGTTTATTTCTCACGCACATACTGAACAATAACAGCGCTCTATGAAATTTTTCGTGCGCACATCCCAATCCAAATTCAAATGATCGTTATGCAGTAGTGCATTTAAATCGGCGGACACTTGGAAAAACCAATTATTTATTCAATGATCCTACAAAGATTAAATTTTCTCCAACAATCCTACGAAACTTGACAAGAACATGCTTTTTTATCCTTGATAAATCATTCTTCATTGTTCGTCATAATGCAGCCGCTAGTCGGTAGTCGTTTTCAGGTGTAAAGTTAGGGGGCGGTACGCCAAGACAATAAGGCAAACACCCCTGCCTTTTAACTGCAAACGGCACCAAAGAGAGTCGGGGAACTGCGAGTCTGAATCCTCCACGGTTTCGTAATGTATGTCGCTTCGGTAATACAGGATTACCTCTCCTCCATTTCTGAGTCGATCATTCCGGATCAGCGACATGCATGGTAACGAAACTTCAGCGTCCGTCATTCTCTTGTGTAACCACATCTCGGTGATACCGATGACATCATATGACCAGGAAGCTTGGCGATCTTTCAGTTTCGCCAATACATTAAAAGGACCCTCAGCAGTCGTATACCAGCAGGCCAGTTTATCGGTCTCTAGGACCCTACAGAGGGGTGAATGGGTCAAGTGTGGCAGCATGCCGACCGATAGGAGGTCTGCAGTTCCCCTTTTTTGATGGGATAATGATACCTCGTTCGCAACTTGATTTGGCCAAGGTGCTTCCCGACCCGTTTAGACCTCGTCAGTGTCAATTAAAGCAGCAGTAAAGTTAGGCCTCTGTCCAATTGTAGGCATGCTTGCTGCTTCAAATGCCTTAATATTGGAGCTGTGCAAATCTTCTCCTAGCTTTAACCAGAGCTCAGAAGGAAGCATTTTCTGATTTCTCCGCCATCGATCCAAAGCATCTATTGCTCCTTAAACTGACTGAAATGCGTTTTATGATTCTTGGGCTACATCTTCTAGAATTTAGTGGGAGAGGTATCCTGGTGAGCGATAGCGCTACACTGGTCCCCAAATAAAGTGTTTCACGAATGAACGGCCACTGTTCCAATTCGTGCTTACCGGTCACTTGCACATCTTTAGAAAGATGTTCTGGCACGCCACGTCTTGCTTTCTGTGTCCCACTTCGGGGTTGCTTTTGTATTTTCGCGCACTACAAGTAATATCGGGATAGATGCGTATCCCACAGGATCCGTGTTTTAGCGCGCTTGCGGAGAGCAAAACGTTTTCAACGTCGGTGGAGGATACTTGTGTTACTCAAATATGTTTGAATTCTGCATGGTGTGGAGAGTTTGGATGACGAGTATTATATAATATGTTTATGGGCTTGACCTAGACACTCATCTGCATGCACATTGAGTTGCATTGGTCTTGGTCGTTCGATAACTTAATCCGCAATGTTTCGGCGGTAGATTCAGAGACAGTTGAACATACAACAGCCCGGGCACTATTGTTGCATCCCTTTTCGTTTGATCTACATAGTATGGTACTCGTTTGTCCTGACCTCATTAAAGTGTTGATCGTTTGCTGTTTGTCCCTTTATTCGCGTTAACGGTGTTTACAAAGACGAGGTCACAACGGCGGCCTCCGGGTGGACCTTTGCAGTAATCTCTGCATATGTAACTGATGTTCCGGTAAAATTCGTCTTGACAATAGACATTTTAGTTAAAGACATTGAGAGTTGGAGTTTGGCCGCTGCATCCTTGTTAACGCGAGATGTCAGGTCTAGTGGAATTTGCTCAACCAGACGTTTCGAGTGGTGTCTGACTTTTATTGCCGTGAGTATGGTTTGACGCTCGTAGGTACGGTCTGTTTTCGCCCGGCGTTTTACCAAAGTTGGAAAAGAACAAAGATGTGGACGTGGCTGATTGCGGTTCAGGGAAACGGATGGTGCCGCATTCCGTTGCTTAGAAACCGCTACTCTTCCTTAGTGCATACTCGATTCCTTTGAATTGATATTATTGTTTATCCTCTGCCAGACTTTTGACGTTAACCGGTCACACTTCTGAGCTAGGATAAGCAAGCACTTAATGAGTGGGATGGTGGGGCACGCAATAAAGAGCCAAAGTGCATCTTGGGATGTATTTCGCTCTCGTACTTGTTGTTGGAACACATTTGCACATTTCGTATGAAATCATTCCAAACAGTGCGAGCAAGCAGACCGATTTTAACTACTAGATGACGTCCTCCTAACCCGCAAATGCTTTTCGCTTAGAGCCTTTTCGGTTTCACATTTCTGCCATTCAACTTGATGTAGTAACCTGACCCAGTGGGTTGGTTAGTGTTCTGTACTTTTCCAGCTTTGAGAGCGGCGCATATCGATCAGGCCATCGTGGTGGCTGCAAGGTAAAATGAGTGGTCTTCGTGGTCTCGCTTTCAGTGTGATGGGTTATGCAGGCGCACTGACTGACAATATCAAAAGGAATGGCGAGTGCCTGGAACCTGCCAACTTGAGACTACAAATTATTTCACAGCTGTTATGAGAAACGCGGGGTCGGAATAAACTTAGGCTTTTCGTCCTGCTTTGAGAATTATGTATCGAATAATGTCATACAGAAAGTCAATCGGTTGAATGTGATTGTGTTAAACGCTTTCGTTTAATCACGGATGCCAGTGAAAACGGTTAGTGATGATATGTCCATGTATAATGGCACTGTGTAGGGCTGGTTTATCCGGTTGAACGAGCGTACAGTGACAACGCTGCGATAACATGGATAGAGAATAGAGGGGAATAGTCCAAATGAACCAGGAGCACGCGCGCCACGCGTGTGTGGGGATGAATTGATTCCCCCTACTAGAGTCTTTGGTCAACGTCTGGATACAGCTACCAACACTTCTGGCAGAGAGTGGGTGACATACCAGACTTCGGTGACTGTACGTTGCCCTAAGAGTGGTACGGTAATCACATGAGGAGTGTTGGTTACAAACACAGCTCCCATCTGCTTGGTCCCATTGCGTTCAAGCCGGAATACCTAAAAGCGGCACCATACAAGCGGCCATGCACTGAGCCAATTGTTGCCTTGTCTCTAAGTTCAAACTGTACACCCGGGTCTAATCAGCCATGAGGATCTGTTAAACAGCATTGGAACGTCCACTATGAGACCCGGCCGGCATGGGACTGCACCCGAGATGCTTTGTGGTCCTCACTGGGTTGATGCGGTGCCCAAAGGACTAAATATTTTTAAGGCGTACGTTCACAAGTAACATGATGAAGATTGATCTCGACAAGATTCCGATGGATTTGCCCAACTCTACCATATATTGACAGATTTAACGTAGACGTACTACTGATTATGCCCAGCAGATTGAAGCCGCAGCCTAATAGTTTTACGGTCACGCGGACCACTATCTGTTTTGACAGCTGTTGTGACAGACTATCAAGCACTTACATCAAATGCCCTCTACTCAGGAGTAGGTGTCGTATTAATTATGCTTTTATTGTGTTCTCTGAACATTTCTCAATTCCCGTAGTTTAAGCAGTGGTTTAAAAAGTTTTTCCTAAAGTATTTATATTTGGTTGGGATTATTTATTTCCAGTAATAATTCTTCAGACAGCCACTGAAATTTGTGTGATATTAGACCGCATAAACATTCTGGAAACTAGACACCACATACTGTTTCAGCGTTTTGGAAGGTGAGTTTAAATGGCAGTCAACTGCAATACCTATCGTTCTAATTTTCTTGTTCTTATGCCTATCATTTTTATAAATCCTAAATTGGCCAGACGCATATCCTACTTCTAACACTCTATGCTGCCCAGAAAACGTAAAGCATAATTTAACGCATGGTTTTATTGATGACAATATTTTTTTTCGTAGGGACCCGAATAACATAAACCCCTTCCGAACATTTGTTTGATCGAAGCACCTATACACAATATGTCCTTCATGCCGTCGATATATAAGATACTGCTCTAGGGTTGACACAATCCAGTTAGAGAGTAAACTGTAAGACATTTACACGGAGAACGGGTGAAAGTTGTAATCTATATGAATGGCTGCGTTCTAACAAATGTCAGCATGGAAAGTAGGTTCCTCTTAGCACTGCCAAACAGGATTGCAATTGGTCACCTTTAACATTTGTTAAGTCGTCCGGATTTTTGTGGGATACTGGAGTGCCTGACGATTGTCTTAAGTAAAACACGAAAGCGCAATGTTGGCAACCTTTTGCTTCAACTACCTTTCACTACGATCTTAAAATCTTCATTTGCATGGCAATCAAAAATAGTGAGCAAATGAAATGATCAATTTACTAAATGCTTAATATGTGTTATTAAGAATTGTATTCTCTCTTTTACCCAACCATATTTAAAGTGTACCTGCGTTGTTTCTATTTAGAAGAGTCGAAAGCAGCACACTTTACAAAAGTTATTTATTTCTCATGCCTCATCATGCTGCACCATTCTTAAAACAAATATAAGCTTGGTAAGAGCTAATTGCATTAGAGTATAAATGAAAACGAATCATAGAAAAACAGTTAAACCATTACTATTATGCGTGTTGAGTTATCAATTATTTGGTGGCTGGTATTATCGTTTGGGAGAATCTGCTTCTTCTCCTCCGATCGTTGGCCACAGTAGTTGTACAGTCTGAAGGAATTACTTTATGGGTACATAATCTTATCGGTTCAGCGACAGCAATCAGCCTTGCCACATATGACGGTGCAATTATGATATTCTACATAGAATTCGGAATAGGTTAAGTCTGTAAACTCTGTGTTTTAATACTGAGCATATGTTACATCCCAATGTATTACTGCAGTGGCAGCTTGCCCTAAATACCCGTGAAATTTCCACGGCTGCTTCTACTTCCGGATTTGCCTTGGTGTTGTTTGAGACCGTCTTTAAGATTATTCACAGATATATGCTCGAAGTGAACAAAAGGGAAATCAATTCCTCCAAAAACTCATCACAATTCTTATGTGCACGCAAAACAAACAGATAGCAGTGGTTATAATGATGTTGTTAAACTTCTTGGACCAATATTAAATGCACGCTTCATCTCCCTATACCAAAATAAACATCTGAGCTGCTGTCTTGCAAGTAATTGTAGATGGCTTGAAATTTCCTTGAAGGCTGGGTTCTAGTTCGTACACATAATTTATAAATAAGACGCAACGAAATATTCATTAATAAAATATTGATAACTTATGCGTTTAGTTTTTCACAAATCTGCTTCTATGCTGAGACACACTATTTAAAGCTTGCTGCTGCACACCACCAACACCAACATCGACTGAGCTTGTAATGTGTGGTTTTGGAAGTCTAGTTGGCAAGGCTGACAAGAAAGCTGTTTACTAAAGCCATGTTTTGATTGGCTAATTAGGTTGCTTGATACCAGAAACCTGGAAGTCGTAGCCTTTATAACTCTCCCCATAGATTTAAGAAGTATAAAATTATGGTTAATCGGGCGATAGTTTGCAACCACCCGTTTTGAGCCTTTTGTATATCTTGGTGCAATTTCAGCGTGTTTACCAAGATACCGAACAGCGCTTGCCATAATTGATAAGGTAAATATGTTTAGTAAAAGAATATGGAAATCCGGATCTTCGTATTTCCGTAAAACTGGTGGAATGTCATCAGGACCATGATTATAGGACGGCTTCATGGCGCTAAGCGATTTCCTAAGTTCTGCAATATTAAAGTCTACTATCCACATGCTGCCGTCAGTATGCCGTTTTGATGGTATGGTGGGTTGCTTTTTTGTATGGCAGTTGAAGGACGAATGAAAATTCCCGTTGAAAACATTACTAGTAACTACCGGATCATCCGTTTAATTAGAAGTGGAGGTTACAATGGACGTGATCCAGTTGTTTCTGCATCTTCCTCTTCTCCCGAGAAGCTTTACAAGCTCCTTCAGCTTATTTGAATCTACGAGATCTGCATGTGCGTAATAACACCATCTTAATAACACCATTCTATAACTCCGTCTAACCTATTCAGCGTTTATCGTTGAGGCACCGGTTCGATGCACTACGTCTTCCAAGCTTTAATAAACTGTACCGGCGTCGCCACTCGCCAACATTTTCCATTAAGTTGTGATTGGCCGATCGGAAAACAATTGTGTTCATTATTATTCATTTTCATTTATGTTACTTTTTTTCTCCCTTGTGTCATTATTGACCATAACTAGGCTGATCTCTTCTGGCGATGTTTTACATTTCCCAAACAAATAAATATACCTATGCAAATCATTCTGCTACTGACTCCCTGGCTAATAACAAAAAAATGCTTTGCTTGCTTGATCCGCATGAAGGAACGGTCAGAGGCTGGGTCCATGACTATTGCATAAAACATTCTTATAAAAAGGAACACTTGTTACACCAGTGATGGCTTATTTACTACTTTGCCAAGACGGCACAGAGACAGTTGGATCATGGGATTGCGAGCGAAATTCTTTGTGGGAAGTAAGTTTTCTTAGGATAGTTACATGGATGGTCGTATTACTTTACGTTAATTTTTAGTTAAATCCAGGTTTTGTACCGTTCCCGGTTTCATAAAATTTTAAATTTTAAACTGCTTATCAATTAAAAAGACCCATTGCAGAACCCTCTAATAAAATGGAAAATTATCTATATTATGCCTTCATTTAGTACAAGTTGATCACTTCACGCAATTAGTTTTTGCCTAGCACTGTCGAGGAATAAAACGTTTGTTTTTTATTTATTTATAGCTTTTGCGCCTTCCAGTAACAGTTTAACGAAGCTAATTTGATAAGTTTACTTCAAGCTTTTGTATTTGGTCCGCTGAGCTAGTAGTTTACAAACAGCTAATATTACGGGATGATGGATTCAAATCCACGCACGCAGCTTGGTAAACAACTACTCTCTACTGTGCCTTGATGCAATATCCAGATAGATGCGGATAAACAGTATAATATTTAAGCGGATTAATTCTTTTCCTACCGCAGTCGGAAATGTGATGTTATTTGTGATTACTGTGAAAAAAATGTATCAATCACCTCTAGTTAATATTGATGAAATTCATGGAAGCTTACACCAACTGACTTGATGACAGAATAAGAAACGGCTTATTAAGAAACCTAATGTAGAACAGATGGTAAGTGTTCCTTTAAACTGATTCCAATTACATCGATAATTTTAATATTATATACTGGGCTTAATCACCGAAAAAGGGTGTAGAGTCATCTGTCTAGCCTGAAAAATACTGGATAAGCTAAAAGAAAAGAAAAGCAAAATACTTCATACTGCAGTGATAAGTGGTTTTAACTTTGCAAATGCGGCATGCAACAAAATGACATTTGTCTTTTAGATGTAATGGATACAGTCACTAGATAAGCAGATTGCTTTGGTTATTATCGTTGAAGTCAAACCAACTCATTGAACCATGCATAACTCTCAGCACAGCGGGCAAATGCAACAGACAGCAGATGGAAATGATCACAAAACTATCTGTGTTTTGCAGAGTATGCACTCGATGTTGTAATCATCCACTGATAGGATTGCTAAAGGCATTTCGCCTTGAAAACCGCTTGCTAGTCCTTGCTTGAATGTTACTCTTCGAACATTTTACATTTCGATGAAACGAAAAGTAAGATTTTCATTTTAACATTGATAAGCTGGTTATTATATAGCAGTTCACCAATAATAACTCTTGATAAAGGCGGCGAAACGGACGATTCTTGTACATAAATTTATAAGACTAACCAATTTATACCGACCTGCGATCTAAGTAGTATGAAATGTAACTTCTTCCACAATATGGATGCGTTGCTCAGCTGTCCTTTTAAATTCCAAGTGCATAAATTTGCACCAGGGATATACTGTATCTAAAGAAGAGAAAACGGAACGCATTGTCAATTGCAAAACTTACTTGTAGGCTGTCATTTGGTAAATCATTTTCCATAGATGATCGCATACTGTACGCGAAATTGTTGATCCATGCTGGCACAGTAGCGTTACCTAATCTGCCAGTCTCTAGCGCCTATTTGCTAAAATATCTGATGATACCGTATCGCGTAGGGTGCTGGTGCACCGCTGAAGTTTGAAAATATTCATGAACTTACTTACAAAATTTTCACAATTTCCAACCTGTCGGAAATATATGACTAACGTGTCACGCGAGCGCTTGGCTTAACAATTAAACAAAGAGCTGGTGCGCTACAGCACTAACTTACAATTTTATGTAAATCAGGCAGACTACAGAGGAACATTTGTTTAAAAGCAACATTTCAGTGAATAAATCTTTAGACTGAATGGCGTCTTTATCAAGCACCGAAGTGATGTCGTTTTGACTTCGGATCGCCGTTGTTGGTTAAGCACCAAACCAACACACAAACCACGTACCAAATAAACAAAATATTTTGTCCCAGGCAGCTTGGTCAATCAGGAGGTAGCATTTGGGGAAGAAAACCAAAAATAAAAAAGTCTTACCGTCAAACAAGTAAATTTTAGCGTAAAGTTCATGGTAACCGCCGCACTGCTTGCGGAGCTTAATGGCCTACTTATCATGGCGTTAGCTGCCAAGCGTTGTGCACTGAGGTCCTCTGCCAGCTCCGCTATCTCTACCTAATGAGTCCAAATCAGGAGAAAACGGTCAGTCGTGTAGTGTATGTCTGGGTGCCAGCCACGTCGATACCATCCACTTCTGTGACTGCCCCAATGATGGTAATGGCAGAGGCGGACTTCATGGTCTACCGACCCCAAAATGAGGGTCGATTGTAGCAATACAAGACACACGACGGATGTTCTAAAGCCTGAAAATAAATCCAGTATTGCAGTTTGAACGAATAGAATGCACCCGCATAACTACGAAATTCATTGTGTACTTACTTACTACTACTTACTTACTACTACTACTACTTATGGTTCCTACTTATGTTCGACTTATGGTTATCTAAAGTTTGACCCCGTGGGACATTTTGGTCGTCTTCCGCAACTCCAACCATCATCAATGTCTAAGAAGATTTAATTAGTTTTTTCCTATTATCTGCCCTCTGAATACTAGCGATGCTACCATAACTGATATTTTGTGAGATGACAGTAGCAGGATCCCATTAATCTAAATGTCAAATCTTTATGATAGATTTTGTAAGTACTAACTGTGCATTTACTTGGGGGCACACCAGATTGCAATTAGTCAGACAGGAATTGCGCATGTCTTTATGGTAAGACAGCTACACAAAAGTCTTACGTGAACTATCAGTACTGATGATTGCTGATATCTTAGCTCAAGATTCGTGTGGCTCTTCCTCAGTGTCTCTCATCAGGAAACCCATTCACTTTCAGATGCTTAGCAAAACAGTATGTGTCCCTTTATAGACAACTTGTCAGGTGACACAGAAACTTTTCCCAAGGTTATTATCTGAATGTATTGGACCCGATTGAGCACACATAATTGTGTGCAAAGTATTCCAGCAACAAGCAGCAAAGCTATGCGCGGCAAAATTAGCATATTCCTTTTCATGGCAAATTTAAAATAATATCTTTGCTTTTGCAGACTATTACGTTGCATGTTAGCAAAGATTTGTTTGAAGTAATGGGTAAATTGAACTTATTTGTGCAAAATCGGTCAACTAATTGCGTTGTCTTTCTAATTAAGAAAGACAAATAATAACGACTATAAATTCAAAAAGCAATCGGCATAAAACACACGCAGTCAGAATAAGAAATTTGCTAATCACCATGATTGCCCTTGTTAAAACTATTTCATAAAATTTAATTTTTAATTTTTCTTAAACTTATGTTGCTATGATTGGTGTAATATCATTTATTCAGTATTCTAAGATTTAGTGTTGGTCCGATTCTGAAATACTCTTGCATTTCAGTTAGCGTTAATCCAAATAATTAGTAATACAACTTCGTTCTGGTACCGCGCAGCCGAGTTGTTTATTTTGTTTTAGCTTGCCAAAGCACAGCACATTTTCCCCACTTTATTGTGTATGCTACGAGGCCTTCTCTCATTGGTCCATAGCCGTATGCCTTAATTGAATCCATAATTGGGTTGTTCGAACACAAACACGACAACGCCGCTGTTTGTCCTGGACACTAGTAACCGAAAACCAACTTGTAGAAAGACGGGTGTTAGGCTGGGCATAAACAATTGCGTGCGGTATTAAATTGAGCTTGACAAGACACCATGTAATTAAAAGCGGGAATTGTACTCTTGGACGGATGGAACAGGTGCAGTGTGTAGACCAATGTCAGAAAAATGAGGCTAATACTTTTAGGCCTAATAAAGCTCTACGTGAACCACCGCTTGTTTGTTTCGAATAAAGTATCATTTTGAACACGATGCAGATTGTCAGCATACTTGTCACCTTTACCTATATATACTTGATATACTCTGCAGTGCACCTGGTTCTTTACCTGTATTGTGTATTCCCCCCCTAAGATACACTGAAATTTTTAAACTGGCATAACCAAAGCGATCCTGTTCATGTGTATATCAGCATCATGAAGCGAGTGTAGTTGAAATAAAATGTTGACCAAACTTTACGCACATACATGTCTCTTTCATAAATAATCCTTTCGCTGTGCACAACAAATTCAGTTTCTTTTTTAGGAACATGGATATCGCAAAATAGGGGATGTTATAGCGGCGTGTCACTAGTGTACCTTGTCTTCCCACAACTTTATAACCAATTTCCTGTAGAAGTATAATAATTATAGCTGTTCCGTAGGCAGCTAGATGTATAATATTTGCAATCCGTCCCACTGAGAGTCAGACTACTAAACTGGGCCACGAGTTGAACCAATATCTACAGAGATCAGTGAAAACGTATTCAGAGCATCATGGAACCTAGCTGTTCCTTGACATGTTACTGAAACACATGAGAGACGCAGAAAACGTAACTCAGTTTACTGCCAGTAATTAATACATCGCAGCTTTGCTCTTAAGTTGTACTTGGAAGAAGCAATGAAGACTTGTCCACCAAGCGTAGATACGTATACGTTGCCGACAAATAGGTAGAGGAGCCAATGATAACCTAAACTACGTTGATAATGAGTATCCATCTTCATTCATCACCCATTACAGCACAACAAAAATGAAGGAGTGCTCACAATTTTGAGTTGCTAGTGACAAGACTTAATATCTTCGTCAACTATATACTTCAAAGGAATTTCGGCACATGATCGAAATAGGGCATCGAGAATGCGAAGATAAGCAAATTACCACCTTCTTCACTCCTGGCATAAGTGAACGCCATGAATCTAGCAAACTTTCAGCAATCTCGAGCTGAAATTAGCATATAGTATCTAGATGCTCCTCTTCCTAAGTTTCGGAGACCTGGTGTGGCCAAAATTGTCTGATTGATGTGAGGCCTAATAACGAATTGCCAATGACACATTGTTGTCATTGACCAGTCGACTTTGTGACATTGGCCAGCCAAGCTACCGCAGTTATCTTTTGATTGATTCAGCGCCGTGACCTGTGAAGAAGTATCGACAATTGAAGTATACGGTGGATTTTGTCTACAGAAATTAAATAGTGTATCCTTTTGCATGTGTTTCTATTATCCATCTCTGTCAACAGCGTCCATCTTTCGACAGGTATAATTTTCTCACGAACGTCTTATGTTTTATCAAGATTCTGAAAGAAATATCCTAGACAACGTTTTGATTTAATTTCCAGTTCAAAATTATTCTTATTCCTGTCGTACCTCAAGATAAAATGAATATTGGCCGTATTACTGAAATAAAAAAGGTAATTTAATTTCCAGCAAAGTATTTATGTTCGTCACGAAAGTTGGTATATAGAACGTGGCACCTCGCTTCGAAGCATAAAAACTTTTTAACTTAATAATAAATGTTGTGCATATTTTAAGGAGCAGCTAACCTAAGCCTAGTTCTTAAGTTAAATTCCACGATATCATTCTTCTGCTGAGTATATAATTAACAAACAACCGATATAGCGGGCTGCGGCATTCGAAGATATGCGCACAGCTTAGAAAACAAATTGTCCCTACATTGTTTCTTAAAAAAATGCAGCAAACGCGGATAAAAAAGAGCTAATCAGTAAAATCATCTCATTCCTCGCTCGGAAACAAGATGTTGGGGCATGTCGTAAAAGAAGTTGACAGTCCGCTGTTGTTTATACTGTGGGACAGTTCATTAAATCCAAAGTTCTGGCGGGCGCCAATTCGTACTTTACTAACTGACGTGTGGAATCTAACTTCAGAATATGAATCGGCTTATTAGGTGACTATACGTCTTTGGAAGGTTGCCGGGCAGTTAAACGGATTTAACTACATCGAACATTTTATCTATTTAAATTGAGTTTAATCTCTTAAACACGGTACAAAGCCACCTGTCTAGCCTGATAAGGCCGCTATGTAGATCACATAAACAACAAATAATGAAATAGAAAGAAAAAGATGTCCCACTACGAAGACAAACCTAATATCTCCACCAATCCAGTATGCAAGCAAACAAATTGATATGCTATCTAGTCGTTTTTAAGTGACAAATAGAAGCCGCTTTTGAGCTACGTCCAATAGTTTAACCATTAAAACTCTCAGTACAAAGAGAAAGTGAAACAGTCAGTCGCTAAAAACGGCTATACAAATTGATGCATTTTGCACGGTGTGTTTAATATGTTTTCGTCATCCGCTGATACCTAATTTCGACATTTATATTGCGTTGATAGTCATGTGTACGTCTTAGTTCTAATATCACCATCCGAGCCCATAAAACGTCGCGAAAGCAAGTAGTATTATGATTATCAAGCTATAAAAGTGGCAAGTAGTAACTAGTTTTAACTAAACAGTTAGCTAATAAATACTGGTGATTAATGAAGAGAAAGGGCAGCTTAATTTGCCAAATGGATTAAGGTTAAGGAAAATGTAAGTCCTGTAAGCTGAATACAATTGATGATAAGGTTGTTCACTTTAGGGATGTAATGCAGCCGTTTTCTTGAGATTAAAGTAGAAAAAATGGCAACAGAGATATAATTGATCCATGAACAACAAAACTGAGCACATGGATGACTGTGTAATTTGACGTAGGTCCTTCTAATATTGCGCTACTAACGATCATGCTGATCACTGAATGTAACGTTATCTGTGGTGCCCATCAGTATAAAATATAATCCAACATAATAGAACGATGGATGAGGAACACCTTCTTAACTGCTTTTTTCAAATGAGTAACCGACTAGACAATAACGCTCCTGTAATCCTGCAAATTGCCATTGCTCTTGAATTCGAACGTAAAATTGTTGTTACAACTTAAATGGGTAAAGGTCTTAATGGGTCCCAGGATGCTGTGTCACTCAATAGGTTAGGTGTTGGAATAAATCGTAATAGAGATGGCAGTGAGACATGAGCCTTTTTATATCGTATTCAAAGGTCAATAATGCAGGTCCGAGGCTGTCACTCATGAGGAATAGGCGTTGACTGCTGGGATGCGGAATTCATGTGATCGGAATGTAATGATGATCCGCTGGAAGGCGCACTATAATCGAGACGCAGGAGATCGAAACAGCGGTGTCTAGTGTTTTCCCAAACTTGCCAAATCATGGGATCTGGTAGTAGACAGTGAGAAGTATCTATAATTCAAAATCGTCTTAATGTCTAAAAGCTAAATTTTGACCGTCCAACTTATAGGTTGTCTGGCAATTTTGCATGGTGAATTGGTGGGACAATCGTTTTTATCAAAAACTGGTACACCGCGATCCATCGCATTCAGTTACACCAAATGACTAAAAGTAATCAAGTTAAATCTATTTTTCATTATCACGTGTTTATTAAAATCTTCCTAATTTGTCAAAAAGACCAAACAACACAAAAATATATTTATATATGCATTGTGAGTGGTAGACGATGGGTATCAGTATTATATTATGCAGAACGTAATTTTCAGAAATACGCATATTCACTTTTCTTGACCGGCATATATTCTGAGTTCAGCAACATTTCCGAAGATTTGTAGATTTTGTTTATTTAAACAAATTTGTCGGCGAACAGAGCGCTGATAATGTTTGCCTCTTGAAGAATGTCATTTTTGATTACCTGATTATACATATATATGTCCACTGATATATGGATAGAAAAATTGAAATTAATAAGTTCTGCGTGAGCGCGTTAACCAAACACATGCTGTCTTCTCGACATCGGTTTCTTGCAATTTGATGTCGAGAATTCTAAACAAAAACTTTACGCGTGCTGAATTCTGATTTACGTTAATTTTTTCACAGCAATTGTACCTGCAATTTTAGCCGACGGGTGGGCTATAATTTTACGCTCAATAGATTGTCAACTCCATTGATAACGTAATCTATTCGCTAAAGTTAACCGTAAATAGTTCTTTGCAAATCTCACTGTGGCTTTCCCTTACTGTCATTTATGATCTCATGTAAAATGTATGGTGTAAACACTTTTGCATTAAAACGTCCTGAAAGAAACCTACAAACGACTAATAAACTAATGAATTCAACGGAAATTCGTCTACTAAGAGTGAGCAAACTGCGCTTCAGTTTACAGGAAGTGTAGACTGAGCGTGTCATAAAAGCCTTCCGTAAAATGCTCAAGGATGAGTTACACTATTGACTCACTATGTATTACTTGATAAGTACCCACTAGGTTAATTGCCTCGTAAAAAAGGTATTTTGAGTCCATCGCTTAGATAGCGGAAACTTAGCTATCGATGTCTAAAAGCAGGATGCACGATGTCACAACAAATTATTCGAAACTAAATAAGTGTGTCCAAATTTGCCACAAAGACCAATAAATGGCACCGTAGCTTGAAACATTTCTCATTTCGTTGGTGGAGGTATACCTTTTAGTATGAAGCCGGGTTCCTCTAAGTTCTGTGTAAATGAAATTCAAATTTCTTGAGCGAGATTAGTTCATTACAAAATGGACGATAGATATTCAGCTGCTCGTGCTACAAATCATCAAAAAGTCTGGAGTTAAAAAACTCTTATTTAAATTTCTGATATACTTGAAAACATATGGTTTGTGCAACAGTAATGTACTCTTTCTGAAATAGATTTACTTAAATAAACACTACCAACTACGTTATTTTTTAACGGAACTCAGTACTGCAGTGTCGAATTCAACTAAGGCTGGCTGATCAATCGTTATTTTTTATTTCTGGTAAAATTGATGTCCAGACGCGTGATATCGGATAAAAATAGTTTAAGCTAGCCAAGCCCAATCAGTGCGGTATACACCAACTTTTATTACAAGGAATAAGTTAAACGTAAATTTGCATGCTTTGATGAACGTTAATTAAGTCCACCGAAACGACGCGTATGAAGGTGGCTAAATTTAACTGTGGACTTTAAACCGGTTTTGATGTCCTACAGAAAAGGTTGGTAACCATGGTAGTGTTACTGGTAATCATCAAGATGTACTTGCATACTTGCTGAGGTTTACTTCCCAGTAGTTCACAAGCTACATAGCCGAGCCCAATCCAGAATAGCTTCAGACGCATTTCGCCCTATTGGGGCTCGTCATTGGTGCACACGCCCTCAGTCCTCTAAGAAGGATCCAAGGCACGACCGCTAGAGGCAGATGCCAACTATTCATTAGTTTAAGCCACTTAGCCATGGGGGGCGTTGGCTGGCTTACTTAGATTGTAAACTAACAGGGATATAGCACCACCTATCTTCCAAAGTCACTGACAGTGGTTAGCTTGCGAGGTGATGACGTCCTCTCACTAGAGGCTATATCCATAGCATTTTGAAACTAAGAGTGGCTATTTATTTTATGTTAATGGTAAGTAGCAGTAATTTGGTTGTCATTTTTTCATGGTTTTCATCTCAGTAGTTCACAAGCTACGTAGCAGATCCTAATCCGGAAAAGCACCAGACGCGTTTCGCCCTAATGGGTCTCGTCAGTGGTGGGCATTCCCTTGGTTCCCTAGTAGGGATCGAACACCTGATATGGCGCGCAACCGGCACCAGTGGAGACATTGCTATTTAAATGTGTGATCTATTAGTTAACGTCTCATGGAACATAAATCATAAAAAGCCAGAAGCGGTGTGTATATAACCAAAACCAGTCGTTTACTTTTTGTTATATTTGGTTTCTCACTTTTTATTTTGCCATGGTTCTGACGGATCAACAACTGTAATCAGATTGTAAATATTCACATACGCACAGCACTGCAAGAACTTAGAACTAAAAGCTGTATGACTCGGTTGTATGAACTCACTGTATGTTTTTTGAAATCATACAAATGCTAATTCATGCCCCAAGCCTTGGTTCGCAGTTCAAAAGTGGTCAAGACTATAGTATTCCAGAAAGCTCAACATTTGTTAAAACTAAAAAGGCTAAAAACTATGACATGTTCGAACTTTTAAATGAAGGTTACCGCAAATATATAGAAGTGGCTGCAATCCATACTGCGAGAATGCAAATAACCTAAAACCTTTTGCAATGATACCCGCAGCTTGTTGTCGGTTAAAAAGGCCACCGAGCTGCTGGTACAAAATACCTAGAGGAGGTAGCATACGAAAACGCTACCATCCTATTCTCACGTATTAAACATTCTGATATCCCGTAGTTCAGGAAACTGCTAAATTGAGCCCTGCAAAAAACAAATAGATAGAGCTAATAAATGTTAACCAATTGTTGTTGATCTGCGACCAACTTAAGTTCCGTTTATTTATTAACGACTGTCTTCCGTATTTCTAACCAAATCCCTTTGGTATCCGGATTTTTCAGCACAAAACTACAGAGTACTTCATTACATCCGTGAATGATAACTACGACACAGCTCGGCTGCCATTAAGGTATCGATCAGGAAACACTATTCTTGTGACAACTTGAACAGAAACTGTTATCATAACTCTAGTTATAAAATTCGACCAGATCAAGCTTAATCCGTATCTCACACTGTCAAGGTATACATTGCTTTTTTCATTTACATGCTGTGATATACACTCGTTGTGCAATATTAAATATTTCTTCCGCTTTCCTAAGAAAAACAGCCCAGTAACCGGTAGCAATCCGCAATGCATCGCAATACCAATTACTATATTTTTCGAACACAGGAATCTGTCAGCTAAACTTTATTATTCGTTTCAGTACTGCCTCATCGCATATAGATCATCCGATCAGCCGAAAATAACAGCTATCTCACTGCATATTTTGATCGAGAAATCCGTCAGCTTTGTTTGGCAGTATTTAATTGCAACAATTTCAAAGTTATCATTTTTTACGTTATTACTTTTCTAACTCCACATATTATGTATTGTTCTTTAATTCTTTGTTGGCCAATACCAGGTCAATTGCCTAGGTGACAGAATTCAGTATTCAAACTACTAGATTAACCCACGCGAGGTAAAATGCCATGGACTCTCTGATGTGTAATAAAAGTGCTTGACCCAAAACAAATATATGGTCAAAATTTCAAATCCTATAACTGTAATATAAATGTTTATCCTAATAAATTATTCCGGGCATGATCACTTGAGGCTGCAGTCATATTCCAACGAAAATTCTCCGAACCTGATCATTATTTTGACATTTGCAGGTTTAGCCACAAGGAAGAGCTCCTTGAAAAGTTGCACTAAGGTATTTAACAAACAACAATGATGCTGCTCAAAAATATTATGATTTAAGGAACGCGAATCACTGCAACTGCGTAGGCTTTCGTTTCAGATTGATGACATGCAATAATGTTACACAATTGTAGCTGTATCCGTTTCTTGCAGTAAATTGCTCTGACAGTCAGTTGGTGAAGATTGAATGTAACTAAGCTATCTGTACGTTAGCTTACATTAAGCAATTTGCATGAGTATACCGTTATCATGCAGAACATGCTTAGAATGGTTGTTGGGAACCTACAAATAATGGGCAATGATAACACAAGTGTGCACCGTGTGAGCTATCACCGATAGACGACGTGGCTCTAGTGTTTATTTCTGGTGAACGGTTAGCATAACTGATTCTATATAATCCAATACAATTTCGACAACTAACTGAAGTTAATATAGTGTTTAAAATATATATGGTTGTGTTTACTAGTAGTATAATGGTTCCGATGTAGCAATAACATAATTGCTAACTAAGCCATGTAAGTTACGGTTTAGTATATGTAATTTTACTTCTATGATTCTCGAAATACCTAAACTAACAACGCTAACTCCAACCGGATTATCACTTTCTGACTTGATGGATCCCGCTTTGTCTGGACTAATATGTAACTCACTGTACGCACCCTATGTTTAATCCGCCAGCAGGATTGTTTAACAAATAAAAAGGGATGTGCCAATATGTGGACAAAATTGATGCCATTATTAACTTATTTAAATGAGGGGTAAGACAATGAACTTTAAAGCATTTCATATCACTTGATCACCTTAAATTTTGCCCGTGCAAACGTACTCAATGCCAGCATATCAGCAATCTATCTGACTGGCTGCTGAATGTTTAATGGTTATCCACCCTGGTTTACGAAAAAACAGAGATTTCTATCAAAACATGCTTTTCGTTTTGAGCTCATGCTGAAAAGCTAGCCCAAGTATTCTCTAGTTTCTGGCAAATTGCCCTACATAGAGTTGTCATATACTCTTTGCAAACCAGCAAAAAGCAGGCGTTAAGGACATGTCCAGTAGATACACATTAACAAGACTATGCAGAAACTGCCATGATAATAGCATCTGCCTAGCATATGTTCTTAAGACTAACTTATTCCTATATCTAGCTTTCATGCGATGAAAGGAATACACCTAAATAAAAAAGCTTCTGAGAAAACAATGGTTAAGTCAAGGATTGATAAAAGCAATTGATTTGATTTATTCATCACAAAATGAAGGAACAATACAGCTTGATTAGAGATAGTTGACAAGGCAATTATTACTCACCGACTTTTGCGAAACCTTTGGCCCAATTTCCAAAAGGAACTTGCATTTAATTAAATGGCATTTTGACCCGGTGTAAAAAAATGCACTTATTTCTTTGGTAAACCAGACGTCCGCTATTCGTGATACATAATGCAATGCAGATTTAGTTTTTCTAATGCTTTTTGCCTTTTACTTGACATTTCTAATTGCGTTTGATTATTTCTTTCAGTCTAAAGTGGAGATAATGCCATTATGATATTAAAACTCGGAAACAGCACCTTTCGGTCCCAAACGAAAATGCTGTGAAAGGAATATAGCAGGTTAATGTGTTACGCTAGCATTTAATACATATTATGTTAATCAGGAGGACCTTAACAATAGTATATTACAGAGGTAATTTTAACCGTGTACAGCCATTCAAGTGACCAGAGTAAATGTCTATTTTCGTACATTTCCCGTTATTCAGATCACTGTCGAATTGTTTCCATTGTTCTATTCTCCAAAGGACATTTTGCATAAGTACTCGCTAATTGATCGTCCTGTTTCTACCTATACGGTCAACTTTTATTAGCAATTATATCTCACGCGAAACATAAGCACGCAATTCTCGTAATAAATAGTCTTTTGTTGCTAAGCACTATCAGAATGAGCCTAGTCGGAGGTGTTATTTGTAGACAGTATCTTAAACGTAAAATTTAGCATCAAAATGCTAAAAATGCGATAAGGTGAAACAAGAATTTGCAAGACAGTGCTACACTTATGACAGCCTATATTTTGTATCAGTTTGCATTGTGAAACATTATCATACAAAAAACATGATTATGCTTATCCGAAAAATAGTGAGTATATTTGGTATTAGTAGGGGATTTGACTAAGTTTTTGTGTAGGTTCGTCGCAGTTAGATACAGACAGACAGCTACCACACCTCCAGGAAAGCGCTAGACGGCCGATTCGTCCTATTGGGACACGTCAGTAGCGCGCACCTGCCGATTGCTGCCGGATTCGAAACAACGTCCTTACTCTTGCAAGTCAGCGACTTTTGTCACTGAGCCATGGGCGACGGCAACGCACCGTCATGACTGATATCTAACTGCGTTATAGCACGGCTCATCCTCCACTGTCTTGCATGTTATGATATGCAGAGGACAGGGTTGGCTCCCAGAGCAACGACTTCCTTTGCAAGCCGCCACCAATCGAGGTGGCAAGTATGCTGCTAATGCAACTACCAATTATTTGTGAGTAGTAGGGGCTTTGTGTAGGCTTTTGTGTAGATTCGTCGCAGTTAGACATAGACAGACAGCCACCACACATCCAGGAAAGCGCTAGTCGGCCGTTTCCTCCTATTAGGACTCGTCAGCAGCGCGCACCCGCCGATTCCTGCCGGAATCGAAACAACGACCTTACTCTTGCGAGTCAGCGAATTATGTCACTGAGACATGGGCGACGGCAGCGGTTCGTCATGACTGTGTGTATAAATATTGTTTGCTTTTAATAATTGATTTCGACTTTATCTCCCTAAATGACTAGTAAGGAAACCTTAAGATATCCAATACATTAACTTTAAAAATAGATAAGAGATATTAGGTAAAGTTGTATTATTTTTGTGGACAATTGAACTTGTAAGGAGTTACAAGTTATCTGTGTCATTTTTCACTATAAGGATGACCAGGATCGCAATATAATAATCTATGTATATTCTTTCAATTCTATCCTTATCGTTTAAGTCAACTCAGCTCAGTATGTGCTTGAAGTTCTCATATTCAATTGCGGCCAGTAAGGTTTAATTGTACTAATTCAACTGACATTTATTTGCTTGAAATTATAACGGATATTAATTTGTCATCATCAATCATAAAGATAACAACGGCACAAGAATGCAAATGACATGTGAAAGAGGGGCATGTAGTAACATAGTCGTGTTTCAAAAGCTTCAGCAGCGTTAATCAGTCCAGAATATGTTTTGCGCAATAATCGGATTTGTTTCCATGATTTTAGCGAGAACAAATATATGGTATACCGGACGGTAATTCTACGTCTGACATTTTGTGCAGACTTTGTGTTTCCGCGTACTGATACAATTTTTCGTTGAAGATGGAAACCCCCAGGGGATAATAACATTTTATATTTTCAGCATGAGGAGTGGTACGTTTATGCTACCAGCATTTATGGATGCGGGGAGAGTACCATTAATTCCAGGCTTATATGCCCGCTTGGGGGATGTAATTGATCCTACTGGTTCTCTAAAGTTTACAATCTATATCTACGTCATTTTTTGCAATAGTGGACAGAATCCAGATTATACACTGCAGAATCAGGAAGCAAAACTTTAATCTGTCATTTAGTTTGGCTGTCATCCGTTACCATACCAACTTCCAAAAATAGGGCCGAATGCATCCATTCGGATTCCCTTTTTGAGTAATTTCTTGGAAGCTAAAGATTCTGATGACAATGTTTTATCTGTCATTGTAACCGTGGAGATTTCTTTGTGTGCTTCAACAAAAGTTTATTTACTTAAGCAATTGCAACAATATCATTAATTCGCGGAGCACTGACATTAATTAGTTTGATTTAGGTGCGTCTTTAAGGCCATGTTTGAATAGCCCGTGGAAGGGATTTGCATTCATCTGCGTAGATATTTCAGTTAATTCAGGAATCCGTACGTGGCTAAGGGTAAATCAGTTGCGCAGTAGAAACTGTTCAAGCAAACTGACGGCAGCAGGTTGATAAAACTTGTTCTATTGGTTGAATTGTACTTGGACAGATTGCTTACTTCCTTATATGAAATTTCCTAGCAGTCCGATGTGATAAGAAACAGGTAATGGGACATAAACCAAATCCAATGAACTTTATACTCTGGTACGCAATCTATTGTCTAACGTCCAACATTAGATAGGTGCAATGGTTTAGTTCGCAAATCTCATCAATAACATACGACATCTAGTTCATATTTGAAAGCTCTCAACATGAGAAGTTATGTGTGGGTGGAGTTCCAGAAGTTGCATTGCTGACAGAAACAAATCATTTAGACTAGATAGTTAATATCAGTGGTAAAATAATAGAGACCGTGATTCTGATTATAATTTTGTCAGCAATACTTCGGTACGAAGTACATATGCCTCGCTGCCGCGTAACCACCAACAGTCGCGCGTGAGCTAAGACTAATGCAAGAGTTGTTCGGCCCTTTAGGCAGTTCGAAAATTTGCTTTAGAATAAAGAGAACGATTTTTAATCCGTTAGGTCATGAGCTGTAATTAGTATCCGTATTAAGTGTACTACATCTTTAAAGGCTATGTTGTCAACTGGCTTTGAATTTATGCCGTGGCATTTGTTGATGACACAAACGAAGTATCTGTTTCCACATGGTCCTCCCGAATCGGTCGATTACCTCGAACATGCCACATAAAATCACACGGCTAAATTAAACGAAATTTATTGATGCAAACGGTTTCGAGATGATTCCGAATATAAAATCATTTTGAATAATAGGAACGGAACGTTTACAGTTTATAGTTAAGAAAAGTAAAGTGGTAAGATATGCGAAACTGGTTATTTAACATCTACTGCCGACGAGTGGCCTGGTACAGCAAACAACTAGGTTCTGCTGTGCAACGTGATGCACTGGCGCCAACGGAGGACAAGACCGGGGAAATTGATTCAGTGCTTGATTTCGTATGGTGGTAGACCGACACATTGAATGTGATAAAGGACGCTATTCTATACGTGTCCTGTGGCACATGTTGTCCAGGTTGTTCCGATCTTGAATATGACTGTGAGAATCAAGTACAAATCGAGGCTACTCACTTGACGGCGTATGGCGGTAAACTTTTCTCTCGGGGTGTCGCAAAATATAACGTTAATCAAGTTAGAAGTGTATTTGCATCTTAGTGCCTGCACAATATTTCCATTCTTTACGTTAGATGTAGGGCATTTTGCGTGACAATTTATTTCTGGTTGGGACTTGGGTTTTTTGTGTGATATTCTTAAAGTGCCTGATCGATGTAATTTCCAGAATACCAGAAGTCATTGTTTGCATATGCGCCCTTTGATGAAGCTACATATTTTACTGGCTTGCTGATCGCGGATGTATCACATGAAATGGTTGATTCTCTACATGCGATGAAAAAGGCGTTAATGTTTTGTATTTCCTAATGTCATCTGGTAGAACGCGATCCAGATAATGATTCAATAAAGCTTCGCCAACATGTCGTTGGAGTCGGAGCTGGTGCTTTACTTAGGGGACATACCGGTTTGCTTTAAAACTCTACATGGTATTATTTACATTAAATGATAATTTGGGACCGCTTGCGGTTTCGTATTACTTGCAGACTGTCTTTGATGTTTCTTGAAACTCTTAAAAACTTTTAGTGTAGCCATGAATCGCTTTTTGTATGTTTTCGTATATTTTTTGTATTTTGTATACTTTTGTCAGATGAAGTGTATGAGGATTCATGGAGTATGGTTTATGTGCACGTTGTCGGTTGCTTTAGAAGGCAGAGCCGCAGGCAGCTATTGCAGCTCGCACTGTAATCCACTAGCAAGCTGAACACTATACGGCGATTAAGAAGTTGGAACAAATAAAGCAAGTAATGTACCTGTAGCCGGATAAGGGATCGGTTATTATAGTAATGAACAGACCTGACTAAATTTCGAAGATGGTGTCCATTCTGGGAGACACTCAGAAGTTCCAGTTAGATAATACACCGGAAAACAACAACTTGGTGGAGAAGCAGGTGGCAAGGAATCTCCAGATCCTCCTGCTACATGGTTACATCAATGAATCACAGTACAGGCACTTAAAACCAACCATGACACAGACACCTGGAATGCGAGGCGCTCCCAAGTTACACAAAGCAGGCTTTCCGCTACGTCCGATTATGTGCATGAAGAATTCACCTTATCACAATGTCGCACGGTCGCTGGCCAAACTATTATCGACGGTGCGTAAACTCCTCGCTACGTATTGCCTGAAAACTCATTTGAACTGGCTGAGACACTGGAACAATTGTCACCGAGTGCAGAGCTTATGTACTCAATAGATGAGGACTCCATATTCACAATTGTGCATTTACATGAGATAGTTAATAACTTATGTGCTTTTATCCTGAGTCAAAATATGTCTGCTGGCCTGCCGGTGGAGTATTTAAAGGATATGATACTATTGTGCACCGCGAACATACTGTTTGAATTTGAGGGGACCGCATACAAACATATCGATGGGGTCGCCATGGGCAGCCCGCTGGGATCAGTTTTAGCCGACATCTTCCTCGGCCTGATAGAAAGACAATTTGCTGAGAGCATTGGTGAAGTGGAATTGTACAGGCAATATGTGGATAACATTTTAGTCTTCACCAGCGGAGAACATGTTAATCGGCTGCTGACCATCCTAAATTCGATTCACCTTAACCTGTCGGTGTCCCATGAAGTGGACCAACACCAATGCCTGGTTTTATGCGGATACTCATTAGGAGACAAGATGAAGGTACGTTGCGGCGCCTTATTCACCGCAAATCGATTTGGACTGGACAGTACCTTCATTTTTCAAGCTTCGCCCTGATCGCATACAAACGCGTGTTAGTGAGAACTCTCTTCTACCTGGCTAGACGTATTTGCAGCTCCGAAACTTTACAAGCCGAAGAAAAATTTCTACGCAATACCTTAATTTCTAATGGATATCCTGAGAAGATTATTTAGGTACACATCAGACCTTCCAGCGTGAAAACACCAGTGTTGACGGCTGAGAAAAAGAATGCTTATTTGTTCTTGCCGTTCAAGGGGGGACCATGTAGCAAACGACATCGGACGCAAGCGCCGGTCCGCCGAAACGCGAACCTACACGACAGCCCAATTGCGACTCAGGCATACCACGCGAGAACCTGTTCTTCAAAACCGTCAGAATATCTCGTCGGGCGGTTCAGCCACTCACGTTGTTTATCATTGAACAATGAACATTGAATTTATGTGGGTTAAAAGCTTTGTTTACAAGTCCCGTTTTATAGTTGCAGTGGATGTCAACATAACAATAATGATGATAAGGATAGTAAAATAGTTAATAATTTAAATACGAAAATAAGAACTTGTCGTTTGCTTCGCTGTAGTCCTGCGATCCTCTTAGATTCACAGCACATGCATTTAACAAAAATAATTCAATGGTATACACCAGGTGTAGGATGGAAACGTAGTGTTAAGTAAAAAAGTGCAAGTGGATGAATGCATCGTCCAACCGTCTTCTAAATATTGTTAGTGTCGGTGCAGAGACGACCGATTCTGGGAGAGCATTCCACGGGTGACAGACACGGATGGAAAAGAAATTTCTGCGGCACTCCAGACGACTGTATTGTTCTGCGAGTTTTAATGAGTGGCCCCTCAGGTTTGTATTGCTGCTGAGTTGCAGTAAAGAGCGGCACACATGATGCGGGTCTCGCAGAATCAAGTATGCCATAATCAGGTCGCCTCGTAGTTTGCGATAGCTTCCAGTAAACAATCCTATTCATCGCAGCCTCTCCTGGTAGGGAAGATTGCGCATTCCAATGACGTTCTTAGATGCCCGGCGTTGAGGCTGCTCCAGTGCATTAAGATCGTGTTTCAGCCAAGGATGCCAGGCTTGAATTGCATATTCGACATGGGGGCGAACATGCGCACTGAGTATTTGTCGAAATATGGAGCTGTTTATTTGTCTAAACGCCCGCCTCAACAGCCTCATGTGTTGGTTCTCTGTCTTCGAGGCCTTTTCGGAAAGCGTGGAGCAACCCAATTCATCTTGAACCAGGACACCCAAGTCACGTTCGAGAGTTGATTGTTGCAGTACATCCGTTCCGAGTCGGTATGAGTAGCTGCTTTGATGTCGGATGGAAAGTTGAATTGCAATACGTTTTGGGTCGACCATTGATACACTGTATCTACGTCACTTTGAAGCACATGTTGGTCGGAGTTCGCCTGGATCCTGCGCCAGATCTTGATATCGTCGGCAAACATTAGGAAGTTTGAAGCGATTCCCTGTGCAAGTTCATTGATAAACACCAAAAACAAACGTGGACCTAGAACCGAGCCTTGCGGTACACGACACTCCACTTATATGGGGTCCGATAAAGTGCTCCGAACTCTGACCACTAATTGCCGTTGAAATAGAAAGTTGGCGATCCAGCTTAAAAGAGGTTCACCGATCCCTTTTTGCTGCAGCTTGGATAGTAGTATCCGATGGTCTAGACGATCAAAACCTTGGAAAAATCCAGGTAGATCACATCAACACCTTCTCCAGCGTCAGCTGACTCGGTCCAACTACAGCGTGCTATTAGTAAATTAGTTGTACATGACCGCTGTCGACGGAAACCGTTCTGTTCAGGTGTGATGAGGTTGCAGTTTTCCAGATAGCACACCAGTGCACCGGCAACTATGGATTCCATGACCTTGGATAGTATAGGAAGAAGGGTTACTGGGCGGTAGTTGGAGGGATCAGATCTGCTTCCACCTTTTTGAATCGGGCTTAGTATTCCAAGCTTCCACATGGCGGGAACTTGGTTCTTTTCTAAGCAGTGCTGGAAAAACTGAGCTAAATGTCCTGCCAGTTGGTTTGCTGCTACTCCCAATGAATCAGGACGAATGGTGTCGACACCCGGCGAGCTGTGTTTGCGTAGAGAAGTCAGCTTTTGCAATACAGCCTCTACGGTAAAACTGACGTGGGTTAGTCCTGGTGAGCAGAAGACAAAGCTTGGTAGATCGCTTGGTGGCAAGACCCTTTGAAACGTGGGGGCGTATTGCATCTGCAGCGCGTTTGCAGCTTCCATAGACGTTCTTTTTGGGCCCTCACCCGTCTTGAGTGGAGGAAATCCTTGCCTCACCTTTCGTAGGCTATTAACGTGCTTGTACAGCAGTTTGTGTTTAGCAATGAAGGTTTTTGCGATGTTCTGCTGATAGGCGAATTTGTCTTCTCTTAACAGTTGATTGCAGCGGTTACGTTGGTCTACGTAGTTGTCCCACGTTTCTGGTGCTGGAGCTTCTTTGTACACTCGCCATGCTGCGTTGCGTACCGTCATCCATTTTCGGGTTCTGCTCCTAACGAAAGAAACGGATTTGCACTTATTGCATGCATTTTTCTCTGAAGCCTGCGCAATCAGCTGACTGAATGTGTTGACTGACTCGAGCCAGGCGACTTCCGGGGGTTCTTCTTCGAGGAAAGACCATGTTGTGTCGCTGACTAGCTGGGCGAGACGGTAGTACCTTGTGATGGTTCGCACAGTATCATCGTTATTATTCAGCTATTCTGCATTGCAGACGAAGTTGAAACTGATCACTGCGTGATCACTGCGACCAAACGGGCAGTCTAAAACCAACGCATCAATCATATGCTCCTCGTTGGTAAGCACAAGATCCAGCACAGATGGCCTGTTACCAGTTCTGAACCGAGTGGGCAAAGTGATGTGGTTGTACAGAGGAACAGTAGTTACCAGATCTTGTAGATCAGTTTTGAATTGTTCTCCCATCGTGACAGGGGCTTCTAAACAATGTACGTTCAAATCACCTATGATAAGAATGTAAGTGTACTTTTGTTGTAAACTGCACCTTAAAGCAGCCGCTAGGAGTTAGTCGGTTTCGTGCGTTGAGTTAGGGGCGCAGTACACCAAGACAATAAGGCAAGCGTCTCTGTCTTTTAAATGTAACCGGCACCAAAGAGAGTCGGGGAACTGCGAATTTGAATCCTCCACGGCTTCGCACTGTAAGTCGTTTCGGTAGTACAGGATTACCCCTCCTCCTTTTGTGAGCCG
>OX104059.1:57266337-57312836 GCA_944474145.2 Dicrocoelium dendriticum
TCAGATGTCGCCTGCTGTCGATAGCAGAGGCGATTGCAATTCGGCTCTATAACCCGGACCTATGTGCACAGAAAATGCTCCTTCATACTTTAACCTTGCCTTGGCCTCAGATCAACGCGACTAACAATGGCAGTCACGACACTTCACTTGACCTCGCCCCAATCAGACCAAACACATAGACTTAGCGATTAGTTACTTTGCTTTAAACCAATTGAGTCTAATCTAGCTTGCTTTATTGTGGTTATATTATCCTGATGACAAAGCCCTGAAAACAAGCTTGTTCGCTACTTTCTGTTTTAAAATTTTGAGTGAAATGGTGGCATTGTGGATCCTTTGCATGCCTGGCACAAAATCTATCTCATCGACTATGTACAAAAAATAAAAATAAGGATCCACTGGTTAGGTCGCTAATATAACCAGTAGTGTGCTTCAAAGCATCGAACTATATCCTCTGCTGATCTTGTATTACTTCCATAATATGCAACTGCTAACAACTATGGGGTCCTGTATATAATTATTAAAGAAACCTAGGTACTATGCACAATTATTCCTAAATTTCTACAAGATACTTTTGACAGAATATTGTGTGATTGTCGGTGCATGGTTTGACTTATGGGAAGTGACGTTCTTTGCAGACAAATACTGAGTACCGGCGTATGAATAAAACTTGATAATGGTACTCTACAAATTTGTCGAAAGCTAATTTTGTTTTTTGGTTACATGCGTGATTTAGATAACATTAATAAAAGCACGCTCAATTGCGATGAAAAATTTGATTCCATAGCCGCCAAAGTCTGAAATGTAGTTGGGCTAGGAACAAATATATTTTTAATTTGTGGCTCTATAAATTAATATATTCAAGCTGTACTTGAATATTATACGGAATGATTTATCAATGGTATGAAATAAGATCCTACCCATGTAGAGAATTTTCAGCATCGATTCACAATTACCGCTTTTAGTGAAGCAACAACACACATTATTCCATGCGATGTGTAGTATTTAATTCTGCACCACCTTGTTTGGAATCTTTTGTATGATGTAATGCACAATCGACGCATATGCCGGCCGAAAATTTCCATGTGAAAATCACCTAGGTGTTCATTAAGTACGGCGGGAGACTACGAACCATGTGTGAAGAACATCGTGTGCTTCTCGCCAGTCCATGCTTCTTAGTGCCTAAATGTTTGTGAATTAATCGTGATCTCAAATCGATCAGATAGCAACCAGTTTCAGCTGGAAGGGCGGAGTAAATGTTTGCCGACTCATCAGGTTCCTATTTCTTGAGTCAGACCACGCTCTTGTATGTTGCTTTTATCTGCTTGAGTTTTGGAGGGTCCCCGAGATTGTGGCACTGTGCAGTAGATACAAATGAACTATCCACTCCCTCAGTTCTGCAAAGCTATTAATCTTCTCTGGTTAATGCACTCAGCTGCGGCCCACCGCAAGATATTGATGGACCAGGACGTCCACATTGAGCCTTCGATCGCACTCGGTACCCTAGGAAGGCCAGGACCCCACACGGGTTCTGTGTATCTATTTGCTCACCGCAAAATATCCCAGCAGAGTTTATTTGAAATTGAGTACACTCTTCTGTCAGTCGGCAGCTAAAACAAAGCCTACTTAGAGAAAGTGAAGACTGGTGGTTTCAGCTTGCTTGGAAAAGGAAAGCCAATTTCTTTTCTGATAACGCTCGTAAACAATTTAAGCTTATTCGCTCCAATGACCAAGGGAAGCATTACGTTTACCCGGCTATGTGCGGAGAAAGCTACTCCGATACTTTTCCTTTGGAGGCGTTTGGATTGATTGACCAATCCCTCTTATTTTACATTGTAGTTATCCCTCACCGTCCAATTATATGCCTTGCGAACTCGACTGCTCACACTTGGTTGCCACACTTCATATACAGTGAAGCGGAAGATTGCCTTGTTACCCGAAGCTTGAAGTGGTTTAATGCTCCCGGTTCAGAAGGAATTCCTTCGGATTTTTCAAGTTTGTTTGCCCAATTATCTTCAACGAGTGAACCTCGTTGTTCTCCAAAAGCCAGCGTGAAATATCCGCGCGCTTAAAGGTGCGAATCACTTGTGCTCCCAAATGTTAAGAAGAGTTCTTTTACTTATTGCTCCAATCAGCGGAGGATACGATTAACTCCAAGAAACTGGCATTCATGCTACTTATATACTATACCCGTTTTGTGAATTGCAGCTTACATTTTGGCCGCGGATATCTGCAGCAAATATTCACGTTCTGTCAAACCCTTGACTACCGCCCCCTTTGCCACAGGCCTATCATTGTTGTATTTCTGAACATTCGTGCTGCATTCGAATCTCTTGATACACCTGCACGCTGACGTTGCTTGCTACGGATCTGTGTTCAGGTAAAGTATACTGTCATCACAGACACTGTATGGCTTTGACAGAGTAAGTAATTTTGGCAAGCTTTCTTCTTCATTCACCGTAAATATATGTGTATGAAATACGTACCCTATGTCTCCGATCTTTCTCCATTTTGTAATTGTAAACATTCTGTTGAGATCTCCGGAAGGTTACCAAAGTTTGGGCATGCGGTTACTATTGAATAAGCGAGCGATTGTCTTGGATTATGGTGATGACATCGCCTTGCATAGTGTCGAGTAGCGGTATGTGAGTCATTCTTAGCAGTTTGGAGATGGAAGGTTCTAAGCATGGAATATGATTCGGTCCGCGAAATATTTGAGTGCTGCTCTACGATTGTTAATTTCCCGTTCCTGTGCCAATTCTTGAGAGTACACAGCTTGAACACCTTAATAGCTTTCTACCCGGACCAGTGTATATCTGTCGGGGTATCCCTAGGACAAGATATTCTCTCCGCATCGCCAAAATCGGTCGGCGTTTAGTCAACCTGAAACACTTGTGGCCTTGTCATGATGCCTTCATCTTGGTAACGGATCGTTTTGTAACACCACCCTTCGAGCCATGTTACTATTCGGAAGCGAATCCCAGACAGTTGGTATGGATGGCATGAACTGTCTCTTAGCTTTCGAAAATGCGTGTATGCAGAGGATTACTTTGTGTTTGGTAAATATGTTTCTACAACAATGAGGTTAGAAAACCTCTTTTACGGATTCTAGTATTCCCTTTAACAAGCTGGCTTTGCGTCATTAGTTAAGATAGCTTTGTCATGTCTTGCGTATGTCAGCTAAGAGTTTGCACAATCGCAGCATTTTGCTTGCACAGACTGAGCTAGAAGAAAACACTTAATTATCAAACAGCCATCTTATTAAAGCGAATGAAGACGCAGACTTCACACCTTGTTACCGCCGGATCCACACACCTACATGTTTGGGCACCGAAAGATAAATAGTGGCAATAGCACGAATCAATTTGCAATATGCTGCGCAATGGAAAGCAGTAGAATGTGTGCATATACACCTGCTTACATGCAAATGTCTAATGCCTAACGAAGGAACAATAAAAAAACACGAAAAGATATCGTGTGCAACACAAACAAAATTGTTCCAATGTTCACGGAAAAGTAGTTGACATGTGTTGCGCATCTTCAGCAGACATGTCATAGCGCTGATGACGTGATGATCCTAATGGTTATTTTCCGCTGGTTTCCTTGGTTTTGATTTGGCCTGTCTTTCCGTTAGACGATTGCTAACGTATAACAGCCGCGTCTGAAAAGATTAGCACATAGTCTCAGAAAATGAAAGAGAAAAGAAGAGTCAACAAACTAACATGCCGGCTTATCGGGTAATTGTAATTAGATCCAACAAACGTCTGACAACGACTGTAAGTTTGTTCGAGACCGACAGCAAACCCTTCTTCTCGGTTCCGTCAAAGCTGTGAGGTCCGGCGTCGTTGGACATACACAAAGTCTGCATAGCCTTAGCTTTCCTTGGATAATATAATGTTGGGGAAAAGGACTGCTAGCGCGAAATCTGGAGAAGAAGGAAGTTGCCGCATTGAGAGAAAATTTTATGATGCTAGTCGCAGTATGCGGACGTGCGTTGTCGTTAAAGAAAATTCCTAGGTATGCTCCGGTAGGGACCGAACGGATGAGTTGCAGGAAACGTTTTAATACTTTTGCAAAATACTGCGTCGACATGTTTATTCTTGCTACTACCACCTATCCTATACAAGCATCCGTCGCACCCGTTAAATATTTTCTTAGATTATGCTTTCTGACAGTCAAACCCAAATCGGATTATTCTTGGCACCTACCTTTCCGTCTCAGAAGAGTTTAAACTACGCAAATCCCACGTTTTACTCATTGACTTACCATGGTACACTTGAGCTAACAAGATGTTTCTCCGTCACCGTTCTACTAAGTTTGAAGCAAAACTGCATTGTTGCGGATTACTCCATCTTGAGCTCCTTTTTGAATTGACACGAATTCTCAACCTGACTTGGTCGTGGCGTGTACCACTGCATTACTTCGGAGATTTACACGATAAAGGATTTGCTGACATGGCTGTCAATGCGTAAGCGGATGTCCCCCATCATAACCATTGCGGTTTCAGACATACGACAGGGTTCACCAACATTTTCAGACAAACCGTATATATACATATATATAAAGTTTATCCTTATCCACGGCTACATGCTTCATATTTGAGGAACTATAGTAAGGTCTAATAATACACTGACGTACCCACAACTTCTTTATGAACTCCGAAATTCCACAGCGGTAAATCCAGAGCGTTGTACTAGATCAATGTCTGAGCAAATCCATGTGCAACAATATGTAAATGTTGCTTGCTCACAATAGGATAAATACTGGTCATATGTAGGAAACCACTCAAAAATTAGGCACGAAGGCTCTTCACCTTGATCAGGGAATAATTTCTGTTACGCATGATCAACAACTATTCGATGTGGGCTTCCTTGGAATTCAAGAACTGTAAATGGCTCCTCCTCCCGACGATTGACATAGGTGCGAAAATTGCCCATCAATATTTAAAAAAGTGTGCCTTAAGTATAAGCAAAAACAGTTAGACAGCAAATCTAGGATAAAATAATTAGACAGAAGGAAATTCGCAACAAACTGCTGTTCACCAGTGTGAAATTTACTACTATTAACTGTTCAAATGCCTAAACAGAAAGAAATATTTTCTTTCAAATTAAGTAACTTCAAATCCAATTTCTTAAGATTGCAAAGTAAATATATATCTACGTTTTCCTTTGTTTAAAGCAGGAAATATGTACACATTGGAACTTGAATAAACAACAGCTTGAGATAATTGGAATGCACCAGACGCAATATAACCGACTATTGTCCAATCAAGGAATGCTCGCTCATCTTGTAAATTTTAATTGCATCAAAATCCCTCTTCCGAACACAATCACTGCTAGCAAAGTACCTTTGATTTTGGGTTGTTTGTGATAACTATTGTGTAGGACAATTTAGGCAGCGAGGTTCAAATCACCCCATATTTGTCGTATTTCCTTTGTGCAACTAAAAACCAAGCGGATTTTGTTGCTGAGCTAAACAACATAAAGAGTGTCCATTTCCTTCCTTTTAGATGTACGGATCGCTTTGTTTTGGTCTAAAGCTCTTTTCCCATGGGGACGCCCTACTGCACTGCACCCTTTGCCTTAGTGTCTTGGCGTAACGCCAAGACAATAAGGCAAACACCCCTGCCTTTTAACTGCAAACGGCACCAAAGAGAGTCTTAGAACTGCAAGTTTGAATCCTCCACCGTTCGCAATGTTAGTCGCTTCCGTAATGCATGAATACTCCTCCTCCTTTTGTGAGCCTATCATTCCGGATCAGCGACATGCCTGGTAACGAAACTTCAGCGTCCGTCATTCCCGTGTGCAACCACATCTCGGTGATACCGATGACATCATATGACCCGGAAGCTTGGCGATCTTTCAGTTTATCCAATACATAAAAAGACCCTCAGCATTCGTATACAAGCAGGCCAGTTTCTCGGTCTCTAGGAGCCTACAGAGGGGTGAAGGGGCCAAGTGTGGGAGCATGCCGACCGATTGGAAGTCGGCAGTTACTCTTTTTATTTTGATGGGATAATGATACCTCTTTTGCAACTTGATTTGCCAAGGTGCGTCTCGACCTGTTTAGACCTATGTCAGTGTCAATTAAAGCAGCAGTCAAGTTAGACTTCTGTACATTCGTCGGCATGCTTGCTGCTTCAGGTGCCTTAATATTTGAGCTGTGCAAAGCTTCTACGACCTTTAATCAGAGCTCAGAAGGAAGCATTTGCCGATTTCTCCGCCATCGATCCAAAACATCCATTGCTTCTTAAACTGACTGAACCACGTTTTATGATTCTAGGGTCACATCTTCTAGAATTAAGTGAGAGAGGTATCCTGGTAAGCGATGGCGCTACAATAGTCTCCAAATAAAGTGTTTCACGAATGAACGGCCACTGATCCAAATCGTGCTTACCGGGCTCTTGCACATATTTAGAAATATTCTCTGGCACGCAACGTATGAAGATTGTGTTTAGCGGTCTTGTTTGCTGTGTCCCTCTTCGGGGTTGCTTTTGTATTTTTGCGCACTACAAGTAACATCGGTATAGATGCGTATCTCGCAGGATCCGTGTTTTAGCGCGCTTGCAGAGAGAACACGTTTTCAACGTCAATGGAGGATGCTTGTGTTACTCAAATAAATTTGAATTCTTCATGATGTGGCGAGTTCGGACGACGAGTATTTTGTAATAGGTTTATGGGCTTTATCTCGAAACCCATCTGCATGTACATTGAGTTCCAATGGTCTTGATCCTTCGATACTTAATCCGCAATGTGATGGCGGTAGATTCAGCGACAGCTGAACATACAACAGACCGAGCACTATTGCTGGATTCTTTTTACTTTGATCTACAAAGTATGGTACTCGGTTGTCCTGACCTGATGAAAGTGTTGATTGTTTGCTGTTTGTCCCTCTATTCGCATTAACGGTATTTACACAGACAGGTCGCAACGGCGACCTTCCGGTGGACATGCAACTGATGTTCCCGGGAAATTTGTCTTGACAAGAGACATTTTAGCTACAGATACTGAGGGTTGGAGTTCGGCCGCTACATCCTTGTTAATGCTAGATGTCAGGTCTAGTGGAATTTGCTTAACCAGACGTTTCGAGTGTTGTCTGACTTTTGTTGTCGTGAGTATTATTTGAAGCTCGTAGGTACGGTCTGTTTTGGCCCGGCGTTCTACCAAAGTTGGAAAAGATCGAAGATGTGGATGTGGCTGATTGCGGTTCATGGGAAACGGATGGTGCAGCATTCCGTTGCTTATAAACCGCTACTCTTCCGTAGTGCATACTCGATTCCATTGAATTAATCTTATCGTTTATCCTCTGCTAGAATTTGACGTTAACCGGTCGCACTTCTGAGCTAGGATAAGCAAGCATTTGACGAGTGGGATGGTGGGGCACGCAATACAGAGTCAAAGTGCATCTTTGGATGTATTTCGCTCTCTAAGTGTTGTTGGGACACATTTTCACATTTCGTATGAAATCATTCCAAAAAGTGCGAGCAAGCCAGACCGATCTAACTACTCGATGACGTTCTCCTAACCCGCAAATGCTTTTCGCTTAGGGCCTTTTCGGTTTCGCATTTCTGCTGTTCAACGTGATGTCGTTACCTGACCCAGTGGGTTGGTCAATGTACTGTACTTTTCCAGCTTTGAGAGCGGCGCATATCGGTCAGGCAATCGTGTTTGTTGCAAGGTCAAATGAGCGGTCGGTGTGGGTGCGATGTCCGTCTGATGGTTTATGCAGGCGCACTGGCTGACAATTTCACAAGCAACGGCGAGTGCCTGGAACCTGCCAACTTGATACAACAAATTATTTCACAGTTGTGATGAGAAACGCGGGATCAGAATAAAGTTAGGCTTTTCATCCTGCTTTGAGAATTCTGTATCGAATAATGTCATACAGAAAGTCATTCGGCTGAATGTGATTAGGATAAACGCTTTCGTTTAATCACGGAGGCCAGTGGAAACGGTTAGTGATGATATGCCTACGTATAATGGCACTGTGTAGGGCTGGTAAATCCGGTTGAACGAGCCTACAGTGACGACGCTGCGAGATGGAGAGATAATAGAGGGGAATATTCCAAATGAACCAGGAGCACGCACGTCACGCGTGTGTGCGGATGAATTGATTCCTCCTACTAGGGTCCTTGGTCAACGTCTGGATACAGCTACCAACACATGTGGCAGAGAGTGGGTGGCATACCAGACTTCGGTGACTGTACGTTACCCTACCATTCGTAGGGTAATCAGATGAGGAGTGTTGGTTACGAACACAGCCACTATCTGCTTGGTCACATTGCGTTCAAGCCGGAATACCTAAAAGCGGCGCCACACCAGCGGCCATGCACTGAGCCGATTGTTGCTTGGTCTCTAAGTTTAAACTGTACACCCGGGTCTAATCAGCAATGAGGATCTGTTAAACAGCATTGGAACGTCCACTATCAGACCCGGCAGTCATGGGGATGCACCCGAAATGCTTTGTGGTCCTCACCGGGTTGATGCGATGCCCAAAGGACTAACTATTTTTGAGGCGTACGTTCACATGTAGCATGTTGAAGATTGATCTCGACAAGATTCCAATGGATTTTCCCAACTCTACCATATATTTCTTGATCTAAAAAGACCTACTACTGATTACGCCCAGCAGATTGAAGCCTTGGCCTAATAGTTGTACGGTCACGCGTACCATTAACTGTTTTGAAAGCTGTTGTGACAGACTATCAAATACTTACGTCAAAAGCTCTCTACTCATGAGTACTTGTCGTATTAATTATTCTTTTATGGCTTGTGTCGTGAAAATTATAGTATCCGTTTCGCCAAGATTTTCCTCGTGTATAATTAGGGTATTACTTGTCAGCGAATGGTTTAAATGCCTTCTTCAATGTGATCGATATTGGGTTCTCTGAACGTTTCTCAAATCCCGTAGTTTAAGCAGTGGGTTAAAATGTTTTTCCAAAAGTAAATATCTTTGTATGGGATTAGTTATTTCCAGTAATAATTCTTCAGACAGCCACTGAATCTTGTGTGATTTTAAACCGCATAAACATTCTGGAAACTGGACACCACATACTGTTTCAGCGTTTTGGAAGGTGAGTTTAACTGGCAGTCAACTGCAATACCTATCGTTCTAATTTTCTTGCTCTTGTTGCCTATCATTTTGTACAACCTTAGTGTTGTTTGGTGTTGTTGAGACCGTCTTTAAGATTTTTCACAATTATATATATATATATTTATGAAAAAAGGGAAATCAATTCCTCCAAACACTTATCCCAATTCTGGCGTGAATGCAAAACAGTGAGATAGCAGTGGTTATAATCGTGTTGTTAAACCTCTTGGACCAATATTAAATACATGCTTCATCTTCTTATACCAAACATAAACAACTGAGCTGCACTCTTGCAAGGAATTACGAGGTGGCTTGAAATATCCTTGAAGGCAGAGTACCAGTTCGTACACATACTTTATAAATAAGACGCAAGGAATTATTTACTAATAAAATATTGATAATCTATGTGTTTAGTTTTTCACAAATCTGCTTCTGTGCTGAGACACACTATTTAAAGCTTACCGCAGCACACCAACAACACCACCATCGACTGAGCTTGCAATGTGTAGTTTGGGAAGTCGAGTTGTCAAGGCTGACAATAAAGCTGTTTACTAAAGCCATGTTATGATTGGCTAATTAGGTTGCTTGATACCAAAAACTGGGAAGTCGTAGCCTTTATAACTCTCCCCATAGATCTAAGAAGTATAGAATTATGGATAATTGGGCGGTAATTTACAACCACCCGTTTTGAGCCTTTTGTATATCTTTGTAAAATTTCACCTTGTTTACCGTGATATGGAACAGGGCTGGCCATAATTGACAAGTTAAATATGTTTCGTAAACGAATAGGGAAATTCGGATCTTCGTATTTCCGTAAAACTGGTGGAATGCCACCAGGACCATGATTAAAGAACGGCTTCATGGAGCTAAGCCATTTCCTAATTTCTGCAATATTAAATTCTACTATCCAAATTCTGCCGTCAGTATGCCGTTTTGATGGTATGGTGCGTTGCTCTTTTGTATGGCAGTTGAAGGACGAATGAAAATTCCCGTTGAAAACATTACTAATGACTACAGGATCATCCGTTTACCTAGAGGTAGAGATTGCAATGGACGTGATCCAGTTGTTTCTGCATCTTCCTTTCCTCCAGTAAAGCTTTACAAGCTCCTTCAGCTTATTTGAATTTACGAGATCTGCATGTTCTTAATAACAACATCTAACAACTCGACCAGATTGTAAGACGCAGATTATACTATGGACCTGATGGAGTTAGGTGAAGTCGGGGGATTTCTTATATCAGCATTCCAGCTTTTATTATTTCGTATAGCAAAGATGATAATGAAAGCGTTTGCAATACATGGATGGTTTCTTTAGCAAAACTTGAGTGATAGTGTAGAAACATACGTTTATAGTATAAAATGATATTCCGACGGAAACATTTAGGTTGAATGTGAGGAGAAAGCTCTCCCACATCATCAAAAATAAAAAATAACAATGAACGTTTACGTGTAAAGAAGAGTTGTTTTGCAAATCCCGATGTAAATTTGGTTGAGATATGGAAATAACAATATTATTAATAATAATATATTATAAAATTATCTTTATAACAATTGCACACAAAATATGAAACTAAGTCCCTAAAGGATTGCCATCGGTAGTACTGCAATCCTTTTAAATTCACAGCACCATGGTTATCTCCAGGAGTAGGATAGAGACGCAAAGATAAGTGACAAAGTGGAAGTGGAAGAGTGCGTCATCCAACAGTCTTTTAAACACTCTTAGTGTCGGTGCAGAGACCAGCGATCCTGGGACAGCATTTCAAGGGTGACAGTCACAAATGGTAACATAATTGCTCTGACAATCTAGACGGCTATACTGCTCTGGGAATTGCAATGAGTGAGCCATCAGTGTTCTATTGGTACTGTCGCATAAAAAGCGCTACACATTATATGCGTATAGCAGAATCAAGTAGTCAAATTCAGGTCGCCACGTAGTCTGCGATAGCTTCCGATTGGGAGTACCCAATCGTTGCAGCCTCTCCTTGTATGAAATATTGCGCATTCCAGTTACTTTCTGAGATGCCCCAAATTGTGGCTGCTCCAGTGCCTTAAGGTGGTGTTTCAGCCATGGATGCCAGTCTTGAATTGCGCATTAGACACGTGGCCAGTTGGTTCCACTACCCTCGGGAATTCGGGAATTTTCTCACCTGTTCAACCTAGATGAAAATTTGACCGTATATTAATCAACTTTATCCTTGAAGTCAAATAATAACTGTCATAAAATTATCGCTTGTGATTTTACTGAGTGTCAACTTCACCCAGCATTACTGCGCAACTCGTCCCCGAACATACAAGATAGTTCCATTGTGCAAACAACAATCACCACTCGCTCCTTGTCGTTCACCAACCAGGTGCATAGAAGTCCTGGTAGGACACCGAAAACCTCTCCAAAAGCTGTGCACCTGTAATGGATAAACACTGCGGAAGAGCCAGGTTGTTAAGAACACTGGTAGCAAAATCTCACGTGGCGTCCATACCGGTAATCCTACGCACAGTAAATTCACTGCTATTCTAAACATTTCACCAAGCGCTGTCACCACTGGAAACCTGCAGACAATCGGCATATCACCAATACTTTATCATTTAAATATGCAACCTGTCGACTTCATAAACTGTGAGCCACTTGCTAGTGAACATCAAGTAGCTGAGAGAAATTGGCACAACCAAATTCCTTGTAGACATCCTCAATATGTAACTTTTCTTAACAGGCAAGTGGGTTATATGCAATAGTCAGCAAAATATGAACTCAAAGTGACTCGACATTTTTCCAGTGTTTACCCATTCTGAGCATTTTGGAGATCCATTGGCGTTTTACCAACCAAACCATCAAATGGCACTACTTTCAAAAATCATTTGTCCCCTGTGTCCATCAACCCTTCTCCATTATCTCCAAATACCACCTACTTTGGGTCCTGTACCTGGATGTCTGTGGACAACCCAACGGATAACAAGACACTGCACTTACTGTTAATTAATTGTCGTTCATTATTAAATAAAATACACTTCGTCCGTAAAATTCTTCGTTTTTCTTCTCCTGCTATAATACTGATAACAGAAACATGGTGTTCAGCATAGATGTCAGAAACATGGTTCGGGATACTGCGTTATGACATCTTTCATAATGACCGCCTTATTTGTAGAGGTGGTGGCTGTTTAATCTATATCAAAGACATATACTTGGTACTTCCTCTGGATGAACGACCCACGGAAACCTCCTGACTCGGTGTTAATTACCATTTCTAATTATTCAACAAATATTTTAATATGTTGCGTTTACAGACCCCATCATCTACACTTCCGGTCTCAGATGTATGCCGGACACTTACTTTTATTTTCGACCTCGCAAAAGCTAATAGAAGCATGCCTGCGGAATTTAATACCTCCGAAATCCCATGGTCTCTTTACCATAAACCACAAAAACACAATACTTTTATTTCTACGCTTGGTCGACTGGGATGGGTACAACACGTCATAGCCTATTCCGTTTTACCACATACTTGAGATAATATTTACTATGAGAGGTTCAAATGTGTATATACGCATCAGTGACCGATTAACGGGTTGATCATAACGTCGTCGGTTGTTGTTTGTAAATTCTTTCTAAACTGAAGGTTCAGTAATTAATTACCACACATTGTTTTCTGTGAAGGTGTAAGCTTTCTCGGATCTTACAAGGTCTTGTAATTGGGATTCACTTTTTCAGCACAAATGTTCCAATTGCTTATAATGAGTACTACCACTGTATTCGGCTTGTTGTTCAAGTTGTGGCTGCAGAAAGTACTGAGTAGTTGAATAGGACTGCTGCACTTATAGACATCTCAAATTATGTAGCCACTAAACTTCATACAATAAAAAATGACGAAAAACAAAAGATTTTACTCTGCTGATGATCTACACCAGGAAGCTAACGGCGTTAAACCATGATCACCACAAAATGCTCTGCTCTGAGGAGGTAATTGGAATGAAGGGCGCTAAATTGCCAGCTTGCATCGCAAATCTTTTTGAAAAGTAGGAGAATAGAAAACGAAATAAGATTAATGCCATTGTAAACTATGATGGAACTGCCGTAACCAATAGTGCAATCGCACGTTCGATCTACAATGAATATTTCATGTCTACTTATAGCGCTAACGCAAGACAGGAAGCTCAATCCAAGCTGATAAACACATGCAGTAATATACTCCAAACTGTCGATTTCACATATTGTGATATATGTAACCAACTCAGATTAGTTCGGCCATCATGCTCACCAGGCCTTGACAGCATCACACCAATCCTAGTCAAGCAGGGAAGTGCAGACATCTCCCTGTTTTCGCTTCATATATTTACACTTGCTGTGCTCAATGAGGAGTATACTTCGCCCCGAAACAATTAAGTTTAATACCATGACACAAAAGCGGAGCAATGCAAGATGCAGGAAAATGCCGCCCAAACCTCCACATATCCGTTATCGCCAGAATCATGAACATAATACTTAAAGTACCCGTAATAATATAATTGAGTTCTGTGTGTATTATCAGTGGACATCAGCACGGTTTCCAGCACTACCTCTCCGTTAGATGATTATGTGACCAGAGCAAGAAAAGCGGGAAGCGTCATCGTTGTAATCTTCCTTAATATATATACTTGCTTTCGACAGTTTCCCACACAAGATACGGTTGCGGAAGCTTATGTCTTATTATATCACAAAATCGCTTCCAGAGTAGTTGTTTTCCTACCTCGAGAGTAGACAGCAAGTAGTTAACATTGTTACTTATACATCTGAAGCCCCTCAAACTCTAGTGAAGTAATTAAGGCCAGCGTTTAGGCCCGCTATATTCTTAATCTATTTCAAATATGTCCTTGATAAAATCTCGTACGAGAAGCCATTCCTCTTAGCTGTTAATGTTAAAAGTGTGTTTTTGCGCCCCTGTTCAATCTAGTCCTAATGCAGCTTGTATTCAGTCTGACTTGTCCGCATTGGAGCACTGGAGTAACTACTGGAAGTTGCGCTTTAACACTGACAAGTGTAAACTATTGTACCACCGCCGTGGCTCTTCTCCGAACATGCTAAGCAAAAACCACACCCCTATTCCTGTGTGTTGCGCAGTCCTAGATTTGGTCTGAAATATCCTGCCTCATTTAATTTGCTAGAGAAAAGAATTTTCTAGCTGGCTTCTGTCAGAAAATTGATCGAGTACCTAAACCGAACTCTTATCTTGAGGAATTCTAGGCATCAAGCATTTACAATGTATGTTAGGCAGAAGCTTGAGTACTGTACGGTAATTTACAGTTATTTGCAAAAATTGGACATCACAGCACTTGAAACCATTCAACGATCATTCACAAAGAGATTTTTGAGCTTAATTAACACTATGATAATCGGTAAATTTTGCGTGGCTCTAAAACTGGAGCCTATGGCTCTGCAGACAAAGACTTAACCTGTATTTTATATTGTACCTATTCAGATTACGCTTCATCATTAAGTCACATCACGTGTTTCAGACGCTTATTCATTATGAACGATGAAACAAGCGCACATTGCCAAAACAAGTCTCGCAACCAACTCCACGCAACCACTTTCACCGTAAAATATGCGTTAATATGAGACAAACTTCCATGGAGTATTGCAAATTGCACTACCTATCCGCAATTCATACGCATGAATAATGATCATCTGACGGTTTCAAATATTTGGTCAATGTGTAGCCAAAAGATGACCAACTGATTTATATGAGAAAGGTCCTGGATACACTTGCACCCGAAATGTCCTTTAATTGGCTCAATTTTATAATTTTGTCCACATATAGTTTAATTCTCGAGTACGTAGTTATAAACGATCTTATTTCTATCACTCCGTCTAACTAATTCCTCGTTTATCTTTGAGGCACTGGTTCGATGCACTACTTCTTCCAACTGTAGTCTCTGTTCCAGCGTCGCCACTCGCCAACCTTTTCCATTAATTTGTGATTGGCCGATGGGTAAACGATTGTATTCATTATAATTATTTTGCATTTCTTTTACTTTATTTTCTTCCTCGTTTCATTGTTGTCCATGGTTGGGCTTATCTCTTGACGTGACGGTTTGCAGTTTCCAAACTAAAATTATTATACGTATGCAAAGCATTCTGCTACTGACTCGCTGGCTTATAATAAAATATTTGCTTTGCTTGCTTGATCCGCATGACGGAACGGACTGAGGCTTGATCCATAATTTTTTTCATAAAACATTCTTATTATAGAAAACACTTATTACACAGGTGATGGCTTTTTTAATATTTTGCCACGCCGGCAATTAGCCAGATGGAACATGGGATTGCGGGCGAAACCCTTTTAGGGAAGCAAGTTCTCTGGGGACAGCTCCATGGTTGGCCGTATTACTTTACTTTAAGTTTTGGTTAAATCTATATTTTTATTGTTCCCAGTTTTATAATCTTTATAAAGTTCAATTTACTGATCACTTTAAAAGATCCATTGGAGAACTCTTGTAAATAAAAGAGAAAATTAACTATATTATGCCTTCACATAGTACCAGTTGATCATATCACACCATTGGTTTGTGTATTTATAAATTTTGCGCCTTTCAGTACCAGTTTAACAAAGTTAATTTTATAAGTTTACTTCAAGCTTGTGTCATTCGCCCGATGAGCTTTTATTTTGCAAATAGCTAATATTAGGGATGGTGGATTCAAATCCACGCACGAAGCTTGGTAAACAACTGGTCGCTATTGTGCTTCGATAAAATATCCAGACATGCGGATAAAGATTATAATATCTAAGCGGGGTAATTCTTTTCCTACCGCAGTCCGAAATGTGATGTTGTTGGTGATTATTGTGGAGAAAATTTATCATTCACCTCTAGATTATACTGATGGACACAATTATAACTTTCACTAATTGATTGCTGGAATTTGATAACTGGATAAGGATCGGCTTATTAAGAAACCTAATGTAGAACGGATGGTAAATGTTCCATTAAACTGATTCAAATTACAGCGATAAGCTAAATAATTTATACTGGGCTTAATCACCGAAAAACCATGTAGAGCCAACCTTCTAGCCTGAAAACCATTGGATAAGCTAAAAGTATAGAAAAAATATTTCGTACTAAGGTGATAAGTCGTTTTAACTTTTTAAACCCAGCATACAAGAAAATGGACTTTTGTCTTGAAGATGTCATTGATACCGTCACTAGATAAGTAGATTACTTTGAGTATCATCGTCGAAGTCAAATATAGTCACTGAACCATGCATAACTGTCAGCACAACGGGCAACTGCAACACTCAGCAGCTGGAAATGTTCACATGAGTATCTATACGTTTTGCCGAGTATGCACTCGATGTTTTAATCATCCACTGGTATGCTTGCTAAAGGCATTTTACCTTGAAAACCGCGTGCAATTTTTTGTTTCAATGTCATTCTCCGAACACTATATTTCGATAAACTAATAACAAGGTTTTCAGTTTAACATTGATAATCTGGTTATTAAACAGCAATCCACTAATAAACACTCCTGATAAAGGCGACGAAACAGACGAATTTATATATAAATGTATAAGACGAACAAATTTATACCGACCTGCAATTTAAATAGTATGATAGGTAACTTCTTCCACATTATGTGTGCGTTGTTCAGCTGTCCTTTTAAATTTCAAACGACATAAAATTGCGCTAGAGATATACTGGATCTAAAGGCGATAAAACGGAAGGTATTTTCAACTATGGAATTTACTTGTAGTTTGTCATTTGGCAAATGATCTTCTATTGTGAATCAGATACTCTGCGCGCAATTTTTGATCAGTGCTGGCACAGTAGCGTTGCCTATTCTGCCAATATCTACCGCCTATTTGCTAAAATATCTGATGACACCGTATCGTGAATGGTGCTGGTGCACCGTTGAATTTTGAAAATATTCATTAGATTGCTTGAACGTTTTCACAATTTCCAACCTGTCGGAAATCCATGATAAAGGTGTAACGCGAGCGATGGGCTTAACACTCAAAAATAGAGCTGCTGCACTGCAGCACTAAATTACAATTTCATCTAAATAAGGGGACTACAGAAGAAATGTTTAAAAGCGAAATTTCAGTGAATAAATATTTAGACAGAATAACGTTTTTATCAAACACAAACGTGAAGCAGTTTTGTCTTTGGATCACCTTAGCTGTTTAAGCATCAAACTCTTAATTATAGGAGCAAACACAATATTTTGTCCCAGGCAGCTTTGTCAATCAGGAGGTAGAATTTTGGGAGGATTCATAAATAAAAATAGTCTTACTGTCAAACAAGTAAATTTTAACTTAAACTGCATGATTTCCGCTGCAATGTTTGCGGGAGCTCAATGGCCTACTTATCATGGCGTTAGCTGCAAAGCTTTGTGCACTGAATTCCTATACCAGCTCCGCTATCTCCACCTGATGAGTCCAAACGAAAACGAAACGATCAGTCGTGTAGTGTAGGTCTGGGTGCCAGCCACATCGAAACCCTCTACTTCTGTGACCGCCCCAGTGATGGTATTGGCAGAGGCCGACGTCATGGTCTACCGACCCCAAAATGGAGGACGTGTGTCGCAATTCAAGGCACACGACGGATGTTCTAAAGCATGAAAATAATTCCAGTATTGCAGTTTGAACGAATAACATGCACCCGCATGAATGCGAAATTCTTTCTGCACCTCCTAATGTTCTACTATGGTTATCTGACTTTTGAACCCGTGGGACTTTTCGGTCGTCTTCCACCACTCCAACCATCGTCAATGTATAAGCAGCGTTAATTACTTTTCTCCTGTTATCTGCCCTCTAAATACTAGCGATGCTACCATAACGGATATTTTGTGAGCTGACGGTAGTCAGATCTCATTCGTTTAACTGTCACGCATTTATGAAAGCTTTTCGTAAGTACAAACTGTGCATTTACGCGGGTGCACTTCAGATTGCAATGAGACAGACAGGAATTGCGAGTGTCCTTATGGTAAGACAGCTAACCAAATGTCATACGTGAGCTATCAGTACTGATGATTGCTGATATCTTAGCTCAATATTGTTATGGCTCTTCCTCACTATCACCCATCAGGTAACCTATTCACTTGTCCACGTATAGCCAACTAGTTAGGTGACACCGAAGTTTTTCACCAAGTAATTAATGAAATCGATAGACCCGATAGAACACGCATAATTTATTGAAAAAGTTTTTAGCAACAAGCAGCAAAAATATGTGCGGCAAATGTGGTATTTTCATTCTCCGGGAAATTTAGAATAATGTCTTTGCTTTTACAGATTACTAAGTTGTATGTTAGAATAAATGCGTTTGAAGTCAACGGTAAATTCAAGCAAATTGTGCAAAATCGGTCAACTTGTTGCGTTGCCTTTGTAATTAAGAAAGACAAGTATAAGCGCCTATAAATATTAAAATCATCGGCATCAAACACATGCTGTAAGAATAAGAAATTTGCTTATCACCACAGATTTGTTTTGATAAAACGATTTCATAAATTTTTACTTTTAAACATATTTTAATATGTGTGGCTATGCTTCGTGCAATATTAGCTATTCAGTCAAGCTAAGATTTATTGTTTGACCGATTCTGAAATACTCTGGTATTTCAGATGGAGTTAATACAAATACGTATTAATACAAATTCGGTCTGGTACCGCAGGGTCGAGTTGTTCATTGTGTGTTAGTATTGCCGAACACAGCACATTGTCCCACTTTATAGCGTATGCTACGAGGCCTTCCCTCATTCGTCCGTAGCCGTGTTCCAGAATTGCAATTAGAATTCAGTTGTTCGAACACAAACACGACACAGCCGCTGTTTATCCTGGACACTGGCCAACGAAAAACGACTTGTGGAAGGCCGTGTGTTAGGCTGGACACACAACTGCGTGCAGTATTAATTTAAGCTTGACAAGACACCATGGGATTACAAGCGAGAAAGTTTGCTCTTGGAAGTAGGGAACAGGTGCAGTGGGTAGACCATTGCCAAAAATAAAAATGAAGCTAATAATTTTAGGTGTAATAAAGCTCTAAGTGAATTGCGGATTGTTCGATTTGAATAAAGTATCATTTTGAACACGGTGTAGATTGTTAGCATACTTGTCACCTTTACCTATATATACTTGATCTAATATGCAGAGCACATCGTTATATATATGTATCGCGTCTTTCCCCCTAAGATACACTGAAATTATTAAAACTGGCGTAACCAAAGCAATCCTGTTCATGTGTATATCAGCATTATGAACCGAGTGTAGTTGAAATAAAAAGATTAACCAACCTTCACGCACATCATGTTTTTTCATAAATACTCCTTCCGCTATGCACAACAAATTCAATTTCTTTTTTCAGGAACATGACTATCACAAAATAGGTGATGTTATAACAGAGTGTCACTAGTACACCTTTTCTTCCCACCACTTGATAATCAATTTCTTTAAGATGTTCATCAATTATTGCTGTTCCGTAGGCAGCTAGGTGTATAATAGTTGCAATCCGTCACACTGAGGATCAGACGACTAAACTGGGCAACGAGTTGAACCAATACCTACAAAGATCAGTGAAAAAGGATTGAGAACATCACGGCACCCCATTGTTCCTTGACATTTTATTGAAACACAGGAGTGATGCAGAGTACGTAACTCATTTTACTGCCAATAATTAATACAGCGCAGATGTGCACCTAAGTGGTACTCAGAAGAATTAATGGAGACTCTGTTCACCAAGCTTAGATACGTATACACTGCCGATAATTGGGAGAGGCGCAGTGAATAAACTGTACCTAAATTAATAATGAGTACCAATCTTCATTCACCACTAATTTTAGTGCATCACAATAAAGGAGTGCTCACAATCTTGATTTGCTAGTAACGACTTAATAGCTCAGTTAACCATATACTTCACAAGAATTTCTGCCACATGATCCAAATAGGGCATTCGAGAATGCGAAGCTAAGCAATTTGCCACCTTCACTCCTGGCATAAGTGAACGCCATGAATCTAGTAAACTTTCAGCAATCTCGAGCTGAAATTAGCAAATAGAAACTAGATCCACTTCTTCATATATTTCGGAGACCTGGTGTGGCCGAAATTATGTGATTGATGTGCGGTGTGTGAACTAATTGCATATGGCACATTGTTGTCATTGACCAGCCGACTTTGTGCAATGGGTCAGCGACGCTACCGCAGTGATCTTATGATTACTTCAGCGCAGTGATCCATTTAAAACTATCGGCAGTAAAAGGACACCGTGAATTTTTGTCCAAATGAACTAAATGGTGTATCCGTTTTTTACTGTGTTTCTATTCTTTATCTCAGTCCGCAGCATTCTCTTTTCGAGAGGCAGGGCATATTTATGCATAACGTTCTCACATAGTTCTTATGTTTTATCAGGATTCTGAAAAAATATCCTAGACAGCAATTTGATTTAACTTCCAGTTCAAAAGTATTCTTAATCCTGTTGTACCCCAAGATAATATGATAATGGCAGTGTTGCTGGAAGAAAAAGGAAATTTACTTTTTAGCAAAAATCGTTATGTTCGTCGCGAAAGTCGGCAAATAGAACGTGGTACCTCGCTTCAAAGCGCAAACACTTTTTAACTGCAAAGTAAGTGTTGTGCATATTTTATGGGGCAGCTAATCTAAGCCTAGTGGGTAAGTTAACTTCCAATTGGTGTTATTCTTCTGCTGAGTATGTGATTTACAGACAACAGATATTGGGAGCTGATGCAAACAAATAAACGCGCATAGCTTAAAAGACAACTTGCCACTACTTTGCTTCGTAAAACTATTCAGCAAACGCGCGTAAAAAGGAGCTAAGCAGATAAAATCATCTCATACCTCACTCGGAAACAAGATGTCGTTGTGGAATACCGTAAATGAGGTTGATAATCCGCTGTTGTTTATAATGTGGGACAGTTCATTAAATCCAAATGTCCTGGCGGGCGCCATTATGGCCTTTACTAACTGACGTGTGGAATCTAATGGCAGTACGTGAACCGGCTTATTGGGAGACTATATGTCTATCGGAAGGTTGCCGAGCTGTCAAACCGATTTTAATTACAGAGAAAACTTTTTATTTAAGTTGAATTTAACCGCTTGAACATGGTACAAAGCCACCTCTCTAGCCTGATAAGGCCGCTATGTAGATTTCGTAAACAACAAACCAAGAAATGAAAAAAGATGTCCCGCTGCGGTGAAAAATCTAAAATTTGTAGGAATCCAGCACGCAAGTAAACAAATTGATATGCTATCTAGTCGTCTTTTAAGTGATAAATAAAAGCCATTGTCAGAGCTAAGTCTACACGGTTAACAACTTAAAACGCTCAATATAACGGTAAAGTGCAACAATGAGTAGCTAAAATCGGCCATACGAATTCGGTGCATCTTGTACGGTTTTTACGGTGTTTTTAACATCCGCTGACATACAGTTTCGACCTTTATATTGTCTTGGAAGCCGTGTGCAAGTCTTAGTTCCAATATCACTTTTCGAGCATTTAAAAGTTGCTAAAGCAAGAGTAGTAAGAATATCGAACTATCAAATTGGCAAGTAGTAATAAGTTCTAACTAAGCAGTTTACTAATAAATACTGATGATGAATGGAGAGAAACAGCGGTTTTAAATTTTAAACTTGCTTAAGGCGAATGAAAATGTATCGTTCTTGAAGCTGAATAAAATTGATGATAATGTTGTTCACTTTATGGGTTTAACGTTATTACACCGATATTACTGATATTACAATTCAAAAATTGCAACGAAGATAGACTTGATCCAAGCGAAACAATACGGAACATATTGTTGACTGTGAAATTTGACGAACGGCCTACTATTGGGCTAATAACGATCGCGCTGAGCTCTTTGGATATAACGTTATCTTTGGTGCCAATCGTCATCAAAATGTAACCAAACGTAATATATGGAGATTGATGAGGAACACCTCCTTAACTGCTATATTCAAATGAGTAACAGATTAGACACTAAGGTTCTTGTAATACTGCAAATTAACACTGCTTTTGATTTCGAACATCCGTTGTTTTTACAAATTAAATGGGAAAATATCCTAGTTTGTTCCAGGAAGTTTTGTCAGAAAACTGGTTAATCGTTTGGATGTTTGTATTTGAAAATCAAGGCGATACGTGAAAAGTCCTAGCTCATGGGGATAAGTCCTCTCCTCTCCTCTGTTCGCAAACGACAGGACGATGGGATATTAGCCTGGCCATATCATATTCAACGTGAAATCATGCAGTTCCGCGGCTGTCACTCATGGCGAAGTTGTATTTTCTGCTGACATACAAAATGCATGGGACCGGAACGTAGTGGTGGTCCGCTGGAAGGCGCACTACTATCGAGACGCAGGAGGTTGAAACAGCGATCTGGTGCTTTCCCAAACTTGCCAAATCCTGCGGTCTGGTAGTGGACAGTGAGAAGTATCTATAATTCAAAATCGTCTTACAGTCAACTAGATACATTTTGACCGTCCAAATTATACGTTGTCTGGCATTTTTGCAAGGTGAATTGGCGGGACAACCGGTTTTATAAAAAATGGTACATCGCCATCCATAGCATGCAGTTACACCAACTGACTAGAAATAATCAAGTTAACACTGTTTTTCATCATCACTTATGTATTAAAACCTTCCTAATTTGCTGAAGAGACCAAACAGCACAAAAATATAGATATTCATTATGAGTTTTAGACGATGGGTATCTATAATTTATTATGGAGAATGTGCAATTTTCAGAAATGCGCATATTCATTTCTCACGACTGGCATGTACTTTGAGTTGAGCAACATTTCCGGATATTTGTAGATGTTTATTTAAACTAAAACGTTTATGTCTTCAAGAATGCCATCTCTGATTACCTGATTATACATCCGTATTTCCACTGATATGTAGATAGATAATATGAGATTAATATTTTATGAGTGAGCGAGTATCCAAACACATACTGTCCTCTAGGCATCGGCTTCCTGCAATTTTATGTTGCGAATTCTAAACAAAGATTGTACGCGTTCTAAACTCTGAATTACTTCAATTAATTCACAGGAATTGTATCTACAGTTGTAGCTGAATGGTGGGCCATAAAGTTATGCTCCCACGATTGTTTGCTCCTTTGGTAACGTACTCTATTTGCTACAGTTAACCGTAGATGGTTCTTTGCAATCAGTCTGTGCCATTTCCTTACTGTCACATATGATATCTTGTAAAATGGAGGATTTGAACACGTTTGCATTAAAACGTCCTAAAAGAAACATACAAACGGCCAATAACCTAATGAATGCAACATAAAATCCGTCTACTACGAGTGAGCAAACTGCGCTTCAGTTTACAGGAAGTGAAGAATGAGCGTGTCATAAAAGCCCTCCATAAAATGCTCAAGGACGAGTTACACTACTGACTCACTATGTATTACTTGATAAGTACCCACTAGGTTTCTGGTCTCATAAAACAAAGCATTTTGAGTTTGTCACCTGGATAGCGGAAACTTAGCAATCAATGTCTAAAAGCAGGAAGCAAGATGTCACAAGCAGTTATTTGAAACTATATCCGCGTGACCAAAATTACACAAATACTAATAAATGGCACCGTCGCTTGAAACACATCTCACTTCAGTGGTGGAGGTACACCTTTTCGCATGAGGCCTAGTTCCTCTAAGTTTTGTGTAAATTAAATTCGAATTACTAAAGCGAGCTTAGTTAATTACAAAATAGACGTTAGATTTGCAGCTGCTCGTGCTCCAAATCAGCAAAAGTCTGGAGTTAAAAATCCCTTATTTAAAACTCTGGTAGGTATGAAAACTTATGGTTGACGCAACAGTAATTTGCTCTTTGTAAAATAGATTTGCTTTAATAAACACTCGCAGCTACGGTATTTTTTACCGGAACTCAGTTCTGTGGTGTCGAATTCAACAATGACTGGCTGATCAATAGTTCTTTTTTATTTTTGGGAAAATTGATGTCCAAATGCGTGACATCGGATAAAATTAGTTAAAGCTTGCCAAGACTAACCAATGCTGCATACACCAAGTTTTATTAGAAGGAATAAGTGAAACGTAAATTTGCATGCTTTAATAAATGTCAAATAAGTCCACCATAATTAGCCGAAACGACGCGAATGAAAAGGGCTAAATTTAACTGTGGACTTTAAACCGGTTTTCAAGTCCTACAGCAATGGTGGCTTACCATGGTAGTGTTACTGGTTTTCATCCCAGTAGTTCGCAAGCTACATAGCCGAGCCTAGTCAAGACAAGCATCAGACGCGTTTCGCCCTATCGGAGCTCGTCAGTGGTGCACCTACCCTCAGTACTCTAAGGGGGATCGAAATTATGACCGATAGAGGCAGGTGCCAACTAGTCATCAGCTTAAGACACTGAGCGATGGGGGGCGTAGCCTGGCTTACCTAGGTTGTAAACTAAATTGGATATGGCACCACCTATCTTCCACTATCACTGACAGTGATTAGCGTGCGAGGTGATGACGTCCTCTCACTAGAAGCTATATCCCAAGCATTTTGAAACCAGGAGAGACTATTTATTTTATATTACTGGTAATTAATAGGATTTTGCTGTCATTTTGTTACGGTTTTCATTTCAGTAGTTCACAAGCTACATAGCAGAGTCTAATCCGAAGAAGGCACCAGACGCCTTTCACCCTTTTGGGTCTCGTCAGTGGTGCACATTCCCTTGGTCCCCTACTAGGGATCGAACTCATGACCGCTAGCGGCAGCTGCCAACTATCCAGCAGCTTAAGTCACTGAGCCATCGTGGTGTCCTTGGACATCCGGGCGGCATTCGATTCAGTAGACAGATTTGCGTTGTGGAACTGTTTACTGAAGAAAGTTGTGCCAGGCAAATTTGTAACCATCCTGGAAGAACTATACAAACAAACGTCGGGCAAAGTCAGGACTTACGGCACGCTTACTTCTTCATTTGCTCTGACTAGTTGTGTTCGCCAAGGTCGCCCTACTTCCACTTTTTAGTTTTGCCATCAAGGATGTCGTCTATGGAGCGCTAGAAGGTGTCCAAAACTGCGGTGTTGAACTCTTCTCTAAAAGCAAATTAAGGAACTTTGTCTAAGCCGATGATATTGCCTTTGCTGGTGGTCGAGGCACAAACTATCCAGAGCGTTTAGGACAGCTTAGCGATGGAGGCGCCTAAGTACCGTGTAGCTTCATTGCGGGAAAACTAAGACGCTGCTCCAGGACTGGCAGTTGCCTGAACCAGCGCATATAATTGCTGAACATGTTCTGGAGCAAATCCCTTGCTTTACCTCTATGGACAGTTGCATCACTGCTGATGGCAGTGTTGGAGATGAAGTCTTACACCGGACAGAAAAAGCCCGCCTTGCATTCATTAAACTGAGACACCTATGTCGTTGTCGTGATGTCAGCCTTAAGCTCAAGTGCAGGGTGTACAACCTTTCCGTCTGTGTAGCACTCTTGCACTACTGTGAGTCTTGTTTGCTCTGAAGACATGAATCGGTTGTCAGACTTCTCCAATCGCTGTCAAGGAAAGATTGCTCGAGTGTGGTAACAACACCACGTAAGCAACGCAGAGGTCCGAGAAAGAGTGCTGGGAGCAGTTATGCCAGTCTTTAGAATGTTATTCTCCAAAAACGCATCCCTTGGCGCGGCCACGTATTGCGCATGCCGGTCTATTGTCTTTTGCGTCGAACGTTATTTGTAGTCCACGGAAGCGATTGGTAAAGTGCCGCGGAGGAAACCAATGACGTGGAGAAGATGCAAGAAATATGTAACTTTAAGATTAGCATCCGTTGGACAGGTCCGCCTTGCAGGATGGGGACCAAGCGATTCAGACTGCCAGTGGTTAGCAACGTTGGAGGATATGGCGCGCAACCGGCATCAGTGGAGACAGTGCTGTTCAACCGTGTAATCTATTAGTTAACGTCTCATGGAACATAACATAAAAAGTCAAAAGCGGTGTGTATTTAACCAAAACCAGTCTTTTTCTTTTCGTTAAATGTCGTTTCGCTCTTTATTTCGCCATGGTTCTGATGGCACAATATCTGTAATCAGATTGTGAATATTCACATATTGTATTGTTCGGAGAGCTCATCATTCATTCTTTTATAAAGAAAATTTACTTGTACCAAGGCAGTTGTCGATTACATCAAAGAGAATAATGGTTGATTGTGTAAAAGTTAAATGCTACTTCGTTCTAGCATCAATGTTTACAAACAGATCAGATATAACAATGAAATGCTTTAATAATCTGAGCACACCAATAATCATATGTGGTTACAATATACAAAACATTGCTGGATATTTCCCCCATAAAAATATGAATCGAATTTCTTTGATAACAAAAATATTTATTCAAAATTTTACGGTGTTTTTTCAAGAATACCAGAAATAACCAAAAAGTAAAACCTTCAGAAATTGTTCTGTAATAAGCAAAACAATTCTAGTGAATGACGGTCATTTAGTCAGGGAGTAGGAAAATTAAGATGGAAGTAATAAGTGGAATTAATTAGTGAAAATGGAAGAGGGAGGAATTGGGGTTTAGATTAGCGACAGAGAAATTGGACTATCTGAGGAAAACATAAACAAAGTTTTGTTTAGCTGCCGTCTTATTCTAACCATTTGGATATTATGGGCTGCAGCTAAAAGTAAGTACAAAGAATATATCACAAACAAACTGTTATAAATTATGCGAGAACGGTGACCATAGGAGAATTCATGGGCTACTTAGGATGACTATGCTAAAAAGTGAAGTCAAAATAGTTGAAGAATAAGAAGATTAAACACTACCTTTTATTTTAAACCATTGTGACTCTTGTGCCACATGCTAACGACACAACCAAAGTAGCAATCATACGACAGGTTGAATTTACATGTGCGTTAAACGCTCACCCAAACTTTGCACCTATTGCACTCATTTTACGTAGTGTCAGAGTCTGTTGCTATCAGAATCTTCGTTTGTTTCTGAAGTATTTTTCCCAGTTCACATCTTTAGATATCCCGAATAAACTACTGGAGAAACTACAAAAATCCTGCCAAATTTTATATATTCCTTGCAAACTGATGTCTGGATGTTTGGATTGTTGTCGGATAGATATTTGGCTTTACTTGATTTTACAGGTAATCATTTCATAGCCGCTTCTTACCTACCTTGATATTATTGTTTATTTTATTTCCTCCGTGATTTTAATAAGTAATGGTAACTTATGTACTAGTTTTAAGTGAGCAAATATCCCAGGTGTAGACATCAGAACAAAAGTCAGCGAACAAGCTTGTGCGACAACTGAAACAAGAAAACTCGATTGACTCTACCACGTTCGAACAACGTCGACCCAAGGGGACAGTAATTCCAAGAATTTATGGCCTGCCAAATGTACATAAGGAGGGGCTGCCACTTAGACCCATATTGGATATGTGCAACTCACCTTACCACGCAACAGCCAAGTGATTAGCCAAGCTTTTAGAACCAGTGAGAACAGTTTTATCCGTGTATAGTCTCCGTGATACATTCAGCTTTTTAGACAATATAAAATATCTTAACCTAAGCGGAAGAAAGATGTTTTTCGTTAGACGTTGTGTCGTTCTTCATGGATGTTCCTTTGGAAGAAACAATAGACTATTTGTGCGACAACATTCGAGCACATCAGTTGAACGTCGGCCTCTGAAACAATCGGTTGAAACAGTTACTCATGCTGTGTACTAGCAACAAACAAATTCAGTTTAATGGGGTAACATACAGACAAAAAGACAGAGTAGCAATCGGCTCACTGCTAGTACCGCTACTGGCAGATGTTTCATGAGCAAATTAGTAAAGTACTACCTGAGCGGAGTCATTAGCGTATTACCCTATTATGGCCGATATGTGGATGATATACTTTGTGTAACAGACAGTCAATGCTGCACAGAGCAAATTCTATCCCTTTTTAATTCAGCGCACGACAACGCTAAGTTTACCTTGGAATCATAATGTCATGGTACGATGTCTTTCCTAGACGTCCAAATTAGCAAAATATCAGATGGGTCGATCCAACGCAGAGTATACAGAAAATCCACGTGGAATGGAAAATACATACATTTTGCCAGCTTTGTCCCACTAAGTCGGAAGCGCAACTTGATTAGATATTTAAGAGAATGGGCTAGAAGGATATGTAATGAGGACACGCTCTCGGACGAGCTGAATTTCTTAGCTGGCCTTTTTGAGAGAAACGGCTATTACGAAAATTTTGTTCGGAGAGATATGGAGTGCCGCGAATAGATGGATAAAACCGATTATGTTGAAAATAAATTGGTTTATCTGTCGTTGCCGTTCAAAAGGGATGGAATAGCGCAGGCAACATCTAGAAGTCTATCCGACAACATAAACCGTACGTACTACGCGGCAAATCTAAGACTAAGATTTACTACAACACCAATCGTAAGGCTTCATCTCAAGGACAGGCTTCCTCGGTCAAGTAGTTCTTTCTGTGTATGCTCAATTACTTGTTCATGTCGAGCAAGTTATATCGGAAGAACAACCAGGAAACTGTCTGGGAGAATCCGTGAGCAATTCCGGAGGTGAATATCTACAGGTGGAACTAAAACAGTGACAAGCGCTGTGTTAACACATCTAGTTAATTTATCCACCGGATCCAAATGCTCCAAAGTTTTCAGCCAATTTACCGCGTAGCAAGATGCTTTACACGAGCGGTAACATGCCTATTAGCAATAGCCGAAACGATCGCCATCCGACTCCAGAACCCAGACCTATGTGCACAAAAACAAATCGTTCAGATTCCCTTGCTTCTCTGGCCCCCTATTACAGTAACCCCTGCTGAGAAACATACTGATGACATGCCATTGATCATTTGTGAACCAAGCACGTGACCTTTGATTTTACCCTTTGAATTTTCCTCCCGTCTGATGTTTTAACTCATTTTACTCTTATTACTTGTGGTGTACCAGCCTGATGATATTCACCGAAATTGAGTTTGTTCGCTGACTCTTGTACTAGTTTTAAACGAATGATCAATTTGGCTTGCGCGTCAGTGGGAGTTTGAAAGTATGGTTATCCACAATAGTCCCATTTCCGCCTTCTGGTCAGACTGCGCTGGTCCAAATCGACGGGACATCCGTTAACGAAGGATAAAACCCAAGCAAAATCTTCTGCACTTCACCCTGAACAGCCTACCTGTGTGAAACATACATGGATATCACATAATGCATATTTCCATCTAATACGTAGAGGGGACTAATGAAAATAATCGGTAAATCGTGTGTTCTTTCCAAATGTGGAAGTACGCACTCGCATCGTCGAAAAACAAAAGAGTTATTATTTATTATTACCTGGGGGTGAGTGTGAACAATGATTGCTATTTCCGAATAGTGCGGCCTATTTCGGCAAGATCCCAAAGTCCTCACCGCATGGTATGCGGTCCATATACGCAATTCATAGGATATTGTGACTATTAAATGTGAACAATCTATATCTAAGCATTAGATCAAATTTCTGCCAACGAGCTGAGTTTGGGGTTTGCTGCAATTTAATCTTAGTGCAAAGTAAGTACAAGCTAGACAAAAAAGAAATTGTTATGCTTTTCACCTTAAGAATAATTTGTATCCTATGCAAAACGGATTTTTGAACAAATCCTAAGTTGTAGTGTGCTTGTTTGATTCCATCAAACCTTAGAATTAAATTCAATTTTTTGTCTCAAAAATCTCAGAAGCTTTCTTTAACAGATTATAGGAATGTGATTGGGTGTTTTTAGATAAATGCAGTAGTTGTTGTAATTTTTGTACAAACTGTGCACCAAGTTTCGGTATTTAGAAAGAATATAAGTGAGATCGCGAAAGTGCGTAATGCACCCAGGACAGGTATATATATGACCGAAACGTACAAGTTGGGCGATGCAGCATAACATCAATGCAAATAAAAGTAAGCTGAAGAAATTTAAAATACATTAGGATCATAGCGTAAATTGCCTGGTTGATTCACGGATAAATATTTGGGCGTCTAAAAGTAACAAGGCGTAAGCTGTAAGCTTTAATACGTGCATATCTGCACTTGTATTTTATTATTCTTTACCTGCCAGAAAAATGTTCTAAAAATTCTTCCCGAAGGGAACAACGTGTCGGTAAGCAACATCGACGATGATCCCGCACCACTGGTTACTAAAAGTGGACCAATTTTATCAGAATGACCATTGGCACACCGTTTAATGTGGACTGGCGTTATAACTACCTAGCAATTTTTTTTATTTGGTTACAAAGGAGAATAGAAAGGATTACTAGACAGTAGTGCATTCAATGCACAGGGGCAGAGGTTGTAGTGAACAAAGCGTAAATTTACGGGTACAGAACGACTTACGGCAATGTGCTGGAAAAGGATAATGTCGTGACATTTGTGAGTGTTTCACTTACAACATGTGAGCATGATAACAATAAGCTGAGGCAAGAATCTTAGACCGATTTTGTTAGCCATGTGTCCGTTGAACGATTCAAACTAAGACTGAATGCTAGATCGTTCATTCACGTTCACTGACGCTTGGCACCACGCTAAACCGCCACAAAAATGCGCACTGGCGATGCCACCTCGAGTGTTGACAAAACTTTTGCAGCCAAATGCCAAGCTCAGCAAACCCTCTGATCACTAACTGAACAAACTGAGCTACCGACATTTGCTTCCAGCTCACATGATAACTCGTAGTTATGCAGAACACTTATTACTTCACTGATGTGGATATGTAAAACCCTTCACATCCATTCGGCGAGTAGGCAGAGCTTAAGAATTTAATTGTAATTATGTGTAGTGACATTACTACATAGTTACAAATTGCACGTTAGATAATCGCGAAAAGAAATTCGATAACGACATAAATCTTTACGCATATTTTGTTGTCTCACCGAAGGACAGTGAGGAATTTAATAATGCCTTGAAACTCATCGGCTAATGAGCCAATGTAAACGAATTATAGAAATGGAGTCGGAATAGCGACGTGAAAACAAATAGCATATTTCAGTAGGTGCCAGAAACCTCACCCAGCAACTCCTGCAGACTCAGTTTGACCGAAACGTTTTTCGTAGTAAAGATAATAGTAAGATGCGTTCTTGCAAACAGTAAGAAACTGAACAGCAGTTCAGTTAATTCAAAGGAATATGATGCTTTATTCCAGCCAGATGGAAGACATGATTGTCTACAAGACAGACCAACTGAAGAGTGGACTTGTTGTTGCCCCTGACTAACCAGACCTTGTAAACATTAGTATTTGCAGATTGTTATAACAAAATGAACAGGCGGTTTTCGACCACGTATGGTTTGACTTTTTTGCTTCTCCGATCAAAGCGTACAAAGGGATCAAAATATAGCTACTTCTCAAGTAAAACGGCACGTTAACTGCATTCTCAATTTAGTAAGGCACACGGCATTATATTTGGTCTGTCATTCACAATAAACGAAACTTATTTATTGCATGTTGATTAGTAGTTCCTAATATATTGCAAAGTCACTATTTAAGTTAGTGCCACGCTGATAAATAAGCGCCCTGTGGTATAGATTGCTGCTGCATGGGTTATGTAAAAGCTGAAGGAGGGCGAAGTGCTGCAGATGAGTATATTTTTAGCCAGACGTATTGATGTTCTTATTGGGTAAAGGTATCGCGTCACAAGCGTTGGTTGTACGGAAGCATGAAGCCATTAGGCCAGCCGTACACAAAGACTAGGCAGTTAGTACACACGGTTTTCAGGTGAAATGACAGGTTGGAAAAATATAACAGTGCGCAGGTTAATGTATATGCAAATGAACACTACAGTTAGAGGTATGTACGGTTACTCATATATAAACGACGTGTATTGCAGTATAAATGGCGAAAAATTAAGTTCAGGAGGAATGCGTGTTAGCAGACTCATTATACTGCTAAGACAGGGCATCAATTTAATCACTCAGGCCTGTACTCTCATACACTATAAGTGAGCTTACTAAAGTTTTGGAACTCTGCATCAGAGATGAATATCAATAGGAGATTAAAGGTATTTAATGTAGCCTTTCACCCGCGTGTAACTATTTGTGACTTTAGTGACAATAGTAGACATGCAACCAGGCGTTCTTTGGTTCTTTGGTTTGGAAAACTGGTAAAACAGAGTGTAACAGTAGTTGGATAAAAGCGATAGAGATCCTGGTGGACTTTCTTTAGTGGATTATTGGATATGAAAGCATGGAGGTAAGTATGACCTGTTAACGAGAAGGCATAACAGTTTCTCGATTTGTGAGAATGAGAACGGCTAAATTTTCTTTGTTAACCACTAGTGTGAAGTACGTTGTTCCTTCTTTATGGTTTGTGATGAATACATTTCGTATTATATCTACTACAATTGCAGCGTTATCTTGGCTGTTTACAGGTTACCACTGCTTTTAAAGCGACCTTTACATACTACTGTTATTAATTCTTTAAATCACCTAGTTATTTGAGTATCGTGTAAATAAATTGATGGCATATTTCCGCCAATTTGTGACCCATGCACATTCTTGATGCTCTTGCGCGTTGTCTATCAGACCCATCGTAAATGTGCTCTTTTCTGTCGCTGATGTTTGCGTCTCCTTCTTCATCCAGCCTAGACATTCTACATTTTTTAGAATCGGATTATGTTCCCGTATACAGTGTGCACATCTTTACGGAATTACTTATCACGGAAAGTCAATTGTGTTACCACAGTCGTTTTAGCATGCTCCGTGCTCGTAGCCAGAAGTACCACCCAGTCGCATTTCAACTATTTTCACTACAGTTAAAAGACTATAATTCATTCGTTCATAGAAATACCCGCAAAGGACATTTATAAGTAAGACATAATAGTCTTCAAATGAGTGGGAATAAGAACCCAGTTGACTTTCCTTGGATAACCTGGTGTGTGATGCAATTTCAGCGTTCTAAATGACAAATGATTCATAGTGGAGAATATCTGCATTATAACTACCTAGAGCAGAAGTTTTGTGTTGGCTTCTCCCACGCTATTTCTGCTTTTAAAGCTGTTGTTACAAACCACTGGGATTGATCTCTTTAATCAGCTCGCTTCAAGAGTTTATATTGAAACAGATTAACGTCATATTCTTAACAATGTAAGACATATCTGCAGTCATGATCAAGCTAAATCTACACAGATGATATGTGAATGTAGACAAAAGTTACCTGTTTACCGGTTCCCTCGAAACAATGCTAGTTTCAATACATACCTGTATGATGGAATGTATGTATGCAGCCGAACGTATCACGCCTGAACTATTGAAACACTGCGGACCCGCGTTGATGTATGCGCTGTACCACTTGGTGCAACGCGTAAGCATTGAGGTGGTGCTTTCTGAGCTGAAGGATACTTTTGCGCTACCACTGTACAAGGGCAAAGGGAGCAAGCAATGTTGTACGAATTATCGTGGCATCAACTTGCTGAGTTGTGTGAGCAAGACAGTTGCACGAAACCTGCTCAACCGCCTCGTCAGTCAGGTTGTTGAACCGAACATGATAGAAGAGCAATGTGGATCCTGTTCGGGTCTCAGCACCATAGATATGGTGTTTGCAGCTTGTCAGTCGCAGGAGGCATGGAGAAAACGACACCTGCCGTTGTACTCGTGATATATTGATTTCATCAAAGTATTAGGTACGGTGAACTAGGAGGCATTTTGGCTGGTGGTAGGTAAGTTTGGTTGTCCAAATTTTTTTAAAAAGTTTAATTGTATGTCTGCACGGTGGTAGGCGGGCGAGGATGCAACTGAGTGGACAGACTAAGATTGACTTTGCAGTTGTCTGGTGTGTAGTGAGGCTATGTCTTAGCTCCTGCCATGTTTAATATTTATCTCCACGCAATTAACTCTTGTGTGTTTGATGCGGCTTATGATTACTGGCTTCGAGTGGAGCACCGTATTGATGGTGAGTTGCAGTGCATCCGTCGTTTCAATGCGAGAACCCTAGTTTGTGAGACAAATACCCGCACGTTGCATATTGCCATTCTCTGACCATGGGGCCTTGTTTGCACACAACGCGGATGAGTTGCAGCACATAACTAATGATCTGGTCTCGATAGCGGCCATATTCAAGTTAACCGTAAACAAGAGCAAAAGTGCTTGCCGCTTTCAGCAATCGCTGCGGGCGCAAGCTGAAATGGTGTCGCACATCAGCATTGTTGCAGATGTGTTGAAACCACCTCTCGCTTCTGATACCTTGAGAGTGTGGTTTCGACTAACCAGCAAATACACAATGAGCAACGTGTCCAGGTATCGAAAGCAGCAGCGACATTCAGTAAGTTTGCGTACCGAGTGTGGTATAACCACCAGCCTACCGTTTGCACAAAGCTGATGGTGTACAAATCCATGTTATTGTCCTTTCTTCTAAACGACTGCAAAACCTAGACGTTACAGCTGCGAGACGTGAAATATCTCAAGCGGTCCCAACAAACGCGGTCTGTAAAAGATTCTGTGTATCGGTTCGTGCAATGGAGTTTTAGGCACGGAGGTGCTGCGTAGAAGTGGAAGGTATGCAATGTTATACACACGCTCGCTGAGACACTTAAGGTGTGTATGTCGTATGGATTAGACGCGGATGCCGATGCATCTAGTAGATTGCCAACTGCGTGCAAGGAAGCGGCATGCGAGGAAGCCGAGGCTTCTCTAATACTGCATGATCAAATCAATCCCATCACCTTCTAATGTCAATTTCAGATGTTGCGAATAGAAGATGGTTAATCGACGTGCATGGTTTGACCTGATCACGAAAGCCATTGCCACGGTGTCTCAGAAGCATTCGTGCATGCGAAGAAAAAGTGGAAAGTGCGGAAGCGACAGGCTCCGATGGGGTGTACTCCATCGATATCAAGTGCACTGAGTTGTAGCACAAGCAGTCAAAAGTGCATGAGTAAGGTAAGCCTCAGTATCCACGAGCGAGACCATTCTGGACCAACATCGAAAAGCCGATAGGTCCTGATGATAGTGTGAGCAGAACAGGCGAAGTGTTAGTAGCTTCACTTCATTCCATTTAATAACGGTATACTTGATTTCTAAATTTTATCAGGTGGTGTGTTTCCTATCCTATTTTATTGCCTATTTTTCAGCTCATTTTAATATCTACGAAGAAAGGTCCTTCTGAGAACGCAAGCAAAACCGGTGCAGGGTTGGTAGGTACTCTGCATTGGATTTACTAATCGCGTGCTTGTGTGCTGAGTTTCTTTATTTCAGGTGATTAGTTCGCTGTATTTTTTAACGCTCACTTTGTTAGGTTAATTAAATCTCTGTAGGCATACGCTCCTTGTTACTAACACACATGACTTTAGCAGCTTGTGGTTCAATCCGGTAAATGCTTCGCATTTTGGCATATTTTAAATATATCTTTTTCTAGCACCTTGCACTTACAGCGAGTTTGTTGATAATAAATTTATTCCGTATGCACATCTTACGAAGAATTAATTCACTATATCCCTATGCTTCATTCTATAATTGGCATTTGATATTGTCAGTTCAAGCGCTTGGCTGCGCTTGATGGGCATGTTGAAAAATGCCTATTTGCTAACACCCTCCAACTGGATTACTTGCTCCCGGGGACTTAATTTTTGCTGGTGGGACAGGGTTCACGGTCCCTATAGCCGCGCTAGGCTCAAAGATTGGTTCCATGCATTCATTGTGAATGGGACAATAGTCCAGGCACCGCCTTGTGTGCGGTTACTTCCCAAATACAACCTGCATATATTTGCTTGTGAAGGAGAGTGGGAAGGTTCCTTTGATGAAATGTGGCTCCCGTTTACATACACCGCGGTCTTATCCCTTCTGATTTACACTGGATTTGGAATGTGTGCATGGAGTTGTGGTTGCTGGAGCGCAAGTTACCCTTAGTCTTACTGTGGCTGCAGGCATTTTGTGGCTGTAATATGGAAGTCCCAGTGACAGACAAATCCGGAACAGAAAGCCGCTAACCATTTATGTAGCGTTGCTGCTTGGATTTGTAGCTGTGCTACTACATGCACGATCGTGTACGGTCTAACAGTTAATGTGAGAAGGGCTTAAAGGGAATCTTCATTTTGGATGATGGAAGCCTGTGAAGTAAATAAAATAATTTAGACAGGCAAAGAGCAAATAGTTGCTTGAGTGACGAATCCTTCCTCTACTTTGCAATGCAGTTAAATACCTCTTAATGCTTTTAGTGGAACGCATGCCTGAATGAAAATCACCACGTCCTAGAACATATTACTAGCATGCTTGAAAGAGTGTAACACTAGAATCAGTCAGGCAAATGTTCCTATAGCTCGTCATTTGGCGTGTTTCTTCATAGGAATTTTGCATCATAGATGGTAACCAAACATTAGCTTAAGATGTTTCGAATCTATTTGAATCGTGTGTTAAACATTGATAGTAGTCCACGTCCCGCCTGCTTATTCGTAACAGTAATATCAACGGCTTCACTTCCGGATCAGTGTCATTTTCATCCATTTCCCGTGCAACGCCGTCGAAAGGTACATGAACGATTCCAAATCCTCATGATTTCCGAAGATTTCTCAACCAAAAATAATGGAAAGTAATTACACTTGGTATTGCGGAATAGTATTCTTATTCCGGCTGATGACCGGAGTAACTTTGCTGGACCGAGCATCACTTAGTCGAGTATATAAAATGTGAAACTGATTGTGCAATCCAGCGATAACTAAACCGAATGCAAAATGCAGGCCAATGGGTCTAATGATAATGTAGGTAAACATGTGTAAATCATTAGCATGGCTTTTCTCACCATCATCGTGGATTTTTTCTTGAATTTCATTAAGGTTGCCAAAGTACAAACTATGTGAGGTTTTTGTTTAACCCCATCTTTCCTATTGATATCCTACTGGCGCTTCTCAAGCTGTAAGCCAAGCTGGGTTGATGACTGAAGTCTGCATATAAAGCTACTATCACTTTCCCAAGAATACAACACATTCTTTGATGAAAACAAGAGTTTATCTCCTTTTTTACCTTGTGCACAAATTGGCCGTGGACGGGGAGCAGTCACACTGCATAAAACTCAGACCTAGCAACGGATGGGTCAGTGACTTGGTTACGGTAGCAAGCACAAAATTCATTGTGCAATTCGCAAACATCTACGTCAGATGGTAATATAAGGTAAATCACTTACTGAGGTTTATTCAGATTATCTTCGAATGATGTATTTTGAATATCGTAGGTCATAACATTTTGCTAGCAGTGTATCGGTTCACTTGATTTCATACATTTTGTTCCGCTGAACCTTCTAAAATACTGAGAAAAAGCTTCAAACACTTCAAGTGACATTACCTTCAATAACATACCATTGTTATCAAAACGTTCCCTTACACTATACTGTCCCTTCATTTAAGCTTCAGGATAATGACAACCATATTTAGTCAAATGGTAAAATTTTGCAGCACACAACTATGCCCATTAATTAAGCTTCACCTTTACACATTCCTACTTCATTGTATTATTAGCGTTTGTTTGAACTCGGAGCAGAAAAATGCATTTCAATTATGTGCACTTGGTTTCTAGATAGCCTACAATTAAAAGCTAAAAATGGATAACTCAAAACGTGGAGACTAAACGCTTTTAGCTTAAAGAATTTCTAATTTCCGAAAAATTTCAGAAATAATTACAAAGTAATTAATGGCAAATTGTAAATAATGCACGGCGCGCTAACATAAGCACATTGGTTATTAAAGCTGGAAATAATTAAACCATACAAACTCACAAAAGTTAACTTGATCATGATTAAACGTATTATCATATAATTAATACAAACTTACATTCGGCTTCAATTTTGCTATGTGGTCAAAACGTACAATAGAAACCTCGAATTTCATGCAAAATATAAACGCGTCTATCCTATTATTTATTAATAATAATACATCCAAACATTTTTTTCAAAAATCGAGGTAGCTTATTTCATTTGCTCAAATTCAAACTTTGTTGCCCAGTAATATATTGCGCTATCATGAACCTTGTGCTAACCGCCACAGGAATAAAGAGTGAGTAGTGTTATTTTGACATTTTAATTTAATATTATAAACAAATGTCTCGCTATATTCAAACACTTTGCTTTGATTTTAAATTTGAGAGCTAAAATTAATATAATGGATTTTGTAAACAGAAATGGCATACGGCCTTTCAATTTTCACCGAAAAATTATATCGTTCGGTGTCATGAAAATAATGCACCCTTTCATGCTTGAGCTATTTGATTTTCCTTTAACAGAATTCATCTTGACCGCAGGTACGCATTAATAAGAGTTAAAATCATTAATGATATTAATAATAGAAATCTTTCTCATTAGGCGAAAAGCTGCATAAATATTTGACACAGATCTTTTTTGGAGGCTTTACCTGCACAGAAAAACTTAGCTCTTGCATAGACGATATGAAGTGGTGGCGAATACAAATAGTGGTAAATTTCCAGACATTGCGATAAGCGGATAAAGTAAATGTTCTGATCATTATGTACAGTGGTTATATGTGCAACTTTTATTTAAACTAAGCATTCCAGATTAATTATAACGCCACTTTTGGGGCAGGGCTCATCGATGGGGTAGCTGAGAATCTTAATAGGTTTTCAAACATTACAAAAAATAAAGAGAAATTCATGTGTTCGAGTGAAAAAATATGGGTTAATGAAAACCTTATGGCTGAAAAATCTTCTACGTAATACACAGTTGCGAACACTTTCACCTGCAAATCTATCCTCATCATGCCTTGTGGGGTTGTGGCGCTTATACCTGGTAGGTTTTCTATATTATGCTTTATAATTGTGACTGCTTTTTGTATATAGTATGAACACTTGTCTGAAACATCCATTGTTATTGATTCAGGTATTACTTTTTTAAAGATGCGATGCAATGCACCCTGCATACATATTAATAATTGTTACGGACTCCTCAATCCTTTACCTCCGGTGATCAAGGCACTGGTGATCATCAAGCATGTCAAGAAGAACCAAAAGACATAAAGGCAAAAGGCAGTGAAGTAATGACAAACAATGAATAAATAGCTAGGTTTACATAACCCATCTTTTGATCAAATTGTGCAGCAGAAATGTCAAAACAAATGTCTGTTAAAATCACGGTTATTTATGACAGGTGTGATAGGAATCTTCAGATCCATCCATCAGTTGTGTGTAATCAAAAGTTTGCAGTCAAACTACCGAGCTCAGCGAACACTCAGAGTATATCATTGTTGTGTTGTCTGTAAACTGCCAGTTGGTCGCAGTGATCACGCAGTCATCAGTTTCAAATTGGTCTTCTAAACGGAAAATCGAAAGGACAACGATGAGACTGTGCGAAACATCACAAGCTATGATCGATTAGCTCAGGTCGTCAGCGCTACAACTTTTTGTTCGTTGCCGAAAAACTCTAAGAAGTCGCCTGGCTAAATTCGTCAGCAATTTCAGTCAATTGATTGCAGAGACTTCAGAGATAATAGTTTGTGAAACGTGAAACTCAGTTACTTTCGTTAGGAGCAGAACTCTAAAATGGATGATAGTACAAAAAGCAGCATGGCTAGTATACAGAGAGGCTCTCACACCAGTAATTGGGGACAACTACTTAGCCAGACGAAACAACTGCACTCAACTGATCAGAGAAAACAAAGCCGCATCTCAGCAGGACATCAAAAAGCCTTCAGTACTGACCACAGTTTGATGCACAAACAATGCAATAGCCTAATAATGATGAGACAAGGATCTTCTGGACTCAGGAAAGCCGAGTGTTTAACAAGAACAACTGTAGAAGCAGCAAACGCGGTACAGATACAATATTTCCCCACATTTCAAAAGGTCATGCCATTAATATATTTCTAACATTTTTCGTCTTGCCGCAAGAGCTAACCAATGTCATTTTTACCGCGTAGACTGCATTGCAAAAGCTGACGTTTCTTCCCAAACATAGCTCGCCGGGCGTCGATACCATTCGTACAGAAACACCGAAAGCAGCAACAAGTTAACTAACAAGAGCTTTTTTAGCTGAATTTTACCAACTTTGCTTAGACTAAAATCATTTACCCCTATGTGGAAGTTTAGAATAATAACCAAGATTCACAAATGTGGAAGTAGAACTAAGGCTTCCAAATACCGCCCAGTATCCATTCTTCTTATACTCTCCAAGTTCAAATAATCCATTTTGCAGCTGCACTGGGCTGTTATCTGAAAAGCTGCAATATCAGCACGCTTGAACAGTACCGCTTCCGTCGACAGCGGTCAAGTATAACGATTTCACTAATCGCACGCAGTAGTTGGACCAAGTAAACTGATGTTGGAGAAGGCGTTCAAGTGAGCTACCTGGATTGCAAAAAGGCTTTTGATCGTCTAGACCACCGGATACTATGTGTCAAGCTCCAGTATGGCGGGATCAGTGACCATCTTTTCAGCCGGATTACCAAAATTTCTGCTTAAGCGCAATTAGTGATCAGAAGTCGGATATATTTGTTGGACCCGTACAAGTTCAGTGTGATGTGCTGCAACGCTCAATTATAGGTTCCTGTAGTTTTTGGTGTTTAGTAATGACGTCGCAACAGGAATCGATTCAAACTTCTTAACCTTTGCCGACGTTATCACGATTTGGAGTCGGATTCATGTGAATACCGACCAATATCTGCTTTATAATTATATAGACGCAGTGAACCAAAAATCAACTCACACTTGACTGCATGTCAATGCTACTGCTTTCAAATCTGTTGGATCCTTTGATTGGTGGCTTATTGGACTCATTTTTTAAAATTGAAAACACCCGAAAAGAGTCTTTGTTTTGCTCTCCTTTAAATTGTAAATATTAGCCATCCTTTTTCGGACCCAAACTTTCCCTAATGCATGGTACCGATATTCCCTCCTGCTGTCCCTGCTGCAAATATAACCACACTATTCGTAACGGTATTTAAGCTGCCAGTGATATCGCCCGTGGCAAACGAGATACACATGTTTACCCGTTTGCTGGGATATAATTAAATAGTCTAATAAACTTGTATATTTCGATTATAATATTTATATTACAGCCTTTGCATTTGGCTTTGCTGCATCGCTACGCCCGCTATATCACAGTGTACTCATTGTATTGGTCCACCAAGAGAAATCACCATCAGCTATAGTTTCGGTTTGTTCAATGCGTACTTTCAGTCAATTTTATACTGCTTTCATATTTCGTGTACATCTCACTGTCGAGAGGTATTGAAGGAAAAAGATATTACAGCACCAAGTATAGGACCATAGATCTTCGTATGTGATCTATTGTCTAACGTCGAGGTATTAACCCCGGATCACTTTAAACGCTATGATTGCCTAGGATTAAGTGACGTTTCTTGGGCTATTATGGTTGATTTTATAATTCGTATCCTTATAGGGCTTATTGCTGCGTATTTCTCAATATAACAATAAATTCATTGTGCAGACTTTTCCATAAAATATTTGTATTCGCTTTGTTTCTCGCAATAATTTTCAAACGAATTTTTATCGATCTGTTGCACCGAATGCAAATACATGACAATGACTTTTAATAAATCTCGTGGAGAAATGAGGTCAAATTCATGATATTTGCTGTTTGGATAGTCCATCTAAGTTCTAGTTTACTAATCTTTAAACTAATAATCATCTACCTTTTTTAGGTTAAACACCCTACCCAGCAACGTACAGTGATGCCTGTGGTTCCCCACAAAAGAAAGTTAAAAAATCCTGTTGGCAATGATGTCAACAATCTTGAACGACAAGCAGTTTGAATTAACTTGAAATTCATGTGCTCATAAGTTTGCAAAGTCTAGAACTACAATTCATGACAAGTTTTTATTAAACCTGAACCACGTCTTTCTAAATAACAATTGCTTTATTAAAACAAATCCTGATTTAGGTTACAAAACCCATAATAGAGGGCACCGTTGCAATTCCAACACGCTCGCGTGTACAGTCGTCGAATGCTTGCAATCCTTCCAGTACGTCCTAAAGCTGTCAGTTGCTTTTTTGGCGGTAAAGGGTAATCTTTCTTATGGATTTCGTACTGTTCTTGGATTAACATAAATTTTATTAGTGATTGCACGTCAACAATAAAGAAGTTTTAAGAAAATAGCTCAGACATTGCAGAAAAGAGCAACCAAGAAACAAAACAATCTGTTGACTCAGTAGAATACATGAATCCATGTCGTCTATGTGACATACTTTGATCGGAGCGTAACAAATTCGTGGATCACATCGAACTGGCTTACTAAGGGCAAACAGTTGCTGCTGACAATACTGACAAACGTTTCCGTTCCACTGAAGTGGCCGCCATATTAATGTTATCCCTGATTCGGAAAAGCTTGAACAGTGACTGAAGTCCACACGTTTCCTTATCACACTGGTTAAATTGTATACGTTCAGCGTTAAATTTATCTATAAATTTGCTGAAGTTGACAAAGCTCATAATTTATTCACGCTGCGGTTAAGCGTGAAATTTAAAGAATGATAGTTACTGATATCGGTATAATATAAATAATTTTACCATGGCCCTCATTTAAAAGGTGATATGTTCTATGCTTCCTAACTTCACAATATCTCAAAGTTTGCTCAACAATAAGCAGGCGAAAGAGAAATTGCCTGAAAGTTTGACGTTTGAAACATGTCTTCCTCTTCTACGAACTATTTTTTGTTGCTGCTGAACGGCTAAACTATGATATGTTAGTATGATTTGAGTGACCGTATTTTAGAATCGGCAGCTGTTTGCCTGAAATGGAATTAAAATGTACATTTCATCTTCAGTTCTCGCTGCAATTCACATATTTTACCCAGCCTTGTGAAAACAAAAATACAGTATGCATGTTGAAGACATTTTATCTTTCAGATCCATTGGCATATTTCGCAACTGGTGAATTGTCAGCGATTTGCAAAAGTTCAATTGGCCATGTATAAATTTGGACAGCAACTGATCTTCCACCTAACTGGACCTTCTACGAAAGAAACCGGATAATTTAATACTTTAAGTAGGGTATTTTTGAAATTTTTCCATTTGGACTACGGCACGATGTGGTCATTAATCATATTTGTTTAATTTACATAACTGCAGAGGTTGGATATTTATGCATGGTGTTACAGGCACGCGGAGGGATCGGAGAAGAAATTATGAAGCACTCGTGCGACGGAATTTCGACGTAAAATCTGGAGGCGCGTTTCAATCCAGTCATGCAACTGACGCTAAAAATAGCCATTGGCCATGGTTACATATTTGTCTGCGGCGAATCTGTGGCTGAAAGTGCCGAGGTTGCGGCTAACAATGTAATAGACTTAGCACTGAGGCTTTATATATATGTGTATATATATACATATAAATTAGAATAGGTTAAATAATGTAGAAACGCAACGTGAAATGCGTTGTATTCGAGGCAGCAGTATGTAGCTGCCCACTGCCCTAGATATGTTGGCAGTTACATAACCGGAATATAAATTATTTGCAGAGATATTTAAGTATGCTATCAATATGCTTATATAAATGGCTAGAGTAGATGGTAACAATGAATTTTGTTAAAAAGTATCTTGATGGCCTGAGAAAATTGCTCAAACGGCTCAAAAAATTAAAAGCAGAAATGTTCAGAGCACAATAATTAGTTGACCTATTATGCTCTTGCAAAGATGCGACTAACGGGAAATGTTTCATTGTGCAAGCTTTTGAAAAAACAGCTTGTAGACATGTCGAATCAGTTGCACCTAAGTGATGTTTCAGTTCACAAGTGGCGAAAAAAGTTTTGATTTTTATCAATGGAAAATAAACTAAATTAGTTAAGTACATATGATTTCCATTTCGGTTACAACCTAAAATTATCAGGTGCATCTAGGTAAGTAATAAAGGATTAAATTTAATACAAATGATACAAAACGTGTTGTTGCATCGGAAACACAAAAAGCATGGTTACTTACTGAATTCTAGTTCGATTATTTGTTGTTTTCGCAAATGTGACATAATATATGAATTGCAAGTGGCCTGTAGTTTGAAGATCTCAAGCTCTTAATTTCAGTTACCATTAAAAGGGAGAGCAGGAAGCAGTTCATATGCGATGATAATTTTGGCAAAATTATTACTAAATTATCATTTGTTTCAACAGTCCAGCTACTGATTTGTTTATGTTTATGTGTTTCCATAATATAGCTGTTAAACTACCATCATAGAAAAATTTGCTAGGTTGGCACCTCTGATTTTTCAAGGTCTTTTACGCTCCCGAAATTACATACAACTCTCGCTAGGTATGTGAAGTGTTTACATTCAGGTATGTTACTAACTCAAAATTACACGCTACAAGTACGAAGAAGATTTGACCGAATATTATATTGTTAACTTTGAATGAAACCATTCGGTCACTTTGACACTAATTTTTGAATGGTTTTGCTTTGCTCCCAATGGTTAACACACTGAATAATCACACATGGAGTATTACTGATGCACGATGATGACAAACGGAGATCTGTGAAATACCGTCACGTTAGACTGAGTAATAGCAACCTGAACTAAAACAGATTTTATAAATATTATTGTCACTGAATAATGCCTTTTAGTGGAATACCAGTATGAAAATACAAAGAATGCAGACCAAAAGCGACAGTATGCAGTTGCCAAGATTCGGAAGACACAATTTATGAAGGTAAAAGAATATCCATTTGCATCTTTGATATTGTTGTTGAACTCTTCAACCTGTAGCATAACGCGAATTAGAAACTATCAATCAAATCAACCTGAGGAATGCCTAATGTAAACCAATAATATTTAGAATAGTCCTCGAAGAAATGAGCCGAGACCACTTTATTTTTGATAACCAGCATAAGCCTCCGAGAAGTTCGCTATTCACACTTCCACAGAAAGTAAGAACACTATGATCCAACATTTTGAATATAAGGCAGAGACTGAACTCGCTGCAGATAGTATACTCAGATGCGCATGAGTCACAAACAAGCTCTATCAACAACTCTTGGATGACTTGGAACAATGGGAATCCAAGCCACAAAGGCAACTGGTTTGAAATGTCCGTCAATCTAACTCGGTTCACAATGAGTACCGAGGCTGATTAGGATGACACTTCAGTCGGGTGACAAAGCGAAGACCGTCCTATTGTCGGTTCACCGTCTTCCTGATTAGTCATGCGATATTTCTTGGACTGAGCGATGGCAAATGAATTAAATACCAGGAGAGATTCACATGCAAAACAAGGATTAACAAAGCTTTGTCCACGGTGGTTCCTAAATAGAGTGTACTAATGAGTAACATGCCTAAGTTCAGAACCTAGAAGAGTGACCTTACATCCGCGAAGATCTCTCCACGCATGATTGCCAGCGTAACTCCAAGGTTGCCCAGATTACCCAAATTTAATAGATGTGGTGCAAGGGTGCTGGAAGACATATGCGGAATTCCTACTCGGCATACAACATGCGGGTAAGCGCAAACCGCGCAATATGCTATCGAATTCTAGGACAAAATTTAACACTACTTCAAAGTGTACAAACATGCTACCATCAGAAGTTAACGACTAATCCTTCGCAACCGCAGCTGTAATGAAGCAGCTGATGTACTTACGCAAGCGAGCTCGCCTGGTGCAAACGGCATTAGTCCAAACGTGTGAAATTTGCTGCCATGAGTTCAGCTAAACTGTTAGTAATACTCTTTCAGCTAGCAATTAACGAGATGGACGTCCCCACAATGTGAAAGTAGGGGATTATAATTCAAACATAGTAAGTAGTAGTCAAGCAGAACCAATAACTTATTATCCGATAACACCCGTTCCAGTGAGTGTCAAGGTAACAGAGTCCATTTTTAGCAAGGCACTCATAGAGTACAACGACAGTAACAAAATTCGCGGTCAAGGCAACATGGATTTCGCCAGCATCGGTCCTCTACTGCTATCCTGTTGGCATCTCTACCATGCTAGATGTATTCTTTTGATGCTAATGTATGAATAAATATATTTATCAAATGTATTCAACTGTCTACGCTATCGCCATCTACCACATAATAAAAAATTATGGAATCGGCGATACCGTTCTGTGCTGAATAGACAACTATTTTGTTCAACGTCACCTGAATGTGATTGTTCGCAGAACCATAATGCAACCAGCCGAATTTATGTGCGGAGTACTTCAGTGATCGGTACTTGAGCACTGACTGTCCTTGGTTTTCATAAATGATCCTGCGAAGGTTATATCATCACATCTGCTAATATTCGTCGATGATCTAAATATCTAGCTTGTTATTACTACACTGAATAACCACACAGCACTACAAGATGATCTAAATTAAGCGTACAGGTGGTCCTTTGAGAACCTACTGCAGTTTAATATCACTAAGTGCAAACTTCTGAGAATATTTCAACGTAGTACTCAAAAATACTGACTAAGGCCATAAATTCTACATCGGACTTTTTCTGCTCGTGATTTTGGCGTGCTTGTAAAAAGCGGATTGGTGTTTTGGATTAGATCCAAGAATGGCCACTAGAGTTAAGGATACTTCAGCCACTTCGAGCTCCTTCGT
>OX104059.1:57313330-57342857 GCA_944474145.2 Dicrocoelium dendriticum
AGTAGTTGAATAGGACTGCTGCACTTATAGACATCTCAAATAATGTAGCCACTAACATTCATACAATTAAGAAAAAATGACGAAAAACAAAAGATTTTACTCTGCTGATGATCTACACCGGGAAGCTAATTGCGTTAAACCATGATCACCAAAAAATGCTCTGCTCTGAGAAAGTAATTGTATTGAAGGGCGCCAACATGGCAGCCTGCGTCGCAAACGTTTTGGAAAAGTAGGCAGAATAGAAAGCGAAGTTAGATTAACTCCACTGTAAACTCTGATGGAACTTCCGTAACCGATAGTGCGATCACATGTTCGATCTACAATGAATATTTCATGTCTACTTATAGCACTGATGCAAGATATGAAGCTCAATCCAAGCTGATAAACAAAGGCGGTAATACACTCCAAACTGCGGAATTCACAATTAGTGATATATGTCGCCAACTCAGATTAGTTCGGCCAACATGCTCACCAGGCATTGACAACATCCCGCCAATCCTAGTCAAGCAGGGAAGTCTAGACATCCTCGTGTTTTCGCTTCATACATTTACACATTCTATACTCAATGGGGAGTATACTTCGCCCCGGAAACAAGTAAGTATAATACCATGACACCAAAGCGGATCAATGTAAGATGTAAAAAATTACCGCCCAATTCTCCACATATCCGCTATCGCCTGAATCAGGGACATATTAGTTAAAGAACGCATAATAAAATAGTTATGTGTGCATTATCAACGAACATCAGCACGGTTTCAAAAATGTAGGTCATGCGCAACTTGTCAATTATATTATCTTGATTATGTGACTAGAGCAGTAGACGCCGGAAGCGCCATCGTTTTAATCTTCCTTGATATCTAAACGTCTTTCGACCGCGTCACACACAAGTTATTGTTGCGGTAGTTTATGTTCTATGGTATCACAGTTTTGCTTCCAGTGTGTTTGTTTTCCTACCTCGGGAGCAGACATCACGTAGTTAAAATTGTTACTTATGCATCTGAAGCCACCTCAACCTATAGTGAAGTAATTCAAGGTAGTGTGCTAGACCCGTTTTGTTCTTACTCTATTTAAATGATCTCCTTTATAAAATCTCGTACGAGAAGCCAGTTCTCTTCACTGATGGTGTTAACATTTTGTGTTGTTCTGCCCCTGGTCAACCTAGTCCTAATATAGCCTGTATTTCGTTTGATTTGTCCGCATGGGAACACTGGAGTAACTGTTGGAAGTTGCACATTAGCACTGACATGTGTAATCTACTGTACCATCGCCGTGGTCCTTCTCCGAACATCCTAACCATAAACCACACCCCTATTCCTGTGTGTGGCGCGGTCAGAGATTTTGGTCTGAGATATCCTGCCTCAATTAATTTTTAAAAAAGGTATATTCTTGCAGGCCTCTGCCAGAAAATTGATCGAATACTTATACCGAACTCTTATCTTGAGAGATCCTATGCTTCAAAACTTACAATATATGTTAGGCAGAAGTTTGAGTACTGTACGGTAATGTACGGTTATATACAAAAATTAGACAGTACTGCGCTAGAAACCATTAAAAGATCATCCCCAAAAAGGATTTTTGAACATACACAACACTACGATATACCGTAACTTTTTGCGAGGCTCTAAAACTGGAGCCTATGGCTCTGCCGACAAATACGTAACCTGTCTGTTATACTGCTTCTATTCAGGATACGCTTCATTGCTAAGCCCCTCTCATGTAAATAATGGAGACTACAGAGAAACACAATTTTATTAGCAACATTTCAGTGAAGAAATTTTTAGACAGAATAACGTTCTTACCAAACATCCAAGTGACGTAGTTTTGACTTCGGATCGCCTTTGTTGTTTAAGCACCAAACCCAAAATTTTAGGAATAAGCACAATATTTTGTCCCAGGCGGCTCTGCCAATCAAGAGGTAGCATTTTAGGGGGAACACCAGAAAACGTCTTGCCGTCAAACAAGTAAATGTTAACTCAAACTGCAAGGTATCCGCCGCACTTTTTGCGGAGCTCAATGGCCTAATAATCATGGCGTTAGCTGGCAAGCGTTGTGCATTGAGTTCCTCTACCAACTCCGCTATCTATACCCGATGAGTCCAAAGCAGGACGAAACGGTCAGTCGTGTAGTGTAGGCCTGGGTGCCATCCACATCGAAACCTTCCACTTCTGTGACCGCCCCAATGATGGTATTGGCAGAGGCGGAATTCATGTTCTACCGACCCCACAGTTGAGGTCGTGTGTCGCAATTCAAGACACACGACGGATGCTCTAAAGTCTGAAAATTAATCCAGTATTACAGTTTGAACAAATAAAATGCACCCGCATAACTCCGAAATTCTGTGTGTACCTCATAATTTTCTACTATGGTTATCTGACTTTTGGCCCCGTGGGACATTCCGGTCGTCTTTCGCCACTCCAACCATCGTCAATGTATATTCAGAGTTAATTACTTTTCTCCTGTTATCTGCCCTCGGAATACTAGCGATGCTACCATACCTGATATTTTGTGAGATGCCAGTAGTATGATCACATTTGTTTAAACGTCACGTCTGAATGATAGCTTTTTGTAAGTACAAACTTTGCATTTACTCGGGGGCACACCAGATTGCAATGAGACAGACAGAAATTGCGCGTGTCCTTATGGTAAGACAGCTACACAAAACGTCTTACGTGAGCTATCAGCACTGATGATTGCTGATATCCCAGCTCAAGATTGTTATGGCTCTTCCTCAGTATCTCTCATCAGGAAACCTATTCATTTTCAGATGCTTAGCAAAAATATGTATGCATTTATAGACAACTAGTTAGGTGACACCGGTTTTTTACAAGGTAATTATTGAAAGTGGCAGACCCTATTGAGCACACATTATTTATTGAAAGATATTCCAGCAACAAGCAGAAAAAATATGTGCGGCAAAAATGGTATCTTCCTTATTTGGGCAAATTTAGATTAATGTCCTTGCTTTTGCAGACTATTAATTTGTATGTTAGAAAAAGTGCGTTTGAAATCATTGGTAAATTCAAGTCAATTATAAAAAATCCCTCAACCAGTTGCGTTGCTCTTGTAATTAAGAAAGACAAGTAAAACTCCTATAAATTTAACTAACATCGACATCAAACACGTGCTGTCAGAATAACAAATAGGCTTATCACCACAGATTGGTCTTGTTAAATATATTTCAAAAATTTTTACTTGTAAGTTTTACTTAAAAGTATGTTGCTATGGTTGGTGTAATATCATCTACTCAGTATAAGATTTATTGTTTTTCCGATTCTGAAATACGCTTGCATTTCAGATGAAGTTAATTAAAATCCTTTTTATAACAATTCGGTGTGGTACCGCGGTGCCGAGTTGTTTACTTTGTGTTAGTCTTGCCAAAGCACAGCACATTGTTCCCACTTTATTGTGTATGCTACGAGGCCTTCCTTCATTAGCCCACAGCCGTATTCCTTAATTGCAACCAGAATTGGGTTGTTCGAATACAAACACGACAAAGCCGCTGTTTGTCCTGGACACTAGCCATCTAATACTGACTTGTGGAAAGACGTGTGTTAGGCTGGGCACACAAAATTGCGTGCGGCATTAATTAGAGCTTGACAATACACCATAGGATTAAACGTGGGAACTTATACTCTTAGACGGATGGAACAGGTGCAGTTGGTTTACCAAGGCCAGAAATAAAATGGGGCTAATATTTTTAGACCTAACAAAGCTCTACGTGAACCGCGGCTTGTGCAATGTGCATAAAGTGTCATTTTGAACACGGTGTAGATAGTTAGCATACATCTCTTTTTTACCCATATTTACTTGATCGAATATGCAGAACACACCGTTATAGACATGTGTCGTGTCTTCCCTCCTAAGCTACACTGAACATGTTAAAACTGTCATCTCCAAAGCGATCCTGTCCATGTGTATATCAGCATCATGAACCGAGTGCAGTTGAAATAAAATATTGACGAACCTTTACGCACATACTTCGCTCTTTCATAAATACTCCTTCCGCTATGCACAACAAATTCAATTTTTTTCTCAGGAAAATTAGTATCGCAAAATAGGGGATGCTATACTGGAGTGTCACCAGTACGCCATGTCTTCCCCCAACTTCATAATCACTTCCTTGAATAGGTCCACAAATTATTGCAGTTCCTTAGGCAGCTAGGGGTATAGTAGATGCAATCCGTCACATTGAGGTCAGACGACTAAACTGGGCAACGAGTTGAACCAATACCTACAAAGATCAGTGAAAACGGATTGAGAGCCTCACGGCACCCCGCTGTTCCTTTATACGTTAATAAAACCCAGGAGAGACGCGGGAAACGTAACTCAGTTTACTGCCAGTAATTAATACGTCGCAGTTTTGCTCCTCAGTTTTACTTAGAAGTAGTGAAGACTTTGTCCACTAAGCCTAGATACGTATACACTGCCGACAAATAGGGAGAGGAGCCGATGATAAACTGAAACTACGTCGATAATGAGTATCCATCTTCATTCACCACTCATTACAGCACAGCAAAAATGAAGAAGTGCTCACAATTTTGATTTGCCAATAACATGACCTAATAGCTCCGTCAACCATATACTTCACAGGAAATTCTGCCACATGATCCAAATAGGGCAATCGATAATGGGAAGCCAAGCAATAAACCCCCGTCTTCACTCCTGGCAAAATTGAACGCCATGCATCATACACTTATGGCAATCTCGAGCTGAAATTAGCAAACAGTATATAGATGCTCGTCTTCCTATGATTCTGAGACCTGGTTTGGCCAAAACTATGTGATTGATGTGAGGCGTAATAACGAATTGCAGATGACACATTGTTGTCGTTGACCAGTCGACTTTGTGCGATAGGCCAGCCAATCTACTGCAGATATCTTTTGATTACTTAAGCGCAGTGATCTGTGAAGAAGTATCGACATTTGAAGTATACGGTGGTTTTTTGTCTAAATGAATTAAATGGTATATCCGTTTTTAGTGTGTTCTTTTTCTTCATCTCTGTCCACAGCATCCTCCTTCCCACAGGCAGGACATATTTATACATAAAGTTCTCACATACTTCGTATGTTTTATCAAGATTCTGAAAGAAATATTTTAGACAACGTTTTGATTTAACTTCCAGTTCAAAATTATTCTTATTCCTGTCGTAGCCCAAGATAATGTGAATAGTGGCGGTATTGCTGGAAGAAAAGAGGAAATTTATTTTCAAGCACAATTTTTATGTTCTTCATGAAAGCTGGTAACTAGAACGTGGCACCTCGCTTCGGAGCATAAAAACCTTTTAACTGAAAAATAAATGTTGCGCATATTTTATGGAGCAGCTAACCTAAGCCTAGTTCTTAAGTTAACTTCCACGACGTCATTCTTCTGCTGAGTATATAATTTACAACAATAGATACGACGGCTGGGGCATTCAAATATATGCGCACAGCTTAGCAACAACATGTCACTACATTGTTTAGTAAAACGATTCAACAAACGTGGATAAAAATAAGAGGTAATCAGATAAAATCATATCATTCCTTACCCGCGAACAATATGTTGTTAGCGAATGCCGTAAAAGAAGTTAACAGTCCGCTGTTGTTTTTACAGTGGGACAGTTCATTAAATCCAAATGTCCTGGTGGACGCCATTATGTACTTTACTAACTGACGTGTGGAATCTAATGGCGAACGGGAACCGGCTTATTGGGTAACTATATGTCTTTCGGAAGGTTACCGTGCAGTTAAACGGATTTAATTACAGTGGATATTTTATCTATTTAAATTGAATTTAATCGCTTAAACACGGTACAAAGCCATCTGTCTAGCATAATAAGGCCGCTACGTAGATTTCATAAACAACCAACAAAGAAATGGATAGAAAAGATTTCCCACTGTGGTGAAAAATCTATTATCTTCAACAATCCAGTATGCAAGCAAACAAATTGATATGCTATCTAGTCGTGTTTTAAGTGACAAATAGAAGCCGTTGTCCGAGCTAAGTGCAATCGGTTAACCATTAAATACTCTCAGTACAACGAGAAAGTGCAAAAATGGGTAGCTAAAAACGGCTATAAAAATTGATGCATTTTGCACGGCGTGTTTAGGATGTTTTCATTATCCGCTGACACATACATTCGGCAGTTATATTGTCTCGATAGCCGATATCAATTTCCGAGCATTTAAAAAGTTGCTAAATCAAGTAGTATTAAGAATATCAAGCTATCGAGTAGCAAGTAGTAATTACTTCTAAATAAACAGTTCACTAATAAATATTGGTGATGAATGAAGAGAAACAGCGGTTTAATTTGTCAAATTGCTTAAGGATAACAATAATGTACCGTCCTCGAAGCTGAATACAATTGATGATAATTTTTTCACTTTAGGGGTGTAACGCAGCCGTTTTTTTGAGATTAAATTGCAAAAAATTGCAACCGAGATAGACTTGATCCAAGAACAACAAAACGGAGCACATGGTTGACTGCGAAATTTGACGAAGGACCTTCTACTTTTGGGCTACTAACGATCATGCTGATCACTTTGAATATAGTGTTATATGTGGTGCCCATCAGTATCAAAATCTAATCCAACATAATAGAGAGAGATGGATGATGAACACCTTCCTAACTGCTTTATTCAAATGAGTAACCTACTAGACACTAGCGTTCCTCTAATCCTGCAAATTGCCAGTGCTCTTGATTTCGAACGTCCATTTTTGTTACAAATTAAATGGGAAAAATATCTTAGTATGTCCCAGGAAGCTGTGTCGTTCAATAGGCTAAGTTTTGGGAAAATTCGTAATGGACAGGGCGGTGTGATATTAGCCTGGTGATATCATATTCAACGGCCAATAATGCAGGTCCGAGGCTGTCATTCCTGACGAAGTGGCATTTACTGCTGTCTTGGGGAATTCATGGGATCAGAATGTAGTAATGGTCCGGTGGAACGTGCGCTACAATCGAGACGCAGTAGGTCGAAACAGCGGTGTCTGGTGCTTTCCCAAGCTTCCCAAATCCTGCGATCTGCTATTGGACGGTGAAAAGTAGCTATAATTCAAAATCATCTTAAAGTCAAATAGCTACATTTTGACCGTCCAAATTATACGTTGTCTGGCAATTTTGCAAGGTGAATTGGCGGGACAACCGGTTTTATAAAAAGCTGGTACAAAGCAATCCATCGCATGCAGTTACACCAACTGAGTAGAAATAATCAAGCTAAAACTACTTTTGATTCTCACTTATGTATTAAAAGCTTCCTAATTTGCTGAATAGACCAAACAACAAAATATATAAATATATATCCGTTTTTTGTATACGATAGGTTTCAATAATTTATTATGGAGAGTGTAATTTTCAGAAATACGTATATACATTTTTCATGACTGGCATGTATTTTGTATTGAGCAACATTTCAGGAGATTTGTAGAGGATGGTTATTTAAATAAAGTTAACGGCGAACAGTGCGCTGAAAACTGTTGTGTCTTGAAAAATATCATTTTTGGTTACCTGATAATACATACGTATGTCCACTGTTATATAGGTAGAAAACTTAAGATTAATAAGTTCGGCGTGAGCGAGATAGCCTAACACATACTGTTCTCTAGGCATCGGTTTCCTGCAATATTTTTTCGAGAAATCTAAACAAAAACTACACTCGTGCTGAATTCTGATTTACTTTAATTATTTAATGGCAATTGTACTTGCAATTGTAGCTGACGGGTGGGCTATAAGTTTACGCTTAATAGATAAGTTGCTCCTTTGATAACATACTATATTTGCTACAGTTAACCGTAAATAGTTCTTTGTAATCAGCCTGTGCCATTTGCTTTCTGTCAATATGATCTCATAGGAAATGAAGGATGTAAGCACGTTTGCATTTAAACGTCCTAAAAGAAACATACAAACGGCCAATAACCTAATGAATGCAACGTAAAATCCGTTTACTACGAGTGAGCAAACTGTGCTTCAGTATACAGGAAGTGTAGACTGAGCGTGTCATAAAAGCCCTCCATAAAATGTTCAAGGGTGAGTTACGCTACTGACTCACTAACTCTTACATGATAAGTATCCCACTAAGTTTCTGGTCTAGTAAAACAAAGCATTTTGAGTTACTCACTTAGATAGCGGAAACTAAGCTACTAGTATCGAAAGCAGGATATACGATGTCACAAAAAGTTATTTGAAACTAACTACGCTGGTCCAAATATGCCACAAATACCAATAAATGGCGGCGTAGCTTGAAACAATTCTCATTTCAGCGGTGGAGGTATACCTTTTATTATGAAGTCTGGTTTCTCTAAGTTCTGTGCACATAAAATTCAAATTACTAGAGCGAGCTTAGTTGATTACAAAATGAACGATAGATACGCAGTTGCAAGTGCTCCAAATCATCGAAAAGTCTGGTGTTAAAAACCCTTATTTGAATTTCTGATGGGGCATGAGATAATTTGGTGCACGAAACAGTAAAGTGCTTTTTCTAAAATAGATTTGCTTAAATAAACACTCGCAGCTACGGTATTTTATACCGGAAATCAGTACAGTGGCGTCGAAATTAACAACGGCTGTCTGATCAATCGTTATTTTTTTCATTCTGGTAAAATTGATATCCAAACGCGTGATATTGGATAAAATTAGCTTAAGCTTGCCAAGACTAACCAATGCTGTATACACCAACTTTTATCAAAAGGAATAAGTGAAAGGTAAATTTGCATGCTTTATTAAAGTTTAAATAAGTTCACTGAAACGACGCGAATGAAAGTTGCTAACTTTAATTGTGGACTTCAAACAGGTTTTCAAGTCCTACATCAAAGGTGGCTAACAATGTCACTTTTACTGGTAAGCAGCATGATGTACTTGTTTATTTGCTGTGGTTTTCATCCCAGTAGTTCACAATATACATAGCCGAGCCTAGTCCAGAAAGGCATCAGACAAGTTTCGCCCTATTTGGGCTCGTCAGTGGTGTGCATACCCTCAGTCCTCTAAGGGGATCGAAAGCACGACCGCTAGATACAGATGCCAACTAGTCATCAGCTTAAGCCACTGAGCCATGGGAAAAGTTGGCTGGTTTACTTAGCTTGTAAACTAACTGTGATATAACACCACCTATCTTCCACTGTCACTGAAAGTGGTTAGCCTGCGAGGTGATAACATCCTCTCACTAGACGCTATATCCATAGCATTCTGAAAATAAGAGTGGTTATTTACTTTATATTTAAATAAATAAATAAACCTATATTCCTCTTCAGTGCGAGGCACAGACCAATTGGGTGGTCTTATCAACATGTACAACGTGATCGCATTATATATTTAATTATTCGTCTTTTGATCAATGGTTCCCATACGGGTTTTTGAAATGATTAGCAATTTGAAAAAAATAGAGAGACAAAGAAACTGGGAAAATAATAAATGTAGATTTTGCGGAAAGTTCAAGTAAAATAATACGGTCATCCATGGAACTGTCCCCAGGGGAATTGCTTCCAAGCAGGGTATTTCCACGATGGGTTTCACCCGCACTTTCATGCTCCAATTGGCTTTGTACCTGTGTGGCAAGATAGTAAATAGGCCATCAGAACTAGGTGTTAAATGTCATTTTTATGGCTGCTTTATGCATACATTATAGGCGATGAAGCCTCAGCCCTTTCTGTCATGCGGATCACTAGTAATTAGCAGAATTTCGGTTGTCAATTTGTCATGGCTTCCATCTCAGTAGTTCACAAGCTACATAGCAGACCCTGATCCGGAAAAGTACCAGACGCGTTTCGCCCTACTAGATCTCGTCAGTGTTGGACATTCCCTTGGTTCCCTGCTAGGGATCGAACCCATGACCGTTATTGGCAGGTGCCAAATATCCAGCAGCTTAAGTCACTGAGCCAACGTAGTGTTCTTGGACATCCGGGCGGCATTCGATTCATTAGACAGACTTGCGTTGTGAAACTGTTTACTGAAGAAAGTTGTGCCAGACAAGTTTGTAACCATCCTGGAAGAACTATACAACCAAACGTAGGGCAAAGTGGGTGCTTACGATACGCTTTCCTCTTCATTTGCTTTCACTATCTTGTTCACCAAGGTCGCCTTAATTCACCTTTTTAATTTTGTCATAATGGATGTCGTCTAAGGAGCACTGGAAGTTGTCCAAATGTGCGGTGTTGAGATCTTCTCTAGAACCAGATTAAGGAACTTTGGCTACGCCGATGATATCGCTTTTGCTTTTGGAGGTGTCTAAGTACTGCGTCTGCTTCAATGCGGAAAATGTAAGACGCTGCTTCAGGACTGTCAGCTGTCTAGAACCGCGTACACTGTTGCCTTATATGTTCTGGAGCAAATTGCTTGCTTTACATCTCTGGAAAGTTGCATCACGACTGGTGGCCGTTTTGGAGATGAAGTCTCACCTAGGACGTAAAAGGCCCACCTCGCATTCATTAAACTGAGACAACTATGGCGTCATCGTGCTTCCATCCTTAAACTCAAGTGCAGGGTGTACAACATTTCCGTCGGTGCAGTACACTTGTACTGCTGTGGGACGTGATTGATTGCTCGGAAGACATGAAACGTTTGTCAGACTTCGACAATCGCTGTCTACGAAAGATTGCTCAGGTGTGGTATCAACACCGTGTAAGAAAAGCAGAGGTTCGAGAACGAGTGCTTGGAGCAGTAGTGCCAGTCTTTAGAACGTTATTCTCGAACACCGCATCCGTTGGCGCGACCACGTATTGCGCATGCCGGCTTATTGTCTTCTTCGTCGAACGTTATTTGTACTGCACGGATGCGATTGGTAGAAGTGTCGCCGTGGATAACCAATGCCGTGGAGAAGGTGCATGAGACATGCAACCTTAAGGGTAGCATCCGTTAGACAGGTACGCCTTGCAGTATAGGGACCAAGCGATTTAGACTACCAGTGGTTAGCAACGTTGGAGGATATGGCGCGCAACCGGCATCAATGGAGACACTGCTGTTCAACCCTGTGATATAATAGTTAACGTCTCATGGAACGTAACATAAAAGGCAAAAGCGGTGTATATATAAAAAACCAGTCGTTTTCTTTTAGTTATATTTCCTTTATCCCCCTTTATTTTGCAATGGTTCTGACGGCACAATATAACTGTAATCAGATTGTGAATATTCACGTATTGTTTTGCTCGGAGAGTTTATCATTCATTCTTTTATAAAGAAAAGTTACTTGTACCTAGGCAGTTTTCGATTACATAAAAGATAATAATGGTTGATTGTTTAAAAGTTAAATGCTATTTCGTTCTAGGAAGCACTGTTTACAAACATAGCAGATATACAAATTATATGCCTTAATAATCTGAGCACACTGGGGATCATACGTGCTTACAATATAAGAGAACGTTGCTGGATATTCCCCCTATAACAATACGAATCGAATTTCTTTGATTACAAAAATTAGTTGTCCAAAATTTACACAGTGTTATTTCAAGATTACCAGAAAGAATGAAAAAGTAAAACTTCAGAAATTGTCCCGGATATAAACAAACAAATTCTAGTGAATGACAGTCATTTAGTCAAGCAGTAGGAAAATTAAGATTGAAATAATATGTGGAGTTAATTAGTGAAAATGGAATGGGGGCAAAACGGGATTAAGATTAGCGACAGAGAAATTGGACTATCGGAGGAAAACATATACAAATATTTGTTTAGCTGCCGTCTTATTCTAACCATTGGGATAATATGGGCTACAGGTAAAAGTAACTTCAAATAATACATCAAAAACAGTATGTTATAAATTTTGCGATAACCGTAAACAGAGGATAATTCATGAGCTAAGTAAAATGACTCTGCTGGATAAATGAGGTTAAAATAGCTAAAGATAAAGAAGATGAAACAGTACCTTTGTTTTGAAAAATTGTGCCTGATGTGCCACAGGCTAACGGCACAAAAAGTAGCAATCATAAGACAGATTGAATTGAAATGTGCGTTAACCGCTCATCCGAACGATGCACCCATCATTGCTCTCATTTGCGTAGCGTCAGAGTCCGTTGCTAATAGAAACTTCGTTTGTTTCTGAAGCACTTTTCTCAGTGCATAAAGCTTCCGGAGTGAGTCCACAATTCAGAAGTCTCAAGTCAACTATTGAAGAAACTACAAAAAGCATGCCAAATTATTTAGATTCCTTGCAAACTGATGTTTATATGATTGGCTTGTTCTCTGGCAGATATGTATCTTTAATTATTTTTACTGGTAATCATTTCGGAGCCACTTCTTACCTAACTTGATAATATTGTTTATTTTATTTTATTTCCTCTCTGAGTCCACTATGAACTGTTAACTTCTGTACTTGTTGTAAAAGAATGATCAATTTGGGTTGCGCGTCAGTGAGAGTTTGAAATTATGGTTATTCACAATAATCCCATTTCCGCCTTTTGGTCAAACTGCGCTTGTCCAAATCGACGGGACATTCGTTAACGAAGGAATAAACCCCAGCACATTTTTCTACAATTTACCCTGAACAGCGTGCCTGTGTGAAACTTACACGGATATAACATAATGCATATTTCCATATAATAAGTAGAGGGGACTAATTAAAATAACCGGTACATATTTTGTTCTTTCCATATATATAAATACGCGCTCGCGTTGTCGAAAAATAAAAGAGTTATAATTTATTATTACCTGGGGCTGAGTGTGAACAATGATTGCTGTTTCCGAATATTTCTGCCTATTTCGCCAAGATCCCAAAGGCCTCACCGTATGGTATGCGGTTAATATACGCAAGTCTTTAGATATTGTGATTATTAAATGTAAACAATCCATGCCTAAGCATTAAACCAAACTTCTGCAAACGAAATGATTTTGGTGGTGTGCTACCACTTAATCTCAGTGAAAAGTAAGTACAAGATATACAAAAACAACCATGTTATGCGTTTTACCTTAAAAATAAAATTTATCGTGTGCCAAAGAATTTTTGAATAAATTCTAAGTGGTAGTTTTCTAATTTGATTCGATCAAACCTGTAGAATTAAGTTCAATTTATTGGTCCTAAATGATCTCAGAAGCTTTGTTTAGCAGATTATTTGAATGCAATTTGGGTAGGCATTTTAGTAAAATGAAGTAAATTCTGAAACTAATAGATGTATTTATTGTAATTTTCATGCTTTCTGTGCGCCAGGTTTCGGCTATTAGAAAGAAGTTAAGTAATATTGAGAAAGTGCGTAATGCACCCAGGACAGGTGTATATTTGACTTAAACGCACAAACTTGGCTATGCACCATAACATCAATGCAACTAAAAAGTAAGTTGAAGAAATGTGTAATCCATTACGATCATAGCGTAAATCGCCTGGTTGATTCACGGATAAATATTTGGACGTTTAAAAGTAACAACGCGTAAACGGTAAGCTTCATTACGTGCATATATGCACTTGTATTTTATTATTCTTTACCCGCCAGAAAAATGTTCCGAGAATGCTTCTCGAAGGGAACAACTTGTGTCAGTAAGCAATGTCGACGATGATCCCGCACCAATGGTTAATAAAAGTGGACCAATTTTATCAGAAAGACCATTGACACGCCGTTTCATGGGGACTGGCGGTATAACTACCTGGCAGTTTATTTTATTTGGTTATAAGGAGACTAGGAAGGATCACTAGGCAGTATTGCGTCCATAGTGGAGGAGCAGGTTGTAGTGAACGAAGCATCAATGTACGAGTACAGACCGACTTACAGCAATGCGATGGAAAAGGGTAACCTCGTGACATTTGTGAATGTTTCACTTACAACATGGGTACATGATAACTCGTCACCTGTGGCAAGAATCTTATACCGATTTTGTTAGCTATATGCCCGTTGAGCGATCCAGAATAAGACTGAAGGCTAGATCGTTCATTCACGTTCAGTGACGCTTGGTGCCACGCCAAACCGCTGCAAAAATGCGCAATGACGATGTCACCTCGAGTGTTGAGAAAACTTTTGCAGCCAAACTGCCAAGATCAGTGAACACTCAGATCACAAGCTGAACAACCTGAGCTACCAACATTTGTTTCCAGCTCACCTGATAACGAGTAGCTATGTGGAACACTTATTGCTTCACTGATGTGGAAATGTAAAACCCATCACATCCATTTAGCGATTAGGCATAGCTTGAGAAGCTAATGGCACAATATTCTGTGTAGTGAAAGTACTACATTGTTACAATTTGCACATTAGGCAAGCGCTCATAGAACTTCGATAAAGACGTAAATCGTTACGCATATTCGTTTTCTTACCGCAAGACAGTGATGAATTAAATAATGCTTTGAAACTCTCATCGGTTAATGAGATAATTTAAACGCATTAAAGAGATGGTGTCACATAATAACCTGATGATATGTGATGATATGTTAATGTGGAGAAAAGTTGCATGTTTACCTGTTACGTTGAAATAGTGCTAGTTTTAATACATGTCCGTAAGATGGCATGTATGTTTGCAACCGAAGGTATCACACCTGAATCATTGAAACACGGCGGACCCGCGTTGTTGAATGCGCTGCACCACTTGGTGCAACACGTAAGGATTGAAGAAGTTGTGCCTCCTGAGCTGAAGTATGCCGTTGTGCTACCACTGTAAGAGGGCAAAGAGAGCAAGCAATATTGTACGAATTATCGTGGCATTAACTTGCTGTTGTGTGGGCAAGATAGTTGCCCGAAACATGCTCAAACGCCAAGTCATTCAGGTTGTTGAACCGAACTTGTTAGAAAAGCAGTGTGGATCATCTTCGGGTCGCAGCACCATAGATATGGTGTTTGTGGCTTGTCAGTCGCAGGAGCCATGCAGAGAAGGACACCAGCTGTTGTACTCGTGATGTATTGATTTCATCAAAGCATTTGATACGGCGAACCAGGAGGCATATTGGCTGGTGTTAGGTAAGTTTCATTGTCTGAATAATTTTGTAAGTTAAATTGCATGTCTGCACAGTGGTAGGTGTGCAAGGATGCGACTGAGTGGATAGACCAAGGTTGACTTTGCAGTTGTGTGGTGTGTAGTGAGGCTATGTCTTAACTCATGCCCTGTTTAATATGTATATGCAATTATGTCTTGTGGGTTTGATGCGGCTTGTGGTTACGATGTTGTTGTAGATCTCCGTGTTGATGACGTGTTGCTGAATATCCGTCGTTTCACTGCGAGAACCCTAGTCTGTGAGACAACTGCCAGCAATTTGCATGTTGCTATTCCCTGACAAATGTGCTTTGTTTGCACACAGCGCGGATGATATGCAGAACCTAACTAATGCTCTGGCTTTGACAGCGGCCAAATTCAAGCTTACCGTCAAAACGAACAAAAGTGTCTGCCGCTTTCAGCCTTCGCTGGGGGAGCAATGTGAAATGGTGTCGCAAATCAGCACTGATGCTTAAGTAATGGAAATCATCTCACGCTTCTGATACCTTGGGAGTGTGGTTTCAATGGACCAGCAAATGCACAATGAGCGACGTGTCCGGGTATCGAAGGCAGCAGCGGAATTCGGTAAGCTTGTGAACCGAGTGTGGTATAACCACCAGCTTACCATTGGCACGAAGCTGATGGTGTACAAATATAGATATTATAGCGGCGCGACATGAAATATCACGAGCGTTTTCATCGAGCGGGGTCTGTAACAGATTCTGCGCATCGGTTCGTTCGACAGAGTTGTAGACACGGAGGTGCTGCGTCGAAGTGGAAGGCATGAACTGTACTGCACATGCTCGATGAGACACTTTATGTTGCGCAGTCATGTATGACGTATGGATTAGACGCGGATACCGAAGCAGCTCGTAGATTGTCAACTGCGTGTTGGGAAGCGGCATGCGGGGAAACCGAAGCTTCGCTGACACTTAATGATCAAATTAATCCTATTACCTAAAACCAATTCCTAATGTTGGAAATAGAAGGCGGTTAATCGACGTACATGGTTCAACCTGATCACGAAAGCCATTGCCGCGTTGTATCATAAGCATTCGTGCATGCGAAGTACCAATGGAAAATGCGGAAGGTACAGGCTCCGATGGGATGTACTTCATCGACATCAAGTACATGGTGTTGTAACACAAGCGCTCGCAAGCGCATGCGTCAGACACGCCTCATTAGCCAACATCAAAAAGCAGAAAGGTTCTGATGTTAATGTGAGCAGAACCAGCGAATTGTAAGTAGCTACACTGCATTCCATTTACTAACGACGTGCTTGCGTGCTAAATTTCGTCATTTCAGGTGGGGTTTCCCATCTTTTGTATTGCTTATTTTATCAGCTCATGCTAACTTCTACGACGAAGGATCCTGCTGAGAACGTAAGCAGAACCGGTGCGGCCTTGGTATGTAGGCTGCAGAAGCTTTAATAATGGCGTGCTTGTGTGCTGAGTTTCTTTATTCCAGTGATTAGTTCACGGTATTTGTTAACACTCACTTTTTTAAGTTATTTAAATGTCTGTATGCATAAGCTGCCTGTTCCTAACACAGGTGACTTTAGCAGCTTTTGCTTCAATCCGTTAACTGTTTCGCATTTGTAGCATATTTTAAATATACGTTTTCCTAGCATCTTGAAATTACATCGATTTCTTTTGGTAACAAATCTCTTCCGTACGCACATTTGAGAAGGGTAAATTCGCTATAACCTTATACTTCATTCCATAACTTGTATTTGCTATTTTCATTTCAACTGCTCGGTTGCTGTTGATGGGCATGTTAACATGATGCCTATATGGTAACACCCACCATCTGCTCCAGAAGGCTGCATTTTTGCTAGTGGGATAGGGTGCACTTTCCCTGTGGCCGCGCTAGGCTCGAAGATTGGTTCCATACACTCAGTGTGGAGGGGACTGTGGTATAGCCACCGCCGTGTGTGCCGTTGATTCCCAAATAAAACTTGCTTGTGTTTGCTTTTGAAGGAGTGTGGGCGGGCTCCGTTGATGAAATGTGGCTCCCACTTACATGCTCACCGGTCTTACTCCTTCGGAATTACACTGGATTTGGAATGTGTGGATGGAGCTATGGTTGCTTAAGCGCAAGCTACCCTTAATCTTACTGTTGCTGCAGCCATATTGTGGCTGTATTATGGAAGGCACAGTGAAGGGCACATCGGGAACCGAGGGTCACTTACTAAGTGTGTGCAGCTTTGTTACTTGGATTCGTAGATTTGCTACTGCGTGCATGATGGTGTACGGTCTAACGGCCAATGTGTAATTGGATCAAAGGAAATCTTCACTTCGGATGATGGAGAACTGTGAAGTGGATAAAATCATTTAGACAGACAAAAAGCAAAACGTTGATTGAGTAATAAGTCATTCCTCTAATTTGCAATGCTGTTAAATACCTCTTAATGCGTTTTAGTGGAACACATGCCTGAATAAAAACCACAACGTCCTGGAACAGATTACTAGCATGTTTGACAGTGCACCACTAGAATCAGTCAGGAAAATGTTCCTATAACTCGTCATTGAGCGCGTTTGGTTATAGGAAGATTGCATCCCAGATGGTAACGGAAAAAAATCCAAAGGAGGTTCGAATCTAATTGACTCGCGTGTTAAACATTGATAGTAATCAACGTCCCACCTGCTTATTCGTGACAGAAATAACAACAGCTTTACTTCAGGATCATTGTCATTTTCCTCCACTTCCTGTGCAACGCCGTCGAAAAGTGCCTGAACGATTCCAAATCCTCCTCCATTCCGAAGATTTCTCAAGCATCAAAAGGGCAAATGAATTAGTGTCAAATTAGTTACAATTGCTTTTTTGGAAGTCTTTTTATTCTGACTGATGATCAGATCAACATTGCCGGACCGAGTAACTTTTCGTCGAGTATATAACATATGAAACTGATTATGCAATCCCGCGATAATGGAACAGAGTGCACAATGGAGGCCAATGTGACTAATGCCTAGCATCATCGTGAATGTTTCTCTCGAAATCCCGTAAGGTTGCCAAAGTACAAACTATAAGAGGTCTGTTGCATTATCGCATATTTTCTATTGATATACTACTGGCGCTTCTCCTGCAGTAAGCCAATTTAGTTGAAGATTGAAGACTGTATATAAAGCAACTACCACTTTTCCAAGAATGTAAAGCAGTGCTTGAAGAAAACGAGAGTTTATCTGCTTTTTTCTGTGCACAACTTGGCCCTAGACGGGGAGCAGTCATACAGCAAAAATCTCAGACCCAGCAACGGATGGGTCAGTGACTCCATTACGTTAGCAAATTCAAAAACTCATTGTGCAATTCTCAAACATCTATGTCAGATGGTAATATGAGCCCAATAACACAGGTTTATTCACATTATTTTCGAATTGTGTACTTTGTGTATTGCAGATCATATCATTTCGCTAGCACTGTAGCGGTTCACCTGATATCACACGTTCCGTTCCGGAGAACCGTCCAAAATATTGAGAAAAAGCTTCAAACGTTCAACTGACATTTCATTCCATACCGTACCGTTGTTTTCATAACGTTCCTTTTTACCATATTTTTCCTTCATTTAAGCTTCAGGTTAATGACACCCTTAGTCAGACAAAGGGTAACATTTCGCAGCATACGCACATGCCCATTTATTACGGTTGACCTTTAGAACTTCGCACTGCACTGTCCTACTAGCATTCTTTTTAACACAGAGCAATAAAATACATTTCAATTATTTACACTTGGTTCCTAAATCGCCTACAATCGAAAGCTAAAGATGGATAACACAAAGCTTGGAGACTAAAAGCCTTTAGTCTAAAGTATTTATAACTTCCAAAAAAAATTAAGAAATAATTTAAGAAATAAGTGATATCAAAGTATAAATATTGCACTGTGCGCTAACATTAAACACATTGGTTATTAAAACTGGAAATAAGTAAACCACACAAAGTAACAAAAGTTATCTTGCTCCTGGGTAAATGTATTATCATAATATAAACAAGCATTCCGTTTCATTTTGCTTTGTGTGCTCAAAGCTTGCATATAGAAACATCGAAATTCATGGAAAAATTAAACGGTCATATCCTATTATTTAATAATAAATATTTATATAAACATTCCTTTTCACAAAGCGAGTTGGCGTATTTAATTTTTTCGCATTCAAATTTTGTTTTACAGTAATATATTCCTCTAAGATGAGACATGTGCTAAGGGCCACAAGAATAAAGAGTGCGTAATGTTATCAGGACTCTTTTGGTTTAATATTATAAACAAATGTCTTGCCACAACCAAACAATTTGCTTTGATTTTAAATTTGGGGGCTGAAACCTAATAAATGAATTCTGTGAAAATTAATGGCATACTGTCTTTCAATTGTCATCGAAAGCTTATATCATTCGCAGTCATCCAAATAATGCACACTTTAAAGCTTTAGGTATTTGATTTTTCTTCAGCGCAAACAGGGTTCATCTTGACCGCAGGTACATATACATAAGAGTTGAAATCATTAATTATGCTAAGAATAGAATCTTTCTCATTAAACGAAAAGCTGCATATGTATTGCACACAGATCTATGAAAATTTTCTATGCACAGAAAAAACCAAGTTCTTGCTTACGTAATTTGAAGTGGAAGCGAATACATATAATAATAAATTTCTAGAAATTGCGATACGCGGATCAACTGAATGTTTTATCCATTATGTACAGTGAGTTTGTGAGCAACAGGTTAGTTTAACCAGGCAAGCCTGTTCATTAATTGCACCATATTTGGGGGGCAGGACTCATCGATGGGGTAGCTCAGAAACCTAATAGGTTTTCAAAAATACTAGATAAGGATAAATTCCCTTGTTCGAGTGAAATAGTACGGGTACATGGAACCGTTATGACTTGAATAACTTCTACGCAAAACACTTACGAAGGCTTTCACCCGCAATTCTCTCATAATCATGCCTTGTGAGGTTATGGCTTTTAAATCTGGTAGGCTATCTATAGTATATTTTATAACTGTGGCTGTTTTTGTATTTATAGTATGGACACTAATCCGTACCATCCATCGTTATGTATTCAGGTATTACGTTTCGTCAAGGATGCACTGGCAACACAACTTGCATACGTATTAATAATGGCTTGGGACTGTTCATTCCTTTACCTCAGGTGATCGACGCACTAGTTGGCACTAATAAAGACAAGAAGAATCAAAATACATGGAGGCAAAGTGTAGTGTAGTAATGACAATTACCAACTAAATAGCTAGGTTTGATAACATCTTTCGATCAAATTGTGCAGCAAGAATGTCAAAACCATATATCTACTCAAATTATATATATATATGGCAGGTATGAAAGGAATTTTCTGATTCATTCATCATTTGCGTGAATCAAAGAATATAGAAAGTATTATCGTTCGGTAATAATACTTGCAATTTGTTTTTGAGTTGTCGTTTCCGAAAAAGAAGAAATACTCAGCATTACGTGACGATTATAGATAACAGAATCCTAGGTATGCAACAATGAAGAGTTGCTCCCGTCTTAAGGATGCGCAACACTGACCATGTGGTTAATGCGATCGAATTTCCACTTGCATGTTCAATAACCGTTTCTCCCCTGTAATAACCGTTTCTCTTCAAGCTTATCATAAAGACGTTAGTTCCCATTTGCTTCTCCAATAATTCAATGATGTGGGGTAGCCAGGATATAGAAAGCGAATTTGGCCTTTTTACTTATCAACGCGTAGACAAAATCTAAGTAAATAATTAAGAAAAGATCCGTTTGTATAGTAAACTGAAAGTTTGGTAATGATAATTTGACTTTGAATCAGGGAATTTAATATTTACTATAAGGCCCTTGTCCCTACTTCAGAAACGTGATCCTTTTTTATACACACGTTGAACGTTTTTCACTTTATTTGCCGTTATTTCTCTATTTAATAACGCACGGAAAACCCGCTTAATTTTACAATTCCGCCAATCGAGAAATTTGAGCTCATTACATATTATGATTCGCCAAATCCACAACTAAAAATATCTGATTACTTGCATATAAAATACACAAAACTGCTCTGAAAATGCGGTATGTTTGTTGCAGCTTAACTATATGTAGTCTATTATAACAGCTGCAACTTTATGGCTAATTGTAATCGTTAATGATTTAATTTTAATTTTAATTTTCATATGGTCACCCATTATAACTTTTCTGGCAAATTGATAATTTTTTGAGCAAATTTTATATTCCTCTTTCCTCCTGCACTTTAGATACTGGTGCAAAGCGTATTTTTGTTTTGTTGCAGGACAAATATATTTAGTCGGTCTTCGGCTTTCACGTTTTAAGATGTTGAGTATAGAAGTGTTTCTTCAAAAATATTGCTTTTAATCATCAAGGATTAAGCGTAATACATTGCTCCTACCTTGAACTCCAAAAATGAAATCTACTTCTCGCCTTAGGAATACAACGCAGTCGACCAGGAACACACGTACGTGCGAGCCAGTGGGATTAGCAGCGCCATCAAATACAGGTCTGCGGTTTGTTTTATTTAAGCCACACATGCTCAAACTTTATTCCGCCGTGGCCCCTCTTTTAATTGTTTCCATTTCTTAGGGCTTCTACCCTTGATCATCACAATTTAAGCTATCCCTAACGCCTAAGCTACTCAAAGCTGCGTGTTCATATAGGTATCTACTGTTATGATGGCTGAATTTTAATGTTGGTATCACTGTTTTTCCCCTTCAAAGCCCATTTAATAAATTTTGTAGTCTTAAGCTAACTCTTATTGTGAGGCAACATCAAACCAGTTGTTAATAATTACACAAAATTAATCAGTATTATTTAAAATTGAATTTATCTATTTTTGGCTTTTAACTGTAAGTGTAATAACTTGGTAACAATGTGATTGTCTATATACAGAGTGACGTACAATATGACATACCGTTTGTTATGTTCATTGAAATGTAATATTATGGATGTACTGTTGAAAACACCTATTCGTATATCTTGGTTTATGAAAAATTCGTTAGATTTCAGAACAATTTAGTATGGACTATTAGTTTGGCACCAGCCACAATTTTAAAAATGGCGCATAACAGCTGATTGAGTGTTGAACAGCTGCAAAATGATCCATACTTGGACAACTTAGGAGACAGATTTATTCCAGTAGTCTTGACAACATGTCTCCCATTAAAGCTCATTAATTCATGCAAGACCGAGCCGGCACACAAAATGCAAAAAGTGTTTTTGATTACCTTTATGCCAGGATGGATGTGCGGATAAAGTCAGATCGGTTTTGTGAGCGTCACCAAAGTGGGACATATTGGCCCGCGCATTACACTGACGTCAATTTGGTGAAATCTCCTTTTGGGACTACTTGATAAATAATGTCTTCGCAAGGAAGCCTCACCATGCATTTGTGCTGTCTGATTTTGGATGACTTTTGCAGGAAGTTGGCGACCAATGTAAAGATTCGTTTGCAAGATGTTGTGGGATTAAAAGGTAATCACATTAAACACGTCGTAACAGACTAAGTTTACATTTCCGTACCATTTATTTTGCAGTAATTTTTAATATTTCGTTGACAAATACATGTGTATTGAATAAAAGAAATGTTATGGCATTTTGTGCGTCCACTGTATTAATGCGAGCATCTGGCTATATGCCTTTGAGCAAGCTCGCTTACGTCTAACTCGAGACGACAACGAGAGTCGAATGTCACTTGCTGTGATTTCCAATCTGTTTCTACTCGTTGTTGACGAAAACAGTTGCTGAATCCACGTTCAATCATGTGCGTGGTTTGGAAAGTAAGTAAATATATTTCAGCTATTTATCACAGTCTGAAACATCCGTCTATCCAAAAATCCCTTTTATATAGCGTAAATTTACAGCTTGCTAGTGTGTTATTGCTAGGTTCTAGGAGAATTCCTGGACTGCAGCTCCAACATCGCAAAGCTGTACATCAAAAGGATTTAAAATCTGAAGCAGTATTTCCAAGTATGTCAGGTCACGTAACCTGTCTTTCATTTCGTTTCGGAGTTGTTTTGAATGAGTTGCATAAACAATCAATTGGGAACGTTGAAACTTCCTTAGGTCCGATGTTTTGAGCATATATTCTCAGCATTTTAAGAAAATCGTTGATAGCATCTTTGTTTTAGATGAGATTACTCAACTTGCCTAAAAGAGTTTTACTTAATAATTTTACTTTTTCAAAATCGTCAGCCAGATAAAACATATCTGCCTTAGTTGTTAACAGTTTGCTTTCATAATTGGTTCCAGAAAGGAACGTGATGCTGGCTTTCCAGCGTGCAACAAAACGGCGAATGCAGTTTCACTTGGAGAGTCATCTAATTTCTGTGTGCAAAATTAGAAAATAAAAATCCTCATTGTTCTCTTGATACATGTGCTGGAAATGACGATCTTGAAAAGGTTGCGGAGTAATATTGTTATTTACTGCTACACATATTGACAGTGAATCTTTTAAGTGCCATCCCACTTTCTTAGCCACTAAGTGCTCTCAATGAATTACATGAAAAGAAGGGAGAAAACCTTTTAAATTCCTTTTCATTTAGGAATCGCATATATGCTGCAAGAAGAGTTTGTTTATCAGAGAAAGTATCTTTATCTACTCGTAATGAAAATTTGCTGGGCTGTAGTAAGGTAATCAAGGTAATTCCTATGTTCTAATGCCTCTCATCTGTCCGTCTAGATATAGTTAATTTGCTAAGATGAAAGGCTTAACCTGCTTACTATGGATTTAAATACACCCCGCCCGACATTACTACTGAGACTGAAGATGAGGTAATATTTTCTCGAACATTATATGCACTACAATATTTTGTAATTCAAATTGCTGATTTTGTAAGGACCGTAAGTCCATTTGCCTATATTGATCAGTTAGAAGCGATTGTCTTTAAAGTTGGCATGTTTTCGATGCTATCCCTCAGCGTTCAACAAAATACACAGACTTTCCGCTTTTCTCACCATCGACACGTTCCGCACGATTTTGCAGTTTACCTGGTCACATGCATTTATTTGAATTGTTTTATCAAATTAAACATCGGAATAGTAGAGAATTGAAGTCAAGCGATATGTCTAAATGACAAGTATTCGACGGAGTACTATCGATATTACGTTGCCGAGGAGCTCACCACTAAATTTATAATATGATTTGGTTATATATATATATATATAGCACAATCGTCTTTTTTTATTTCGCGTTCACACCATGGGTGTTAAATCACATCATTCGAAATGGCAAGATAGACAGTTAATATGAATAATTGATGGTACTAATTTTATTCGTGTTTGTAGATTAAAGTCGTTTGGCAAGCCTACTTTTACCATCTGTTGCTGGCCACAATGCTGCAATATATAAATGTAGGAACGCTGTTAGAGGCAACTTAAAGGTGTTTTCTGAGGATGGAGCTGAAAATACCGTAGAAGGTTAAGATGACGGATGAAAACTTCTGGAAACATTCCAGTGAAGAACGCAAATGGAACTCAGAAAATGACATTACTCACTAGTCAATATACAGTAAAGTAAAGTTGTAGCAACCAGTGGCATCCGGTAAAATGAAGGACAGCAGAGACAATCAAGGAAGAAAATGCCGGGTGGTTCAATAAACTTGCATGGGAGAGTCAACAACGAAGCGAATAACATACATCAGCTGTTGTCAAACATGGTGCTAAATGCGTGCTCGCAAGACATTTGATTATTTTAAGCATAAGGAGAAGTATTCTTAGGTAAACATTATGTTATACATACTCATTAAAGCAACCGAATATCCTCACGTAAGTTAGCACCCCATACGCGCAAAGTGGCCACTCGACTTTGGAACCTAGCGCGTTAAGGTGACTTAGCCGCCAAAGGTATACGCAAGCTGAGAAGGTAAGGTTCAACCATACTAAATGTCACTTAAAAGTGTGTTAACACCAATACATTAATAAACTTCCTACCTTAAAACCATTAGAAATGCAGTGTTGGAACATTGCCAGCTGAGACTAGAGACGAGAAACGCGTAACCTAGTGCTACCGCAGTAACACCCAAACGAGGAAGACTGACAGGCACATGAGTGTCACACAGTGGTAGTGTCCTGAGGAAAACTCAGTTAGTATCAATGTGGCTTTGTGCCGTAACTGCCGCAGTGTACTGAGGAAAGTACGCTAGGTTAACTTCAGCGTGCACAATAGATGCATCAGTGTTCTGAGTAAAGCTCAGTTTATTAAAGTTGAGTAAAACCAAAGTTTTGAGGACGAAGCGGTTGTGAGTTGCACAGTATAAGTCACCATGTGATAAGTATATATTTAAATTGTGCCCTTCGAAACCTGCGCAAGTTTGGCGGATGTATGCTAGCTCCGCAAAAGAAAGTCTGTTCAGACTGGCTTTCACATCTTATTAAACAGACACTTGCGCGTGCGTAATTCATTTCTCTGACCTGCATTTACCAGTGGAGAATACTGCGCGGAGAGAAACTATCAGATATAAATTTAAATGCATTTTGTTAATGGCGAGTCACAACCTGCTTTTCACAGATTAGTCCCGCAAGGCCCTCCTAAAACTTGTTATCATCCCAGGGCTCCCCGGGAATATTCAATGGCCTTCGTTGAGAATGGCTGACGTAAGCTAACACATCATTAAAACGTCACATTTTGCAGCAATGAAATTAAATTAGCGTGATAAGCGAATCTCAGATCAGTCAAATGCTTGAGTAATGGATTCGAAAGTTCTGTTAACCTGTGTACCGAATAATTCCAACGCAAATGTCTGCATGAATTGATCCGCTGCTGAAAGGAGATCTTCCTCATAAAGTTAGATCCTGTGTAATATGCTTAAACACATTCTGTAAGCGTGAAGTATTTCTTGCTTTTTTGCAAGAACCAAATATGCAAACGAGTTGTTTTCCTGAAATGAACCTCATAAGCATTGTGCCTTGGTTCCGACAGAAAACAGTGCACTCATTTACGCCTTTTTTGCCTTAGATTATATAGTGCACAATGCTTTTGCGTCTATTCAGTTGGTGCTTAAGCGTCACTTTTGAGTTGGTTTGGCCTGTTAGCTTTTAGTTTTCCCGACAATTATATTAAACGAACACGTGCAGTAGTAGGACGAGCATATATTGGATTACATTTATGTGTATTAGGAGTGGAAAATGTTTCACCTCATAACCATTAATTTAATAAACGTGACGTGCTGCATCTATTTCAGTGGAATGTTGTCATATCCGATGGTTACATGGTAAATGATGCTACAGAGCCAGGAATATAGAATCCAGTCTCAACATGTTAAAAGTTGGTAGAACGAATCTCTAGAGAATCCATCACCAAGTTGACTGCGAATACACTTTATGCAGTTTTATTAATCGTCAAACATGTGCATGACGTGATAGGCGAAATACCGTTAGTTTGGACCGAACCCACTTTAGTACCATTATCAAATTTTATTTATGATTACCCAAAGGCCGCAAGCTTGAAGTTCGCATTGAAAGTACCCTGTTACGTTTCTATGTCAAATACTTACTGGGTACGTAGACAATCGGGGGGTTGGTGTTGCTTGTTTGGTTAGCTGAAACACCCTGCTTCGAGAAGATAGAACTCAGTGCTTCGTAGTAGCAATTTACAGATAACCTACAGTTTTCTATGAGTAAGATGACATGGTACACCGAATAGATTTTGCCTTTAACAATAATGCTTCAAGTAGCAGTAGGATGTCGGCGTAAATTGTACGCAGCAGAAAAATAGCAAGCCATTGTACACCAACTCAGCAGCCTATTTCCAATTCATCCAGTGCACAGTGGAAGCTAATTTAACAATTTCGTGCAGTGAGGCTGTTACGCAGTGAACACTCATATTTTTAGCATGGGTCGCATTTAATTACTTTACTATGCCTGATATGAACTTCGGAGTATATATAGACATATCGTTCAATTTCTTTAGGTAATTTTCTGGCAGACAGTTAACCTTAAACGCAAAGTCAGCAGATACCATTTATATCACATTGCTTTTGCCGATATGACAAATCGAGCAGGGTTAGTTGGTTTACCATATTTTTATCGATTGCTTACCACCCCTGAGTTACATGTAATCAGAGGATCCTTGCTCCAATTTAGTTTATCGCGAGAGATTAATATACGAATTATGTACGATGACCAAACTGGTCCCAGTATTATGGCACTAACCCAAACATTGCCTACTATTTACTACGAACTCCTAAGACGCAATCAGCTCGGGGACGCATAATTAAAGTGTACATAATACACTCAAATTTGCAGTAAAATGATAGCATCCTACAGATAGTTTTGCACGTGTCTATGGAATATGTCGATTCTCGATAGACTGACGACAAATATTGTTGTCTACACATCATAATTATTTTTTTTATTTTTTCTTGGTAAATAAGAATATTCTGTTAATCCTTTAGCCAACCTTTTTTTATAATTTCTGCTACAATTTAGACCAAGGGTTAAATAAATCACGAAATAAACTATAAGCAATTCGACAGGTTGGTTATGTGAACCATTGTCCCCTAAATCCATTGCTTCATCTGCTGTACCCAGCGAGATGATGACTCCGTGTGCGCCATGTGTGTAATATTTTACAAATCACTCTGTTATCACAGGTTAGCACCTATACACAGCATGCCGACCGTTTGAGTTAAAATTAAATCACTCATAACGTGAACAGTTCCTAGTATATCTGCTCACCGCCTGCAAATTTTCTCAGTTGACCACTCCATCTCGCTGATTATTTATGCTTTCCTAGGTAATCGTCAGACATTCCTCAAGAGTTGGATATATTTTTCCTAATTTTGAGAAATTCTACAAAGTACTTCTAATGTTTCCAAAATTTAAATTGTCAATATATGAAGACGTGCTGCAGCTCAGTGTACTAAAACTATTATATTCTACGGCAGAGAGATAGTTTAGTTCAAATGAGTGCAGTATGAATAGGCGGACTAGTCACGTCAGATATCAGGAACATTATGAAGCTTATATTTCATAGACAATTCTATCGTACTATAATTATGGCGCAATCTTAAGTTGGTCAATAAGGTAAACCAATTAATTATTCTGTAAATTTCTATAATGGGTCAATTATTTTTGACTGTTCGCTTGAAAAACAATTAACTACACAAACTAACAACACTTCTATATATTTCGGTTACTGGGCCTAACCTGAAATGTAAGTCTATTAAAATCGTGGTGGTCAGTTTCCTTGCAATAAATAAAATAGAATTCATACACTAGTTTTGCTGAGAAAGAAGCTCAGAACCATTTATATATATTTGGGCTGTTTCACAAACATTGGATTAAGGCTAAACTTTTGCCGCTTCAGCTCTCCACACCGATTTTATTCAACTAGTTACTGATATGGTGATAACCAATTACATGGGCTGTACGACTTATAAATGCAACCAGCAATTACTTGCCACTTACCAATATGGCCGTTAAATGTACTTGCACAGTTTAGTTCCTCAATAGTAGGTATAGTAGTCTGTTCAGTACTCCTGCTCATTCTGTGTGGGAATACCATCTCCAGCGGTCAGCAATTCAAAACTTTAGTTCGTTGAACCTGGCGAGAGATTTAGGTTTTTAATTTGTACTTATTCACAATGCCCTCATGAAATTAATAGAACAAATTTATTTATCTGTTCGAAGAAAAGAAAATATTTTGTAACAAGTCTAAGGATAGGTTCGAATGCATTTCAGGCACTGCAGAAGCATGCGGGTTTATATTGCAGTGGTCATCACGCGTGTATGTACGTTGGACACCTTTGTACTTAAACGAACTCTGTGTTTATGCTGTTTTACTGCAGGGGAAAAGAAAATACAGTTTTGTTTATCCAGACTTGAGAGTAAATAATTATTCTTTCCAAACAGAATGTTATCCCTTGTCTATACACAAGGAATAATAAAATCGATGCAGTCGTTTGTACGCATGCCACCTGATTGTTCCCAAACAATATCGGTAAGCTACAATTCCAAGATAAACATTTAAAATAAATGACATAACTTTGTTTAAGCTTGTGCAAAAATTACACATTCTTGAATATTTTGGCCTAAAGTTTTTCTACTATTAGACTGGCACAATTTTATGGAGCGAAGCAATTTTGCTTTGTTAGCTGGACGGTAGTTTGTCAAATAAAATATTATGGATATATTCGGGTGTTGCTCTTCCCAACCCTGACACACACACGACCGCGGTTTCGTCTTGGTTTAGACTCGCTCCGGTGGAGATAGCCTGAGCTGGGTGGAACACAGAGCTTAGGTACTCATGGCTGACGCCCTGAACACTGGAATACCGAGATCCGCGAGCAATGCCTTGCACAGCGGAAAGGAATTCCACGTTGAATTTGGAAGCACGCTGTGGTGGCTGGGTTGCGGACTCGGCAACCCTCTATTGATACCCAGCTCCTCACTTTTGAGGTAAACCTTCGGTCATTCCGATCTCGAGGACCGTATCCTGAATGGATATAATTCAGGAGTTGCTCTTCCCAACCCTGACACCCCACGACCGCGTTTTCGTCTTGGTTTAGACTCGTCAGGTGGAGATAGCCTGAGCTGGGGTTAAACTCAGAGCTTAGTAGCTCATGGCTGACGCCTGAACACTATACTACTGAGATCCGCAAGCAATGCTTGGCATTGTATGGAAAGTAAGCGACATGAGTCGATCAATCGATAGATACCCGTTTTACAACAAAAAGACCTGTCGCC
>OX104059.1:57343356-57374154 GCA_944474145.2 Dicrocoelium dendriticum
CAGGCCCCCCCCCCCCCCCCCCCCCCCCCCCCCCACCCGTATGGGGGTTTGTTTTTTTTTGTTGTTTTGGTTTTGTTGTTGAGAGAAGAGGTTACACACAGATTGACTTGGTGAGTACACTTTAATTTTTGGTTTCTGGTTTCGTGTGTTTGTTAGCTGTACGGTAGTGAGGTAGTGTAGTTTTTTTTAGTTTTTCCAAATAAATATATGGGTTTGCATGGCTGCGTTCGTTTTCCTTTATCCGTCACCGTATCCGCGTAAGCTGGATAAATATTTATGAAGCTTTACACTTAGAGAAAAATGGCTGCGGTTTTATTTTCACAAACCCCTTATACTTCAGAGGTTGATATGAAAAAATAGACAGCAAGTTGGTTAACTTCGTAAGTAGTAGGGGGATTTATTCGGTTTTCGTGTAGTTTCGTCTCAGTTAGACACAGGCAGACAGCCACTTCTCGTCCAGGAATGCGCTAGACGGCCGTTTCATCATACTAGGAACCGCCAGTATCGCGCACCTGCCGAATCCTGCCGGAGCCAAACATACGACCTTACGCTTGCGAGTCAGCGAATCATGTCACTGAGCCTTGGATAACAGCAGCGGACAGCCATGACTGGTATCTAACTGCGATATAGCGCGGCTCATCCTCCACTGTCAAGCACGTTGTGAATGTGAAGAGGATAAGGCTGGCCACCAGAGCAAAGACTTCCTTTGCGAGCCGCCACCAATCGAGGTGGCGTGTAAGCTGCTAAGGCGACTGCTGATTATTTATAAGTCGAAGGGGGATTTATTTGGTTTTTGTGTAGTTTTGTCGCAGTTAGACACAGGCAGACAGCCACCACATATACAGGAAAGCGCTAGACGGCTAGAAGGTGATTAACTTTTTACGCTTTAAGGTGACATCTCGCAAACTACGCTTCTCATGTGTCCTTGTCTAACAGGTTGTTCTCATACAATAAATCTTCCGAATCTGTGAAGTAAAATTTAACAACGAAACAGTTGATAAATCTTTTCCATCACGTGTTTACAAAATAACAATGCTTGACGGTACTTATGTGCCTAATGTATTATTTTATTGTGCGAATGTTTCATTTCGGCTATTCTGAATCTAGTCTGTTTCGCTAGATTAGTTCTGATTTTTTTATACTGTGTAATCACGCAAATATACGAGAGAAAACAAGCCAATGTCTAATTTGGGAATGATATGGATATTCTTTATTATTCTAAATGTAAAGACTGCAAAGTTCGAATGACGTTTTATGACAATAAAGTAATATATAGTCTATACACCTACGGTGTATGGTTTGTCCAAAAATTAGTATTTTTACGTATATTAATAATATTGTTATATCTGATCGATGCGAACCGAAAAATGGTCCGATTTGAGCACCATCTGCGTCTTCAAGATAAACCTATTCTTGACGGTTTTTAAGCCTTATTGGAAGCTTATTTTAATTTTATAACCCTCCTGAAATTATGCTGTTTCCTAGGAGTTTTTACGCGGCTGAACCAAAAAACATCTGCGGGGATATCTAAGGCGACTGGAAAATGTTGGCTTCTTTGTATCGGCAAGGAAACAGTGGGTCACTAGAAAAGAGTTGTGGGATGGCGCTTTGTCATGGTGCAAGTTCTAATATTCTATGATATCTGATCAGACGTGATAATCTTTTCTTTTGTGCCTAATAATCAATTCCACATGGAACTGGGTGTTGAGGAAAATATCTTATGGTATAAAATGAATGTGGACGGTGTTAATTATGTCAGCAAACACTAGGATTTCGGTCATACTTTTTAATTGCCCATTCTGGCCTTTTTGTAGCAAACCGATGCCGAGTTGTACTACTCGGCATTTTGCCATTATTTCGGAGTCGTACCCAAAGTCGCAAGACTCACAACCTGTGACGACAGTGTCGGAAATGTGGAGTCAGTTTCATACAAGTCCCAAAGTTTATAACGCGTTTCTACACGGGGCTATTTTGTTCGTCCGTTCACACATTGAACACCAACGTTGTCCAAACGCTTCGCAATTGTATTTTTGCTCGCAAACTCGTGAATGGTATGTTTGAAAATCTTTTGTCTGTTTATTGAAAAAACACTCAAACAAATGTCTACGTTTACTACTTATGCTACACGAGTCACATTTTCGTTGTTGTTTGTAATAGATCGCCTTCTAGCACCGGCTTCGTCGCTTAAGTCTGCATAGCTATCAAAAAAGAAACTTGTGGCCCTGGTAGACTTTACGTTCTAATAAACAGTTTTTTGCTTAAGCCATCTTTATCAAGGGAAAAGTTTCCGAGGCAGACTGACCGAGTTTCTTACAAAAATGATTGTAATCCTTTGCTCCATCAATGGTTGCATCGCGGCATGCACGGGTGAAGAAAATGTCATTCACGAAAACTGTCGTCGTTGCTTCGTGGACGATCACAAAAGACGGATGGATCGCACGTGAGTAAACTGATCTCTACCTTACCGAACCCAACTAATCCGTTTGCGTTCTGAAATGTATTTGCTGCACATGCAGTTTAATTATATTACCTTTCGGACGGATTCTAGTCATCCGAACTCACCACAACATGAGGAACCCAGACTTATTCGAGCAACACTAGAATCCTCCACCGATGTAGAAAACTTTTACTCTCCGCAAGCGCACTTCGACACGGATAATGTAAGATAAGCACCTATAATAATGTCTCTTTTAGCGAGCGGTAAGCAAAAGTAAACACCTAAGAAAGACAAAGTAAGCAAGATCGCCTAAACAAAACTTTAACATGATGTGCCAAAGCTTCTTTATAACGATTTTCTAGAGGATAAAAAGCATAAATTAGTATATTGACGGTTCATTAGTAAAATATTTCCTCTGGATAATATGTTGCAATATCGACCAACGTAATGCCTATCTCACCAAACTATAGATGACGCGGCTCCAGAATCCAAAAAACGTGTGGTGTAGTCAGCAAAAAAGCAAAGATATTTTGGTTCGACAGCGAATAAATAGTAAAAGTTTTCCCTCTGAAATTCGGTTAAATGCCGTATAAGTTTGACAAATTTCAAATATCAAGGCACCTGAAGCATCAAACTTACCGCGCCTGATACAGGAGCTCCAGTTGACTGCTGCTTTATTCGAGTCTGAGGTAAGTCTAAAGGAATATTGGGATACACCTTGGCCGAATCAAGTTATAGACGAGGTAGCATTATCCCACCAAAAACGGATAACTGCCGACCCATCTTTCGGAAATCTCCAAAATCTGACCCTTTTATACCTCCGGGGACTAATATATAGCGAGATACTGCGCTACTTGTATATGAATGTTTATGGTTTGTTTAATTAACTACCTGAACTGATTGATCGTCCAACTGTCGTGCCATATGGTATCACCGGTATAAATGATACATGGTTGCACACGGGAATGACGGACGCTGCATTTTCGCTGTGGAGTATGTCGCTCATCCGTAAGGGTAGACTCATAAAGGGAGGAGAGATAATTCTGTTTCAATGGAAGCGACCTACAGTGCAACACACTGGAGGATTCAAACTCGAAGTTCCCCAAATCTCTTTGTTGTGGCCTGTAGTTAAAAGGCAGAGACGCTTGCATTTTTGTATTGGTGCACCACCCCCTAACTCTACAAGCAACACCGACTGCCATCTTAAGGCTGTAAGATGCAGTCTAAAGCAAAAATCTACTCACCTCCTTATTAGGGGTGAAAAACTTGCCATGATCGTAGAACAATTCAAAGCCAATCTACAAGAGCTCGTAACCTTTGTTCCACATTACAATCACATCAACTTGCACACTCGGTTTAGAACAGGTGACAGGCCAGTTGTGCTGGATCTTGTGCTTATCAAAAAATAGTATATCGACGCGATATTGAAGCAAATGTTGCTCGTTCATGTTGCTCAGTCGTTGGTCTGAGTGTTCACTGAGCTCGGCAGTCTGACTGCAAACACATAATTGCCATACGGAGACAAGAACAGCATTCACTGATTTCCATAAATGAAGACCAAGAAAGCCAGTACTTCGAATTACAGAAACTTAAGATCTTAGGCCGTGGAAATTCGAGGCAAGCTAGAGAGTTCTTGGAAGCATGGTATTCTACAGACAATTCAGTAAACCGACGCAATGAAATAGATGCGATATATATAGCGCTACGGATGAAAGATCACCGAATTATTAGCTTAAATCTAATGGAACGGAACGCCAGAAAACTGCATCAAACGACGACAACAGAAGAGGTACGCGCGTACAATACGAGACGAGAATCAGAGATCGATTTCAATAGTCATGTGCAAGTCCAACAATCCAAACTCAGACTAGCGGCTAGAAGATCGATCACTCACACTCACTGACTCTTCGTACGCGCCGCTGTGCTAAATAAACGCGCACTGACGATGTCACCTTGAGTGGTGACGAAGCGTTTGCAGTCAAACTACCGAGCTCAGCGAACACTCAGAGTATAGCATTGTTGTGTTGTCTGTAAACTGCCAGTTGGGTCGCAGTGATCACGCAGTCATCGTGTTCAAATTCGTCTTATATGCGGAATATCGGAATGGGAACGATGAGACTGTGCTAATCATCACAAACTATGATCGATTAGCTCAGGTCGTCTGCGCTACAACTTGGTTGTTCCTTGCCGAAGAATCCCAGGAAGTAGCCAGGCTCGAGTTCGTCAACAAATTAAGTCAGTTGATTGCAGAGGTTTCAGAGATAATAGTTTGCGAAACGTGAGACTCAATAATTTCCGTTAATAGTAGAACTCTAAATTGGATGACAGTACGCAACGCAGCTTGGCGAGTGTACAAAATGGCTTCAACACCAGCAACTTGGGACAAATACTTAACCAAACGAAACCACTGCAGTAAATTGATCAGAGAAACCAAATCCGCATCCTAGCAGAACATCAAAAATCCTTCAGTAATGACCACAAACTGGTGCACAAGAACATCACTAATCTACAATTATGAGACAAGGATCTCCTGAAGTCAGGACAGCCGATTGCTTAACAAGAACGGCTGTGGAAACAGCAAAACTGGTACAGATGCAATATGTCCCCACATTTCAGAAGGTATTGCCACTGATCGATTTCTGACATTTTGCGTCTCGCCACAAGAGATAACCCACGTCCTTTTTACCACGTTGGCTGCATTGCAAAAGCTGACGTCTCTTCGCAAACACAGCTCGCTGGGTGTGGATATCTTCCGTACAGAAGCACTGGAAGAAGCAAATTAACTGGCGGGACATTTAACTTAATTTTACCAACGTTGCTTAGATCAGAATCAAGTTGCCGCTACGTGGAATGTTGCAAAAATAACCCAGATTCACAAAGGTAGAAGTAGAACTAAGACCACAAAATACCGCACTATATCCCTTCTTCTTGTACTCTCAAAGTTCAAAGAATCCATTGTTGACGATGTACTGGTATGTTATCTGAAAAACTGCAATATCAGTACGTCTGAACAGTACAGCTTCCGTCGACAGCGATCAAGTACATGGAATTCACTAATCGCAAGCAGTAGTTAGACCAAGTCAACTGATGCTGGAGAAGGCTTTCATGTGAGCTACCTGAATTATAAGAAGGCTTTCGATCGTCTAGACCACCGGATACAACTTTCCAAGCTCCAGTATTGTGGGATCGGTGACTATATTTTCAGCTGGAGTACCAGAATGCTACTTAAATGCATTTAGTTATCGGAGTTCGGAGCTCTATATTGAACATATGCACGTCCAGTGTGAAATGCTGCAAGGCTCAGTGCTAGGTCCCTGTAGGTTTTGTGGTGTTTAGTAACGAGGTCGCACATGGAATCGCTCCAAACTTCCTAATGTATACCGACGCTATCAAGTTTTGGAGCAGAGTTCATGTGAATACCGACCAATATCTGCTTTATAGTTATTTGGACGCGGTAAAACAAAACTAAATTCACATCTTACTGCATTTCAACGCTAATGTTTCGACTCTAATGGAGCCATTGATTGGTGACTTATGGGAATCATATGTTAAAAAGACAACATCCGAAAATGAGTCTTTGTTTTCCTCTCCTTTAAATTGTAAATATTAGCCACCCGTTTTTGGACCCAAACTTTCCCTTATACGTAGTACCGATATTCCCTTCGCTTGTACCTGCTGCAAATCTAACCACACTATTCGTAACGGTATTTAAGCTGCCAGTGCCATTGCCTGTGGCAAACGAGATACCCATGCTTTACCCGTTTGGTGGGTCATAATTTTAGTAGTCTAACAAAATTGTCTAACACAATTATAATATTTATATTATAGCCTTTGCACATGGCTTTGCTGCATCGCTGCTCACGCTATACCTCAGTGTACTCAATGTATTGTTTCACCTCGAGAAATCATCATCAGCTATAGTTTCAGTTTGTTCAATGCGTAATTTCAGTTAATTTTTCTATTGCTTTTTTGTTTTTGTACATCTCACTGTCGAGAGTTAGTGAAGGACAAAGATTTTACGGAACCAAGTATACAGCCATAGGTGATCCTCCGTGGTCGGTTAACTAGCGTCAAGATGTTAACCCCGGATAACTGTAAAGGTTATGATTGCCTAGGATTTAGCCACGATTCTTGGGCTATATTCGGTGACTTTATAATCTGTATTCTCACAGGTCGAATTGCTGCTTATTTCTCAATAGAACTATAAACTGAATGCGAATCTTTTCATAAGTAATATTTGTATTCTCTTTGTTTCTCGTAATATTTTCAAACGAAATGTAATCGATCTATTGCACCGACCTAAAACTACTCGAGCATGACATTTATTAAGTCTCGTGGAAAATGGAGATTAAATTCATGTTATGTGTAGGTTGGATACGCCCTTTTAAGTTGTAGATATTTAACCGTACAGAAAATAATCATCTGAATTTTTACGTTAAACACTCTACCACGTAATGTTTAGTGATTCCTGTGGTTCCATTTAAAAGAATGTTTTTAAAAATCTATTAGTAAATTTGTCAGCAACCTTAAACGCCAAGTGGATTGAATCAAATTGGACGTTCATGTGCTCATAAGTTTACAGTCTAGAAGTACAATTTACGCCACGTTTTTTTATAAAATGTTAGCCACGTCTCTCTAAAGTCCAGTTTCTTTTTTAACACAACTCCTGGTTTACGTTACAGAACCCATAATATAGAGCACAGTTGCAATTCCAACGCGCTTGCTTGTACAGTCGTCGAATTCTTACTATCCTTCCATTACCATCCAAAGCTGTCCGTTGCTTATTTGACCGTGAAAGGTAATCATTTTTATGGATTGTCCTACAGTACTAGGAGTAACATAATTTTATAAATGATTGCAAGTCAAACACAATGAAGTTCAAGAAACTAGCCCAGACATTGCAGACAAGGGAAATAAGAAACAAAATAATCTCTTGACTCAGTAGAATACATGACACCATGTCATCTGTAAGACGTACTTCGATGCGAGCGTGACATATCCGTGGATCACGTCAAATTGGCTGACTAAGGGCAAACAGTTGCTGCTGACAGTACTGTCAAACGTTTCCGTTCCACTGAAGTAGCAGCCATATTAATGTTATCCCTGATTCTGAAAAGCTTGCACAGTTACTGAAGTCTACATGTTTACTTTTCACACTGGTTAAACTAAATGCACTCCGTTGTAGTGCAGCGTTAAATGCATCTATAAAATTATTTAACGTAACAAAGATCCTAATTTATTTACGCTGCGGTTAAGCTTACAACTTAAAGAATGAAAGTTACTGACCTCGGTAAAATATAAATAATTGTATCATGGGCCTCAGTTAAAAAGTGCCATGTTCTACGCTTTCTAAGTTCACAGTATGTCAAAATTTGCTCAACAATACGTAGGCGAAAGAAAACTTGCACAAAAGTTTGTGGTTTGAAACATGTCTTCCTCTTCTACCAACATTTTCCTTTGCCGCGTCTGAACGGCTACAATATGATTTGTTAGTATGCTTTGAGTGACCGAAGATTAGTTAGAATCGACAGACATTTGCCTGAAATGGAATTAAAATTCATTTTTTATTTTCCGTTCGAGCTGCAACTCATATTTTTTACCTAGCCTTTTGGCAACGACAATACACTATGCTTGTTGAAGCCACTGTATCTTTCACATCCATTGGCTTACAGCTCAACGGGTGAATTGTCTGCATCTTGCAAAAATTCCACTGGCCATGTATAAATTTGGACAGGGACTGAGCTTCCACCTAATTGGATTTTCTACGAGAGAATTCCGATGATTTACTAGTCGCAGCAGTGCATTTTTGAAAGTTTTAAAATGGGACTGCCGCACGCAGGTGGTCATTAACCATATTTCTTTAAGTTGCACAACTGCAGAGGTTGAATATTTATGCATGATGTCACGGGCACGCGGGGTGATCGAAGAAAAATTATGAAGCAGTCGTTGTGCCAGGGCATTTCGACCTATACTCCGCAGGCTCCTCTCAATCCAGTCATACAACTGTATCATAATGACCCTAAAAACATCCATTGACCATTGTTACCTAAAATTTTGTGGAGACTCTGTGGCTGAAATTGTCGAGGCTACGGCTAACGATGCAATAGACCCAGCACTAGGTTTTATATATATACATATTTATTAGTATATAAAAAGAGGTAAAATAAGGTAGAAACGCATCGCGAAATGCATTGTACTCTAGGCGGCAATATCTACTTACCCTCTGCCCTAGATACGTTGACAGTTACATAAACGTAAAATAAAGTAGTAGTAAAAATATCAATCTGCTTATATAATTGGCCAGATTAGATGATGGCAATGACTCTTGTTAAACATTGTCTTGATGGTCTGAGAAAAATGCTTAAACGACGCAAAAATTTAAAAAAGGTTATGATAAATGCATACTAATTTACTTGACATTATATGTTCTTCCAAGAAATGCGGCCCACGAGAAATGTTTCGTTGTGGAAGCTTTTGTAAAAAAAACTTGCAGACAGATCGATCCATTTTCATCCAAAAGATGATTCAGTTTATAAGTGGTGACAAACTTTTGAATGTTATTAATTGAAAATAAATTGGATTTGTTAAATACATATGATGTCCATTTCGGTTACAGTCTATAATTGGCAGGTGTAACTAGGTAAATTAAATAGGATTAAATTTATACATGATAAAATATGTATTTCCGCATTGGAAACATAAATAGCATGGTTACTTACTGAATCCTAGTTCGTTCATTCGTGTTTTTCGCAAATGTTATATGCTATCTGATTTAAAACTGGCTCGTTGTTCGAAGACCTTAGGCTTGAAATTTCAGTTACCGTTAAAAGGGAGAGCAGGAAGCAGTTCATATGACAAGGTCATTACTAACTTATCATTTGCGTCAGCAACCCAGCTTATGATTTGTTTATGTTCATGTGTTTCCATAATATAGCTGTTAAACTACAATCATACAAAATTTTGATAGGTATGCACCTCTGATTTTGCATGTTCTTTTACGCTCCCGCAATTACATACAACTCCCGCTAGGTATGTGAATTGTTTACATTCAGGTATGACAAAACCTCAAAATTACATGTTAAAGGTACGAAGAATATTTGACCGAATATTATATTGTTAACTTTGAAAGACACTTTTTGGCCACCTTGGCAATTATTTTTGAATGGTTTTGATTTGCTCGCAGTAGTTGACACACTGGAGTTGTACTAATGCACGTTGATGACAAACGGAGATCTGTGAAATTGTCTCGTTAGACTGTGTAATAGCGAACTGAACTAAACCAGATTTTTAAAAAATATTCTTGTCACCGAATAATGCCTTTTAGTTGAATATGTGCATGAAAACACAAAGATTTATACCAAGTGCGGTAGTACGCAGTTACCATGATTCGAAAGATACAATGTATGTAAGGAAAAGGAAATCCAAAATCATCTCTGATATTTTTGTTAAAATCTTTAACAAATAGCACAATGCGAATTAGAAACTATCAAGCGAATCAACCTGAGGAATGGCTAATATATAAAAAGGTAATGTTTCGAATAGTCCACGAAGAAATGAGCTGGGACCATTTTATTTTGATAACCAGCATAAGCCTCCGAGAAGGTCGTTATTCGCACTGCCACAGAAAGTGAGAACGACTGATCCAACATTTTGAATATAAGGTGGACGCTGAACTCGCTTTAGATAGTCTACTCAAATGCGCATGAGTCACCAAAAAGCTCTATTAACAGCTATTGGATGACTTGGAACAATGGGAAGCCAGGCCACATAGGCAACTCTGGTTCGAAATGTCCGTCAACCTAACTCGGTTCACCCTGGGAACCGAGGCTGATTAGGATGACACTTCAGTCGGGTGACAAAGCGAAGACGGTCCTATTGTAAGTTCACTGTCTTCCTGATTAATCATGCGATATTTCTTGGACTGAGCGACGGCAGCGGATGTAAATACCAGGAGAATTTCACATGCAAAACGACGATTAATCAAGCTTTGTCCACGGTGGTTCCTGAATCCAGTGTAATGACGAGTAACATGCCTAAGTTCGGGACCTGGAAGACTAGCCTTACATCCACGAAAATCTCTCAGTGGCTTGATTGCTATCGTAACACCAAGGTTTCCAGATCACCCAAGTATAATGGATGCGGTGCAAGCGTGCTGAAAGACCTACGCGGAATTCCTACTCTGCACACAACATGCGGGTAAGCGCAAAGGGCGCAAGATGCTGTCAACTTCTAGGACAAAATATAACTCTACTTTCAAAGTTTATAATCAGGCTACAATCGGAATTTAGCCACAAATCCTTTGCCACCACAGCTGTAATGAAGCGACTGATGTACTTACGCAAGCGAGCTCGCCTGATGCAAAAGTCATTAGTCCAAAGGTGTTGAAATTTGCTGCCATGAATTCAGGTGAAGTTTTAATAATACGCTTTCAGCTAGTAATTAACGAGATGGACGTCCCCACAATGTGGAAGCAGGGGATTATAATTCAAACATACGAAGTGGTAGTCAAGCAGAACCAATAAATTATCACCCGATAAACCCAGTTCCAGTGAGCTCTAAGATAACAGACTCCATTTTTAGCGAGGCACTCATAGAGAACCAAGGCAGTAACAAAAGTTTCGGTCAAGGCAACATGGAGTTCGCTAGCATCGGTTCTCTACTGCTAGCCTGTTGGCATCTCTACCATGTAGATATATTCATTTGGTGCTACTGTATGAATAAATGCATTTATTGAAGGTATTCAACTGTCTGCACTATCACCATCTACGACATAATAAAATAATTAAAGAATCAGCGATACCGTTCTGTGCTGAATACACAACTATTTTGTTCAACGTCATCTGAATGCGATGGTTCGCAGTACCATATCGCAAACAGTCGAAGTTATGTGCGGTGTACTTAAGGGATCAGTACTCGAGCACTGACTGTCCCTGGTTTTCATAAATGATCCTGCGACGGTTCTATCATCACATCTGCTAATATTCGCCGATGATCTAAATATCTAGCGTGTTATTACTACACTGAATAACCACACAGCACAACAAGTTGATATAACTTAAGCATACAGGTAGTCCTTTGAGAACCTAATGCAGTTTACCATCACTAAGTGCAAACTTCTGAGAACATTTCAACATAGTACTCAAAACTACGGACTAAGACCACAAATTCTACATCGGACTTTTCCTGCTTGTAATTTTGGCGTGCTTGTTAAAAGCGACTTGGTGTTTTGGATTATATCCAAAAGACACTAGAGTAAGGAACTCAGCACTTCGACCTCCTTCGTAAGGCGTTTAAGATGCATGACGCCTCGATCTTTACGAATTTGTTTGTCGCGTACCTGAGGCCACACGCTGAATATGTTACAAAGCTTGCCAACCATGGAGGAAACGCCTTCTCACTGGAACCTATGCATAAAAACGCAGGCGATGAATATCGTCAAAGGTCTGGTCCACGTCCCTCGATTACTCAGGTTGCGAAATCAAAATTTGTGGCGAACCTTTCGGCATCTACGGGGTGCTATCGTTATAATGTACCAGGTCCTAAATAATTCCCAGCCATACCTTACAACAACTGTTGGAACACAGTCCAGACACATATCTAAGGAGTTATCAGTTTCAGCTGGCCACGCAGTATAGACCAGCCATCCACAACAAGGCCCTTATAAAATTTTCAGGGAGCCATGAGCATTAAAACTTCACATGGGGGCCATAGGGGGTCATGCTGTGAAAAGTGGGTTGTGATAACACCAATAACAAGTTTAATTTTTGTGATAGATTTTCTCTGTGCCCCAATCTCTTCTGGTCACTACCAGTCAGTGACAGACTTGCGCTTGAGCAACTGGCTGTTTACGAACTTTTGCGATCCATACCATGCAGGCTTTCCCTTGCGGAGTTGGATAGGTTGCGCTAGCCTTGCACAGGTTTCTTCGGGCTCATTTCAAAAAAGAAATCAGCATGCGGGGACCCAGACTGCGCAAGTAAACCCCGAGCAATCCCAGGAATTTGAACTAACTAATCTATACTCAGGACACTGATGCATCCACTGCGCAAGCTGCAGTGCACCCACTGAACTCTCCTCATGTCACTAAAGTATCCATCTTGTCAATTCGCAATGAACCATTTGAGTTTCCTCAGAACTCTCCCAACTGGCCCACGATCTCAGCATGAAATTATAAATTCAAGTTTGGATAATTTCCACGCAGACGAAATTAAATAGATTACAAAAATTTTAAGGACATCATGACTGAATATATCTTGTCAGATATTTATCTCACAAAATATGGCTCGTCTAACGAAACCTTTGGACACCCACAAACTAATTGGACTGCATCGCGTACAGCCGGGAAATATACAACTTCTAGACTTATGGACCTAATATGTATATGAGAATTCTTCTTATAATTCTCATAATAATCAAATGCTTTGTTAACACCCATTGGGCGCCAGGCTTGCCTATAATCCATGTGGGATATTATTACATCGTTGGCGCTGCCACATCAGTTTCTTGAAACATCCGACAGTTTCTTCCGTTTTTGCATATCTTGATCTTTATCTTACCAGATGTCACCGTTTACACCAAATTGTTGTGGTCAATATGAATATAGCAAGCTTGCACATTTACCATATTCTCTTTGTTCACATGCTCCATTGGTTTTCGTCGAGATAGGTTCTTTAGTTCTTTTGAGTATACATGTTATTTTACTTTGCATTCTCAGGAGCCACCTTATTGTTGCTTCTAATAATTATCGTTTATTTTTTAATTTTATATTTTGTAAGTCAACTGACGGCACAAGTTTTCCTGCCATGTATCAAATTCCATAAGCGGACTTTAAGAGAAGAATTAATTTAATGCCCTCAGTCATTCATGCCATCTGCGTTTCGTATTTTCCAAACATATTATTCAGTATACATGAAATAAACATTAAGCAAGATAAAAGATATCAATGTTATTGGAGCTTACATATTCCACGTTTACAAGGACATATATCAGAAATGAGGTCCTCGGCAAAGGAAAGTGTTGACAGTACTCTCTGTGGAATATCTGTCATTTGGATTCATTGCATCACTTCAACCCACCCTTTATCTATGTGTTTTATTTGCCAGAACACTCTTTCAAATAAAAACCTGCTACAGTGTAACCAGTTAAATCATTTAGAAACTGTTAATAACAACGAAAGCAGAAAGGCTGCAGATTTTTTCCGAAAGCTTTATGATAGTTACGAACACTGACCAAATATAAAGATAAGGCATTTTGACAGTTCGAAATAGGTGAGTATGATTACGGCGTCTTGTAAAACCAGCAATCTGATTGCTAGAAATTACATTCCATATAATCTTGTAGAAAATCTTATTTTGCCCTCAGTGTCAATAATACTGTCGGACTTTAGGAATATGAATTTTCTAGCAGCGGTTCAAACCATTCGCCTCAGCAAACACTGTTTCCGGAAGAATAGATGTAATGGCTCTGGACACGAACGTACTTGGTTACTTTAATACAATCCAGCAAACATAGTCACAAGTACTTGGATCGATTTCCCTGATAATGACGCCTTTCTTCCGGCATAAGTCAGCTTCTTCAACGAAAATGAATTCACTGTAGGGATGCTGTTTACTAGGAGAAGTAAATCAATCACGATGGGCCAGTCCAGACTGGAGGTAGTCAATGGCTATCTGCCAAAAAATACATCCCAATTCAGGACGTACTCTCATGTGAAAAAGATGCTGCTACTGCAATTGTCGGAAAAAGGGAAGCGTTTTTGCCCAATTAAAAAATATTTTACTTATGTTCATACAATTTGTTGTGTGATATTTCGAGAGCGCCTAATATCCAAGAAATTGGGATTGCACTTAAACGATTCACTGTCAACTGTTATATAGCGGGTCATCGATATTAAAGATTGTCATTTTTAGCATGTGGGTGAGGATAACAATGAAAAGTTCCAAGTGCTAGAGTTACATACAGAGGTTAGTTGTCGCACTGAATGTATCTGTCTTCGCTGCTTTGTTGCAATATGGAACACTACAGTTATTTTCCACTCAGGAACTGATTATGAGAGAAAGCTGTTAACAGCAGCACCTGATATGTTTTACCTGGCTGATATTTTTGCAAAACTTAGCGTAATAAATAGAACCCATCAAGGCAAGTTGAGTAATCGCAACTAAAGTAATGAAGCTATTATCCTCTTTATTAAGTTATTATTATTCATATTATTAAATATCGGACGCCTGCAATTTTTATAGTTCCCCATATACGTCCATTTTTATGGAGAAGCAGATATATGGAGACTTGAAAGTTTATGCACGCAATTGACATCAAATCGGAAACAAGGCGAAATATAGGTTTCAAGATCTGTTTCACAAGAAAATATAAAATTCGGGTTTTGAATCCATTTCATATACAATACTTCAACGCTGCTGTTAACATCCAGAAAACTCTCATTAAACTTCCAATAGATACGCTAGCAACATACAAATCCACACATTATTAAGCCGATTTTTACGTAATGCCGGTGCCGCTAACAAAAATACCAAACTGTGGGAAAGAGCCGGAATAAGTTTCCTTGCATTCTCTTGACATATTTGGTTGCGTATGGATTCAGCAGTGTGATTTCGGTCATAAAAGTGAAAAAAGACTAGACAGCACAGCAACAGGAGATCGACTCTTACTCTCACGTTTGGAGCAGGAAATAAGAAAGCATCCTCAAGTATTTCAGGCTCAAGCTTCGCACTAAACTTTCATCAAAAATATTACTTATAAGTTACTGTAAAACTTTATTCATCACTTGCTTTACATTTAAATGTTAGCAACAATGGAAAGCAATTTTATTTAAGTAAGATTTTGTGTAGTAACGAATAAGTTGTTCGCGGCTGCTAAACAATAAATGAAAGGTTCATAATCTGAAAGGGCAAGCGTAAATTTTATGATACGGAAAGATAGTAATATTAAAAATACAGCTCAAATATTTACATATTTTAGATGTTGCTGGTTGCAGAAAATGTGATGATCAGTGGTGGGGTCCTGAGAATTGAAAGGATTTATAAATGGGGCCAAGGATGAATTGTTGAGAATGCTTAGCCTAGACGGCTGGAAAGTTGATAAAACCTTTTCTACCTCCGCGTATCACGGTCCGTGTACGCCATTCAGCTGCAGAAAACTAGTACCCTTACCCTATTCAAAGACGCCTTGACGATATCCTATCACATTTACCCTAGATGACCATCCGATGACAGCATTAGAGCAGCACAAGCAATGGATGGTGTAATAACCTTGTCAGACTCCATGCAGGAATACCCGCGCATCTGCTACCCAAAACATGCTGAGTCATGTAATCGCGCTTAATTTCAATACGTTATATATATATATATATCTTATAATTCTAAACCTAACCGCCTTACCGTAAACGCCAAGCATTTTCTTTTATGCATATCATAAATCCTTGATTAAAGTAATAGCAGTCCATTACTTGCATAATCCGTAATTAACTTCGAATTCATACGCAGTTTTTTGCAGCGATATTAGGGGCAAAGTTTACATTTGCATTTTATCCATAGTTTCAAATTGTTCGAGTAATACATTGCCTTTATTAAAGACAAACGGTCTTCTTAATGACCTACAGCTCTCTAATAAATGCAAAGGGCATTTGTTTTTTATTTTGTTTATTTGCTATTTAATCCTAACATTTTATAACGGATTATCTAACGCTTTATATAACGTAAGGACGTCAGACAACCAGGTAACCATTTTTAGACTCCGTAATTTTATGGGAAATCGGCAGTTTCGTCGTGGTGTAGCCTGCGTAATTTATCTGCAAAAATCGCTTGCAACAGAAAGGAATGTAAACCATGTGCTGAACGAACTCCAGGAATCAATCTGGCTCACGTTATTATTTAATCAACACCAATCATCTGTAGAATGTATAGCACAGTGTCAAAGTACATTCAAAAGCACTAGCACTTTTGACGCTTGCACTAGGATAAGTAGGTAACCTATTGTTTATACATAGATTACCGGAGGTGAATTCGATCTGCAATCGATTACACGGTCCATTTGATCTGATCTACTGCAATTTCAAAATATGATTCCCTGGATTGAAGTAAAATGCGGGTAACAACACGTGAATTTTTACACTTTTTCACTGAAAACAACACACTTGTTTGCACAAAAGTATGGGTACATAAATAGACCAAGAACGCAGCTTTCACTGTAACCTATCTGTATTCAAAGTCTAATGAGACAGTAGCGCATCTGCCATGGACACGTGTAATACTCTACTGTACATGTGCCAAATACCACAATAAAATCTATTACAGCAATTCACATAAATATTGTATTGCTAGTCAGTTCATGAGTTAAGCAAGCAATATTCTGCTACATACAACTTGGAGAAACATTATGACTTTTAAGGTTTGTAGACCGTGGATATTATCGCATACGCACATTAAACGTTTTCTCACAGAATTGCGCATCAGACTTTAGAAAGCATATATATTGTCTAGTAATGAATACTGCTCGTTAGTCCAATCAGATCTGCGAATTTTTGACCAGTGAACCAGCGACGCTTCAAGAAATTTATTGTGGCTATTCCTCAAAGATCATGTACGGAGAGCGTAGCCAGCACCTGGAATTTCCGGGGGCTGGCTTTGAAGAATGAAGCTAAACCTACGTACTTTTTGCGGAAGCAAGAACCATCACAGATTTACATTCAACAAAGACAAATGTCACTAGTTCAAATGTTACTAAGACAATAAGAAGATGTTTCTTCCTAATCCACTATTCATAGATTTGGAAACGAGTTCCAATAGACATCAACATTATGTGTGCAGCACAAAATTAAAACCTTGCGACTGGAAGGCTGTTATTCATCTAAAAAATGAATGGATGAGTGCTTGATATCAAATCTTTTGATACCGTATTCAAGACTGATATGGATGATGCCTGTCTAAATACCGAACAACACTTGTAACCGGGATAGGCTTACATCAGATTTAGTTACATTTATTTCTAGACTAGCATATTAGTCATGATACTGAAATACCCTGGTTCATTGACAAGGAGAATAGCTAAGAAAACGCTTCGGATTACCTTTTGTTACATAAAATTTAACTGCTGCTCATATGGTGTTGGGAAATAGCATAGAAATGGTCGCAAACAATTTTGATATGTATATTCCAGGGAATAGCTTCTTTCATATTCGATAGTTATATGATTTAATCTATTATTTAATAATGCAATAATTATCGCTGATTAGCACATTTCGGTGTACCGCATCTCACTAATAGAACGTACGCAGTTTTATCCCGGTTGAATTTGCTTTTATTTTATCTTGGAAGTAAAATTTAGATGACTTTATGGTAAAACGTGACACAGAGTCACTTACACCATATAAACAACTTGTGGTTAAATTATGTCTGTTATGTATAGAACCAATTTATTAAACTATATATGAGACCTACAATCAGAAATTTAATTTGATTCTTCAAGCTTGGTCAGCATCCGTCATCTAATTCGAGCCCAGCTATATTTATTTAACTGCCAGTGTTAACAGATTGCATCTTGGATACTGCCAAATATTAATCGTGTCGTCGCTGTCAGAATATGGCTCATTGTAAAATAAACATCGCTGCTAATGGTAGCCCGTAATTTATGCTATTTATGCCAATGCGATCATCTTGATTCTATCAACAAGCTTGGCGGGAAATAGTTTCATTTAACGCAAAATGTTAGAACTATAGTTTTTTCATAAAATAACTTGGAAACTTGTTATTCGGCCAAAATCACATAAATATTGCCTGTCTCGACTTATGGCAATAACTCTTCTCGGACTTCGAAAATTACTAAATGAGTTTACAATGCAGAAATGTTAGTGGATAAGTATAATTCTCTTAATTCGGTTGTAAGTTGCTTACTCATGGTAAAAAAGGAAAATTCGACGTAATGCAGGGTTTAGTTAAGTGGCATGTTTTGTGCCAAAGCTGAGTTCGACCCATATCATTTTTCTGGTATTTGGATTACAAAATGTTCGACCAAACCCCATCAATATATGCATTTATTTTTTGTGTTTCGTACAAAATCTTCTCCAGCATTCGCACATGGTTCACAGATTTCACCATAGTTACATATGTTCACTTCCATTTTGACGACGAAGCATTCCGAGAGCAGGCAATGTGAGACATCTATACTGTTTGCACCTGAATGGAGAGGATCCGCAAACGGGACTGTCCTGATTTAACACACATTTGGTTATTGCTCAGTGGGTGTCCGGTTGAAGGCTAAGTTGTGAGAAATGTTGTCATCAAATTGGATTCCACAGCAGGATTGAGTTTAAGAACATTGCACGCACGCCACCAGTTCATATGTTAGGTTAATGCTACGTTTGTAAACACCCCGTGAATCCAATACAGTAAGCAAGTGGGACAAATCGCATTCTACACAACAATTATTCATTTGTATTTAAAAAAGCCTAATAAGATCGGAACAAGGTTGTACTTAATTAGGGCTTTGTACAGGCTGATTTTAAAGTTAACAAACAAACATGTTGTCTAATTTTCTTTAGATCTTCAAGATCGATCTGCTTACGTGTTATATTGCGTAATGCTACACCGCAATTATAGTGGGCTTAGAGAATAGAAAGCAGAAAAACATCAGGTGCCAAAAGTAAGGAACTGGAATGTTTAGCTGCGTAAAATAATTAAAATTGCTAGAAATGGATTAGATTAACAGATATTATAATGCACACTTCCATTGTAAGAGAAATAAAATGTCAAAGGGCATACCCCGACTAAACCATTGTTTCTATTCAAATAAATAATTATAGGTGAAACTCTATAATAAGTAGCCAGCTAAATTCGACGCGGGAAATTAGGTGAGAAGTGTTTAACATTACAAAGCAATTTTAGACGTCCGTCAAGTGTAAATATTTTAAATTTCAGCTTGCTTTCACCAGAAGCGGGTTTGTGATCGCCAAAATTATGTGGAAGAAACAAGCAAGCCTCCGTAAAAAATTTTGTATTTTCGATCAAAATTTGGACAAACTAAATGTCCTATGTTGCGCAAGGATAACAATTTTTAAAGCTTGACCAAAAAATAAGCGACAGCACTGGTATGCGTATGCAGCAATAGATCATGGCAACAACATTTGATGCGAGTGCAATTTTTGAGCTAATATTGCTGAGGTCGAAAATAAAACTACAATTCGATGTAAACGCTCGAGATTAATTAAACCGCAGTACCCAGTTTACCTGAGATTTCGCAGAATGCGCAAGAAGATGAGGAGCCTCAGTCTATCAACCAGTAGTGGGTTAAAAGCATTACACAAAATATTTAAAAAAGTTGGTGCATAAATTGCTAACGCCACCTTATGACCGCATAGCCCACAACTTGCCTCACGAAATTTGTTTGGAAAATTCCGTTATATTTGGCACTTTAAGTTAGATAAATTGGATCAGATATTATTCGAAATTGTTATGGACATTCAATTATTTTGTAATTTGTCACGTATTTCCTTTGACAATCTAACACACTTCTTCCATGACGTTAGCAATATATAAGCATCTACGCATTTTCAAATGAATGCCTTAAGCGATGCTTGCTTTCGCATTGTGATAAACACTAAGTAACGCTATGTGAATACATGGACCTAGTTAGTAATATTTTCTAAGTAATAATGCAGTTTATAGTGCCGTCACATGATTTGTCTATATATGTACGTTTAGACATGCTTCAGTTCGCTTACTGTAGGGTTGTCCAAACCCTTCGCAAAGCAGACCACATTTTGGGGTAAAAATATGGCGGGCCATATTCAGGCTGACTTTAAGATCAAAATAAATAATGATCTAATTTGTAACTTTTTATTGAATTTTTTATGTGAAGAGTGAAACTGCGTTCTTGACTGCAGTATTATGATCATGTCAATCTTAAGGTTACTTGTGAGAATTACTTAACCTCGTCCTCAAAGTTTATTGTTAAAATTCAAAATTGAGAATGCCTGTTCACACAAGTATTTCAAGCCAAACCAGCTGAGCAGCTTTTTTAGCAAATGTCCGAATCTTTTGGAATCTTCCTTTGTTCTGCTGACGGTAAAATACCTGGCGAAAGAACTGTTGGTGCCGACTGCAACATTCAACATCACTTTGCAAATCGGTGAGTTCCATTTGCAGATAGTCTGCAGCATTCTCAGGGTTCACAGAGAAAGGTGAAGTAAAATGCCTTTTCAAGGGTTGCAATGTCCCGAAACCGTCTTTGGAACTCATCATCTAGGAATACATTTTCTGCGACATACTTCTGCATTTATTCATTGATGTTGCTTACGGTAATGCGTGCCATGAATACCTGTAGTAATGAAAATATTTTTTCATATACGACTGCGTTTGAGACAGTTGTCTTTGGAAAAGTCGCTGTTTATTCCTTAAGGCTGTGATGTGCGCATACAGTTGCCTTACCATTGCAGTTTCACTCTATAGACTCGTGTTCAGCATATTCATGTACCATGTAAAATCGACCACAAAACCAACATCAACCAGCAAAGCGCGCTCAGCTAGTTCTGGCACTGATTGTCTCATATTTTCCATGAATTGTACAGCTTATTTTCTAAGAGAGTAAAATTGATCAAGTGCAGTCCCTTGACTAATCCATCTTGCATCACTTACATAACATCTCCGTACTCATCCTGGATGTCAAGTAGAAACAGCTGAAACTAACTATGAAAGAGAGCTTTAGAACGAAAAGACTTAATAGATTTTACATTGGCTTCATAAAAGTATAAAGCCTAAGACGTCTGGGAGAAATATAATTTTATTGTGCAGTGGGGATTTATTGCTTTGCCTTCCTCTGCGCTGACTAGGTTGCAGACAAACGTTGCAAATCCACTGTGCTCGCTAGTCAAGGATCGAGCAACCTTAGTAAAATTTCTAGAGATCCTTTCCATGACAGACCAATGTAATGATTTCAAAAAAATCAGAATCAAATCAATCTATTCCTTTGTCTGGTCTTTAAGAATCTGATAATCAATAATTTCTCACTCACAAGCATGTCATCGTTAACTCCCTAAAAAAGATAAGAACCTGCGCAGTAACGGGTGCGTCGGTGCTTTCGTAAGTGGCTATCGACAAAATTCAAATCATGCTCCTTTTGAATGATCAATTTTAGGAGGGAAACCGTTTTCGTCCACTTTGAGTACGGTCCCAGTGATCCCACTGACCAAGATCCACTTCAATGTGAATCGCGGTCCAAATAGTGATTAGGAGTCGTAAAGCAATTATAAGTGTAATCCAAAATTGACCCTCCGTTTAGTGATTCACCGTTGTGATAAGCATTACACATCTTGACACTGCATCCATAGGGTAGAGATTTCGGCAACTGATCCAAGGGTCGGGAGTTAGATGTCTGCTATCTCCACCACTTGAGATGAAATAATATCGAAACGCGCCGTGGTTGGGTAATTTTTCGGGCCGACAACAAAGAGTTTTCAAGTGCTCGTTTTGCTTTTAATTGGCTCCTAATATTAACGGAAATGTCTTCAATTATGCGAACCACAGTGTTGCCTGTCGAGTAAACATTAACAAACTTTTACTTTTTTCGAGACAGATATTTTCCACCATTTTATCACACATTCGCTGACAAATTCAATATCATTAAATGTTTTTCTGCGTTGTACAATGGATCTTGCCACCTCATAACTAGCCTTTGTCGCTATTATTTCCACTGACCAAATTTTACAAAAAGGCTTTGTTGTGAGAATGATTTAGCTTCCGTTTGCTTCCTTTTCTCGGGCTCGTTTTCTTGTACTTGGATTGCATTTGTTATCATTTTTCACTTAGTAGTGCCAATTGATGTTGAATTCTTTGAAAATGGCCACACACTCCAGACAACTCAAGTACTAGCACTTGTTGCTAGTTCTGTAAAATACTCCAGTTCCCCCTTTCCTCAGAAGCGTCGCCCTTCCTCATTATATTTTCCTTGTAGTCGCATTTTCATTCTAGAAGATGAGTGATACTCATATAAAGAATATAAGGAATCCCTTTCCTATATTTTCAGTGATTTTAACCCCCTTTAACGTAGCAGCTGTGGAGTGGAGAAAACTTTTTGTGTTCAAATGAATGAACAAAATGCTATAACTTTCGTGCCTAAATAGGTACCTTAAAGTAAATTATGGCATAATCACAACTTAGATACAGATAACCTATAAACTAATTATTTGTTTCTTAGAAAAGGCTAGTTAAGCCACTGATAGATATGTATATATATATATATAAAGAACCCGCCATTTTATTTTCTCACTTAATTAAGACTCCTTTATTCGAAGCGCTAGATTGAATCTTCCTAGCTGGTTAGAAATAAACTTCGCCGCATCATTGATTTTTGAATGACTTGAATCCAGTGATCCCAAAAATAAAACAAATTTAGCTCGCTGTAACTACTATAATATTACAATGTGACCAGTTACGTAAACTGTGGAAAACCTCAATATTTCATAGTCTCGGTCTACCACCGTCAGTGATAAATTATAATAGCACAACATGAAGGCAATTGCTCTTCAAGCCTGACAGCTGGAGGGCATGTCAAGACAGGTAAACGTGTGAAAGTATTAGCAAGGGCACTGGCCATTAGCTGTTGGACAACCATGAAGTGTTAACAACAAACAAACCTACAGTTAAACAGATTGGACGGTTCGATGATGAGTATCACTCAGAGAAATTGGTAGCTATGTTACAACACAATTAAAATAGCGACATTTTCACTAGTGCATGGGGCATCTGGTACCGCTGTGACGAAAGTAAATTAGGGCAAATATCGTCAGAGAAGGAATGAGGGTAAACCACTGGACAAGAGTGTGGGCGTACAGATAACTGAACAGTTACTAAGATAAATATATGGGAGGGGCGTATGAGGACGATCATAATATCCGGGTATGCTGAGGATATTGTTCGGGGCGTGAGCGGTCTTCGCAAGTACGATGGAGGATTATTTAGATTATCAAAAAGCGTAATCCAAATGCCAAGCGTTGACAAGTCCCAGATGATATTACCAATCACACAAGACACCGCTACAGTGATTTTTGTCAGCATCTGACGCCATGAAATATTTTACTCTGGATGTCCTTAATTTATTATACTCAATTTAATGTCGTTTCTACCGAAAATATCCAATCATGAAATTATTATTTCATGATGAGGCCGCGGGCCGCATTTGACCCGCAAGCAGGACTTTGGACACGCTTGGCTCGCTGTATAGCAAATACAATAAACAACTTCCTAGTTTATCCTTTCTAAGTAATAAGGAAATGTCATCGCTGGGCGTAATAGCTTGGAAGCTGATATAGTTTATTCTTGGGAATAGGATCTGTGTTATTTACTGCTAGCAGATGCATTTGTACTCTTACTGTAAAGCATTGTCGCGTAGTCACATATTGTCTTGCGGTTTTCCTTTTTTGTACAGGGCTTTTGAAACCAGGTACATCAACCGCATTTTTATGTGGGTTTTTCGCGTAATTTTACTTGGCTTGAATTCGCAAATCAGCAATGACGTTGGTTGCACCGAGTAGTCCGGAACTGCAATTATTAGTGGTAGTTTAGGTGGGCACCATATACACCAGACGAATAGCGGGTTGATTAAGTCAAGGATTCCTATTTTGAATAATTGTGTTCCGTGAATTGCTTTAGCATATCGAGGCAGAAAACAGAAGCTGATATCCCTGCGTCTATGTGGTTGGTTAGGAATGCGAGAAATTTATGCTACCTTGTCAGATGAACTTATCTAGCACCATGTTATCTGCATTTTAATGATGGCTACATCAAACATTTTATTTCCCGTGTGTGTTGTAAGTAAAGTAAACATCATAAATTAACCGGCTGCAAACTCTCAACTAGTTTATGGATCCCACGATACTAGCATAGTAAGAAACCCAGGAACATCTTTTAAATTTACTTTTTAATTCATCCTCACTTTTGCCAAGAACGTGCGATGCATGTGGCGTTTTGTCCGCAGGTGAGATTTATACGTCCGTAATTGACAAACAAATAGAACAGGAATATGCACTGTAATGAATGAGTACTATTTTAAACATATAGATATTTATGTCACCTTATGGGGCATAAGAATCAGCAAAATATAAATCTTGACATTAGTGGAATATCATATAGTTCCTGTCCATCACAAGGATGCTAAAATATTTCATTTGATTATTGTCACGTGAGCAGATGAAATTTTCTGTGTTTACAATAGTATCCTTAATTCGGCAATTTGGGCTATATGAGTTTTTTACTAACAAATCAACCATGTAATAGAGATCCGTATTTTGCTTACACAGAATTAGCTCTTAATAATATATGATCAATCGACTTCCTAACCGGTCTAGATGTGGTGATGTTGAGTGTGGATAATACACAGAATTTATGAGTGTGCTTGGTAGATATGACTGTGCGATATGGAGTCTGCATCGACTTTTCTTATATTGGATGGTGGAAAAGTATTTTATAGTCAATAAGATAAATAGCTGCTCTAAATTCCTGAAAATATTTTCTCTTCAGCTTGCTTTAAATTATATTGAACCAGTTTCTGATATTTCCACAACTCCGCAAAAGATGGGCAATAGAAGTATTGAACAGATTCTATTTCATGAAACCAGCAAGTGCTCAAGATGTCTGTGTCTTATAATACGAGAAGATGTACGCTGATGCAGTGAAGTGTTTTAAGATGTCATCGCGTTTTATTGCATTTGGTGGAACCCGCAAAGCAAAAGTCACTTATTAGCAAACAACATAGGTGATCAATGCTTTTTGCAGATTATTAATGGGTAGATGCAACCAAATAACCACGAAACATATAGGAAAGCGTTAGATGACCGTTTATTCTTACTGGTTCTCTTCAGTAGCGTTTATCCACTGGAACTTGTCGGATTCGAACCTATGGCTCGACTTTTACGGACCAGCGAATTATGTTCCTGGTCCATGAGTAAGAGCGGCCAACCACCTTGACTGATATCTAACTGCATTCGAGCGCAGCAAAACCTCCATCGTAATATATTTAATGAAGCTAGTCCCGAAGGACGAAATTATAGTTAATTCTGACAAATCAGTAGGGACTGTGATAGTATAAACGGCTTTTAAAGTGCATTGCGGAATTTTACTTCAATCATCCTACTGACTACAATGAGGGAATGGCCAACATACGACGAAATGCCATTAACCGCGTGCACCTGATTATCAATAAGTCTGTCCGCGGCTTCCATAACTTAGTGATGGGGATGAGCGTAGTACTCTCACAGGCATCTTGACTAATCCAGCAATCGTCATGCTGAACGTAGGAACTACAGTAAAATATGATTAAGGCGGATGAAAAAGAAATACTTAATTAAATATTCAACCAATATTGTAAATGGAAACATATAATGCATTTTGGGTGTGAGAGTTCCGCGATGATATATCTCTTCATATAAACGAGAGCCTAGGGGGGTTAATCTTACATTGACACTGCATCAAGTTTACATCCCTTACCGATAAATCCAAGACTATCATTATTACTGACTAAGAAAATTATCATCTTTAAAAACGTCATACTTCTATAAACAGTTTCTAAAGTAGCGACACTGTTGTAGTTTGAGGGCAGGTTAACGATGACCAGTTATCACTTTTCCTCCGCTTAAAAGAAATTTATAAACGCTCTGGCTAGACGTCACGGTAAGTTTTCCTCCACATGTCATGGTGCGGCCACCACAAATTTTTATTACCCAATGGAAAAGATATAGCATTATAGTTGCTACTTTACTACTGCAATATAATACAAGTACGATTTTATCTTTATTTTGTTTAAACTGCCACAAATCAGTGTAATCAATTTGGAGATGACCAGTGAACTCATACTGAAAACTAACTGCGCGCTCTCAACATTATAGAATATGCATATCTTTCTTTTTTCTAGCTGAGACTTGCTTACTTGCTCACCCTATTTGATTTACCAAGAATGCCTTAACATGTTAAACATAACATTACTGCTTGTTGGATGAAATGACGAGTGTAATAAATAAAATACTAATACGACCTTTGGGTCTTGCTACTGGTCAATTATCTGTCTGCCCCTGACAAATTGATTTAGCTTACTTTTATTTCAATATTTAGATCTTTAGCTTATATCACTTTAGATATCTAAATGATGTAGATATCTTTTTGTTGCGCAAATATCATGTACGGAAAGATGTTTTGATGAATGTTTGGACTGTAGGTTCTATTTAATATCAAGATGAAGACAGTTAGAAATTGTGCTTATTGTGCTGCTGACTAACTGATTGGTGCGGAGCTAATTTGCTTGCTGCTGTCAGGAAATGTTTAAGAAATGTACTGGATTTTATTACTGGTATAGTAAAAGTATAAGAAGCAAGTTTTGTTTGAAAGTGATTCGTTTTTAAGTTTATCACAAATTTGCCCCCTCAAACGTTTCAGTTTTGCTATCCCTGATACCAGGTTACTTATTTAACACATCGGAACAATTAGCCCATATAAAGAGGAAATGTTGGTAACCCTAATTTGAAACCAGTTAGTTAGGGTAACACACAGATTTGATGTATTAGCACAGGTTATGTTAATCCATGCGCTCAGTTACGTACCGATGCTTGAGTGGTAATTAGGTTGGTTATTATTGCTCAACTTAACAGGAACATTGGCACAAATTTGCTGATACTAATATCCATACGTTTAATGAAATATGGACACCGTATGAAAATCACTTACAACTATGGATATGTGTCGCACATCAATGTGACAGTTATTTCGCATATATATGTTATAACTGAGCTCAGTTGATTTTTTCGTCTAATTGATAAATATTTTTCTATCATTTTCTGGCTATATCGAGCATCAGTATTTTCTGAACGCACAAGCAGTATCAAGTACAGAAACGAAAACTAATTCTGTATATTATGCGTAGATAATTATTTTCACTTTAACTAAGTCTTATCTCACATATAACTGAATAATGTCAAGGTATTATGCACATGTTTGTTGGCTGTGTTTATGAAGATACAGCTCGCCATATTAGGCTGCCCTTAGCTACGTCAAAGATGATTGGAGAATAATTTACAAACGTGGAACACCTTAGCGAATTAAGCTGTTGAAAACATGCACTATGTCACGTTTATTCAGTTTTCCAATATCTTATTTTCATGCTTTTTTGAACAGACTCTTGGTCTACGTTAGAATTTCAGAATAAACTGGCACCACTTCAATGGTCTGTTTTAAACCAGCTGTTATCCAACTACCTTTAAAGAGTGTTTCTTTAATTAACCTAGGCCGAGGGTGTAAGTCGGTCAGAGATTCCGCAAAGGCAAGTTGTGAACTAGACGCATAAAATATTCAATTATTTATGAAAGAACTAGTGTGTACTACTTTTAGCGGTGCAAAATCTAATGTATCGGCTTATGTGAAACTGGTTTTTGCACTGGGATAAAAAGATTACTCATCTCTTCATTATTCAAATTGCTGGATCCTACGAGCTTTTTGAATTACAACATCTAATGGCATTACCGGTTTTGTCCTCCTCAAATTGCTTCTGAAACAGATATCGCACACCATGAGCGTCATTCTGATTAGTCTGTGTTCATCAACTGCTTAGTAGAACCAAAAGCTTCTTGCCACATCTGGTCACAATATCGAATTTATTATCTAGCGTGATTATAATGAGTAATAGGATGAATAAATTACCGTAGCAACAATCATTCATATTGCTTGACTAGAATAAATGTATAGAACTGCACTCTGGGTGGGACTTTTGGGAGTGATATTCTAGTAACACAATACCATAGCTGCGCAAACTAATACAGTTTAGCTTGCTTCGTATTTCTCTTATTTATCTGTCAATATATATAAGCTAAAAAGATTGTTATGATTAAAATAGCTGATTCCATACCATGATTCCATTAAACAATGAAGGAGTTGCTCAGATAATTGAGATAAAGTTTAAAGTACACATGTTGACAAACTGCCTTGATTAAATGTGTAAGTTTAGAGGGTATGTCGCAAAAATGGATTCCGAGCACCTGCGCTTTTCTTTCAGTATGCGCAACAACAGAAAAGTGAATCAGTCCACCTCTGTCTCTTGAACTGCGTGTAAGCGTCTGCGTATTTTCGTCATCCCTTGAAAGCGGGTCATGCATAACGAATAGTGCGGAATATTGCGATGTTTGTGAGGCGTTGAATAACGGTCTAATTTAAGGGCTCCTGATCAACAACAACAACAACAACAACTTAAGTAAAACAAGCTGTTTCGATGATGCTTCTAACAACGCCAACACAATACGACCGATGGATTCGTCCTGGTTTAGACGCATCGGTTGGAGCTAGCATAAGCTTGGATGAAACTCGAATCCTGATGGTTCACGGTTGGAATCTTTATAAATATACTACCAAAACCGTGGACAACGGTTGACACAGAGGAAAGCGATCCAAGTTGGATTTGGAGAAACCGCTGTGCGGTTGGATTGCGGCACACTACCACGCTGCGACAAGTGTTGCTCACGGATGTCACTGGCATAGTGATCAATGCGTCGGCCGTGAACCCATAGGTGCGGATTTCTACCCCAGGTCAGATTATGTCTAACAGAGGAGTCCAAGCAAGAAGTAAACCGTCGGACGTCGGTTGTCAGGGTCGGAGAAGCAACACTAAAGCACCAGTATTTTTGATACGGTTCTTGTGATCAGAATGACTAGGTCTATCTCAAAGGGAACCATGTTCTCAAATAGGTTGCATGCCGCAATCTAACCACACGGAAGACTCTCCAAGTCCGAACTTTAGGTGAAAGAATCGTCTGCTATTATTATGTACCACTGAATGCCAAGTATAGATTCTAGCCTAGTCGCTTTCTTGTCGGAACCTATAAATATGAATTCCCTACTCAAGATTGGGCCTCACTATGCGCTGAACCTATTTGCGAGAGAATGCCAGCTTTTTACTCACAAAGCTTCTTCTGTAGGAAGAAAACATGCTAGCTTCCGCGTTTCCACAGTTTCACTAGTAAAAGTAAGCAGGTTAGAGTATTCTGAGTATTCGAAGATAAGTGTCTGCCCGTTGAAACCTACTATAAAATGTTATGGCTAAGCATAAATATATTAATGGATGACAACGCAAATTAACCACTTTGCTTCCATACGCCAACAAAAGCTTTACCTTTGTTCTGTGAGATTCACCGTGGAAGTAGATTTAAGCAAATTTACGATGACCATGACCAACGATCACTACCCACACTTACGTCTCTTTGCACAAAACATAAGCTTCGGAGCGACTGCGCGCACGATTTCATTAAGCAACCAAATAAGATGCGCAATCACAACGACGACAGCTGCAAACTCGTGTAGTTAAACTTAATTTGATTTGACAACCAGCTTATTTACCTTTAAAAGTAAGCAACTGTTATTCTATCGAAGGAGACGATTCCATGGTCCATGGGTTTATGTCTCCAAATCGATGTTGTGATCCGTAGCCTCAACGACTTTGGAAGCGTCGACATAGATGACAAAATGTCATGCTCATGCATCTGTTCTTTCAGTTTAGCTGTAAATGACCATCATTAGTTTGCTAATACATTAAATGTTGCTGATAAAATTTGTGCATCTTCTGTGTTAGGATGTCTGAACTAGCAAGTTGTATCAGTACGAATTTATTGTACCCATCGCTTATGACAGCAAAGATAATTGGGGAATTCGAAGTTGGCTTTTGGAAGCAAACAGCTACCACATTAAAACTAGTTAGGTTAAATTGCCGTACCGTATCATGACATAAACATTTTGTTCTTCCGACTAAGGCTGTAGAATCGCATTACTCGCATTTTAAGCATAAAATCTAGCCGCGAAGTTGTTAACTGTTTGGAAGGATCTCTTAGATATATATTGATGGAAAGTGACGTCTAGTTCTACAAGAGGTTAGGCTTGTAGCCACCAGGATCATCCTCGATTTACTGTTAATATCTTACAAAGCCTGAAGCATAAGATTAGGTCTATACACCATATCACGTAGTCTGATTTGCAGTGAAGTCAAAAGAACCCCCAAAATATTACATCTGAGTGAGCTCTCCATCCCAAGGCTACGCTGCACATGAGTGCACCAACAAGTTCTAACGCATTGGTGCGACTTTTAATACCGGATGTAACGGAAAACTCATTCTCCATGCTTTGAGCGTAGCGGGTGAGTTATTAGAACATTCCGCCAGAGATAATAACCGAAAGGAAATCGGCGTCGAAATCGGAGAATTACTAACCACAATTATGCGGATAAAAGAATTAAAGATCACATCCGGCCTAAATTTGACGTCGTACCAATGATAAATATCGAAATTTCACATAAATTATGACGATGTTTTGCGTATATACGAGACAATATTT
>OX104059.1:57374654-57390854 GCA_944474145.2 Dicrocoelium dendriticum
TAATTTTTGGAACAACCCTGTATATTCGGATCTACATATGGTACTATTTTAATTAAAGCTTTATGCATTCATCATAAATTTGATCGTTTGTTCTCCTTTAAGTTATTCTTTAGACATTGGAATATTTTCGATGAAATGTTTCTTTACGCCTTTGCTCTCAAATGTGGTATTTTGCTATATTTAATTTGGGAAGATTAGGAGGATAGAAATTTCATCTTAACTTGTTTTCAGCCCTAAATATTGTAGGAAACACCAGATTTTTCGCTGCCAACCAAATAGTGAGATATGAAGGTCCTTTGATTGCCAGCAACTTACAAAGTTAGCAATTGCACCAAAATGTTATCATGCTGATAATTGTAAGTAACCTACGGAGTATGAAGTTTTCCAGATATGAATTTGAAAGCTGCTTCTGAATGTAATGTGTAAGAAGATTTTTCCTACTCTTGACATCAAGTCCGTAAATTCCAAAGAGAATTCTGATTCATAGTGTTAATGGACATGGTATATTGTTCGCCACATCCATGAAAGCCATTATCAGTATCAATATTTTTCATGCGCACGTACAGTGCTTTATATGAAAACGAAGGATGTACCAAATGTGGCAAAAATAGAAACATTCGAGCAGTGGGCAACAATAAAATGAGCCATACACTGTTCGTTCGCGCATTTACGCGTATTCTGAACACTGAATACTGAAAATACAGATAGACGACATATAAAGGCGTTACTACGGACAAATATTGTCTCGTATATACGCAAAACATCGTCATAATTTATGTGAAATTTCGATATTTATCATTGGTACGAAGTCAAATTTAGGCCGGATGCGATCCTTAATTCTTTTATCCGCATAATTAGGGTCAGTAATTCTCGGATACCTACACCGATTTCCTTTCGGTTATATCTCTGGCGGAATGTTCTAATAACTCAACCTCTAGGCTCAAGGCATAGATAATAAGTTGTCCGTTACATCCGGTATTAAAAGTCGCACCAGAGCGTTAGTACTTGTTGTTGCAGTCATGTGCAGCATAGCCTTGGGATGGAGAGCTCACCCTGATGTAATATTTTGGTGGTTCTTTTAACTTCACTGCAAATCAGACTACGTGATATGGTGTATAGACCTAATCTTACGCTTCAGGCTTTGTAAGATATTAACAGTAAATCGATGATGATTCTGGTGGCTACAAGCCTAAACACTTATAGAATTATACGTCCCCTTCCATCAATATATATCTAAGAGATCCTTCCAAACAGTTAACAACTTCGCGGCTAGATTTTATGCTTGAAATGCGAGTAATGCAATTCTACAACCTTAGTCGGAAGAACAAAATATTTATGTCATGATACGGTACGGCAATTTAACCTAACTAGTTTTAATGTGGTAGCTGTTTGCTTCCAAATGCCAACTTCGAATTCCCCAATTATCTTCGCTGTCATAAGCGATGGGTACAATAAATTCGTACTGATACAACTAGCTAGTTCAGACATCCTGACACAGAAGATGCACAAATTTTATCAGCAACATATAATGCATTAGCAAACTAATGATGGCCAATCATAGCTAGACTGAATGAACAGATGCATGGGCATGACATTTTGTCATCTACATGGACGCTTCCAGTCTTTGAGGCTATGGATCACAACATCCATTTTGAGCCATAAACCCATGGAGCATGGAATCGTCTCCTTTGATAGAATGACAATGCTTACTTTTAAAGGCAAATAACCTGGTTGTCAAATCAAACTAATTTTAAATACACGAGTTTACAGCTGTCGTCTTTGTGACTGCGCATCTTCCTTGGTTGCTTAATGAAATCGTGCGTGCATTCACTCGGAAGCTTATGTTTTGTGCAAATAGAATTACGTGTGGGTAGTGATCGTTGGTCATGGTCATCGTAAATTTGCTTAAATCTACTTCCACGGTGAATCTCACAGAACAAAGGTAAAGCTTTTGTTGGCGTATGGAAGCAAAGTGGTTAATTTGCGTTGTCATCCATTAATATATTTATGCTTAGCCATAACATTTTATAGTAGGTTTCAACGGGCAGACACTTATTTTCGAATACTCAGAATACTCTAACCTGCTTACTTTTACTAGTGAAACTGTGGAAACGCGAAAGCTAGCATGTTTTCTTCCTACAGAAGAAGCTTTGTGAGTAAAAAGCTTGCATTATCTCGCAAGTATGTTCAGTGCATAGTGAGGCCCAATCTTGAGTAGGGAATTCATATTTATAGGTTCCGACAAGAAAGCGACTAGGCTAGACTCTATACTTGGCATTCAGTGGTACATAATAATAGCAGACGATTCTTTCACCTAAAGTTCGGACTTGGAGAGTCTTCCGTGTGGTTAGATTGCGGCATGCAACCTATTTGAGAACATGGTTCCCTTTGAGATAGACCTAGTCATTCTGATCACAAGAACCGTATCAAAAATACTGGTGCTTTAGTGTTGCTTCTCCGACCCTGACAACCGACGTCCGACGGTTTCCTTCTTGCTTGGACTCCTCTGTTAGACATAATCTGACCTGGGGTAGAAATCCGCACCTATGGGTTCACGGCCGACGCATTGATCACTATGCCAGTGACATCCGTGAGCAACACTTGTCGCAGCGTGGTAGTGTGCCGCAATCCAACCGCACAGCGGTTTCTCCAAATCCAACTTGGATCGCTTTCCTCTGTGTCAACCGTTGTCCACGGTTTTGGTAGTATATTTATAAAGATTCCAACCGTGAACCATCAGGATTCGAGTTTCACCCAAGCTTATGCTAGCTCCAACCGATGCGTCTAAACCAGGACGAATCCATCGGTCGTATTGTGTTGGCGTTGTTAGAAGCATCATCGAAACAGCTTGTTTTACTTAAGTTGTTGTTGTTGTTGTTGTTGATCAGGAGCCCTTAAATTAGACCGTTATTCAACGCCTCACAAACATCGCAATATTCCGCACTATTCGTTATGCATGACCCGCTTTCAAGGGATGACGAAAATACGCAGACGCTTACACGCAGTTCAAGAGACAGAGGTGGACTGATTCACTTTTCTGTTGTTGCGCATACTGAAAGAAAAGCGCAGGTGCTCGGAATCCATTTTTGCGACATACCCTCTAAACTTACACATTTAATCAAGGCAGTTTGTCAACATGTGTACTTTAAACTTTATCTCAATTATCTGAGCAACTCCTTCATTGTTTAATGGAATCATGGTATGGAATCAGCTATTTTAATCGTAACAATCTTTTTAGCTTATATATATTGACAGATAAATAAGAGAAATACGAAGCAAGCTAAACTGTATTAGTTTGCGCAGCTATGGTATTGTGTTACTAGAATATCACTCCCAAAAGTCCCACCCAGAGTGCAGTTCTATACATTTATTCTAGTCAAGCAATATGAATGATTGTTGCTACGGTAATTTATTCATCCTATTACTCATTATAATCACGCTAGATAATAAATTCGATATTGTGACCAGATGTGGCACGAAGCTTTTGGTTCTACTAAGCAGTTGATTAACACAGACTAATCAGAATGACGCTCATGGTGTGCGATATCTGTTTCAGAAGCAATTTGAGGAGGACAAAACCGGTAATGCCATTAGATGTTGTAATTCAAAAAGCTCGTAGGATCCAGCAATTTGAATAATGAAGAGATGAGTAATCTTTTTATCCCAGTGCAAAAACCAGTTTCACATAAGCCGATACATTAGATTTTGCACCGCTAAAAGCAGTACACACTAGTTCTTTCATAAATAATTGAATATTTTATGCGTCTAGTTCACAACTTGCCTTTGCGGAATCTCTGACCGACTTACACCCTCGGCCTAGGTTAATTAAAGAAACACTCTTTAAAGGTAGTTGGATAACAGCTGGTTTAAAACAGACCATTGAAGTGGTGCCCGTTTATTCTGAAATTCTAACGTAGACCAAGAGTCTGTTCAAAAAAGCATGAAAATAAGATATTGGAAAACTGAATAAACGTGACATAGTGCATGTTTTCAACAGCTTAATTCGCTAAGGTGTTCCACGTTTGTAAATTATTCTCCAATCATCTTTGACGTAGCTAAGGGCAGCCTAATATGGCGAGCTGTATCTTCATAAACACAGCCAACAAACATGTGCATAATACCTTGACATTATTCAGTTATATGTGAGATAAAACTTAGTTAAAGTGAAAATAATTATCTACGCATAATATACAGAATTAGTTTTCGTTTTTGTACTTGATACTGCTTGTGCGTTCAGAAAATACTGATGCTCGATATAGCCAGGAAATGATAGAAAAATATTTATCTAATAGATGAAAAAATCAACTGCGCCAAGTTATAACATATATATGCGAAATTACTGTCACATTGATGTGCGACACATATCCATAATTATAAGTGATTTTTATACGGTGTCCATATTTCATTAAACGTATGGATATTAGTATCAGCAACTTTGTGCCAATGTTCTTGTTAAGTTGAGCAATAATAACCAACCTAATTACCAATCAAGCATCGGTACGTTACTGAGCGCATGGATTAACATAACCTGTGCTAATACGTCAAATCTGTGTGTTTTCCTAATTTAGTGGTTTCAAATTAGTGTTCTCAACATTTCCTCTTTATATGGGCTAATTGTTCCGGTGTATTTATTAAGTAACCTGGTATTATGGATAGCAAACCTAAAACCTTTGAGGGTGCAAATTTGTGGTAAACCTGAAAACAATTCACCTTCAAACACACCATGCTTCTTATACTTTTACTATACCAGTAATAAAGTCCAGTACATTTCTTAAATATTTCTTGTCAGCAGCAGGCAGATTAGCTCCGCACCAATCAGTTAGTCAGCGGCACAATTATCACAATTTCTAACTTTCTTCATCTTAATATTAAATAAATCCCACAGTCCAAAAATTTATCAAAACATCTTTCTGTACAAGATACTTGCGCAAAAATAGATATCTACATCCTTTCGAGTTCTAATGTGATATCAGCTAAAGATCTACATTTTGAAATAAAGGTGAGCTAAATCAATTTGTCAGGGGCAGACAGACAATTGACCAGTAGCAAGACCTAAAAGTCATATTAGTATTTTATTGATTACACTCGTCATTTCAGCCGACAAGCAGTAATTTTATGTTTATCATGTTAAGGCATCCTTGGTAAATCAGATAGGGTGAGCAAGTAAGCAAGTCTCAGCTAGAAAGTAGAAAGACGTGCGAATTCGCTTATGTTGAGAGCGCTCACTTAGTGTTCAGTATGAGTTCACTGGTCATCTCCAAATTGATTACACTGATTTTTGGCAGTCTAAACAAAATAAATTTAAAATCGTACTTTTATTATATTGCAGTAGTAAAGTAGCAACTATAATGCTATATCTTTTCCATTGGGTAATAAAAATTTGTGGTGGCCGCACCATGACATGTGGAGGAAAACTTACCGTGACGTCTAGCCAGAGCGTTTATAAATTTCTTTTAAGCGGAGGAAAAATGATAACTGGTCATCGTTAACCTGCCCTCAAACTACAACAGTGTCGCTACTTTAGAAACTGTTTATAGAAGTATGACGTTGTTAAAGATGATAATTTTCTTAGTCAGTAATAATGATAGTCTTGGATTTATCGGTAAGGGATGTAATCTTGATGCAGTGTCAATGTAAGATTAACTCCCCTAGGCTCTCGTTTATATGAAGAGACATATCATCGCGGAACTCTCACACCCAAGATGATTTATATGTTTCCATTTACAATATTAGCTGAATATTTAATTAAGTATTTCTTTTTCATCCGCCTTAATCATATTTTACTGTAGTTCCTACGTTCAGCATGACGATTGCTGGATTAGTCAAGATGCCTGTGAGAGTACTACGCTCATCCCCATCACTAAGTTATGGAAGCCGCGGACAGACTTATTGATAATCAGGTGCACGCGGTTAATGGCATTTCGTCGTATGTTGGCCATTCCCTCATTGTAGTCAGTAGGATGATTGAAGTAAAATTCCGCAATGCACTTTAAAAGCCGTTTATACTATCACAGTCCCTACTGATTTGTCAGAATTAACTATAATTTCGTCCTTCGGGACTAGCTTCATTAAATATATTGCGATGGAGGTTTTGCTGCGCTCGAATGCAGTTAGATATCAGTCAAGGTGGTTGGCCGCTCTTACTCATGGACCAGGAACATAATTCGCTGGTCCGTAAAAGTCGAGCCATAGGTTCGAATCCGACAAGTTCCAGTGGATAAACGCTACTGAAGAGAACCAGTAAGAATAAACGGTCATCTAACGCCTTCCTATATGTTTCGTGGTTATTTGGTTGCATCTACCCATTAATAATCTGCAAAAAGCATTGATCACCTATGTTGTTTGCTAATAAGTGACTTTTGCTTTGCGGGTTCCAACAAATGCAATAAAACGCGATGACATCTTAAAACACTTCACTGCATCAGCGTACATCTTCTCGTATTATAAGACACAGACATCTTGAGCACTTGCTGGTTTCATGAAATAGAATCTGTTCAATACTTCTATTGCCCATCTTTTGCGGAGTTGTGGAAATATCAGAAACTGGTTCAATATAATTTAAAGCAAGCTGAAGAGAAAATATTTTCAGGAATTTAGAGCAGCTATTTATCTTATTGACTATAAAATACTTTTCCACCATCCAATATAAGAAAAGTCGATGCAGACTCCATATCGCACAGTCATATCTACCAAGCACACTCATAAATTCTGTGTATTATCCACACTCAACATCACCACATCTAGACCGGTTAGGAAGTCGATTGATCATATATTATTAAGAGCTAATTCTGTGTAAGCAAAATACGGATCTCTATTACATGGTTGATTTGTTAGTAAAAAACTCATATAGCCCAAATTGCCGAATTAAGGATACTATTGTAAACACAGAAAATTTCATCTGCTCACGTGACAATAATCAAATGAAATATTTTAGCATCCTTGTGATGGACAGGAACTATATGATGTTCCACTAATGTCAAGATTTATATTTTGCTGATTCTTATGCCCCATAAGGTGACATAAATATCTATATGTTTAAAATCGTACTCATTCATTACAGTGCATATTCCTGTTCTATTTGTTTGTCAATTTCGGACGTATAAATCTCACCTGCGGACAAAACGCCACATGCATCGCACGTTCTTGGCAAAAGTGAGGATGAATTAAAAAGTAAATTTAAAAGATGTTCCTGGGTTTCTTACTATGCTAGTATCGTGGGATCCATAAACTAGTTGAGAGTTTGCAGCCGGTTAATTTATGATGTTTACTTTACTTACAACACACACGGGAAATAAAATGTTTGATGTAGCCATCATTAAAATGCAGATAACATGGTGCTAGATAAGTTCATCTGACAAGGTAGCATAAATTTCTCGCATTCCTAACCAACCACATAGACGCAGGGATATCAGCTTCTGTTTTCTGCCTCGATATGCTAAAGCAATTCACGGAACACAATTATTCAAAATAGGAATCCTTGACTTAATCAACCCGCTATTCGTCTGGTGTATATGGTGCCCACCTAAACTACCACTAATAATTGCAGTTCCGGACTACTCGGTGCAACCAACGTCATTGCTGATTTGCGAATTCAAGCCAAGTAAAATTACGCGAAAAACCCACATAAAAATGCGGTTGATGTACCTGGTTTCAAAAGCCCTGTACAAAAAAGGAAAACCGCAAGACAATATGTGACTACGCGACAATGCTTTACAGTAAGAGTACAAATGCATCTGCTAGCAGTAAATAACACAGATCCTATTCCCAAGAATAAACTATATCAGCTTCCAAGCTATTACGCCCAGCGATGACATTTCCTTATTACTTAGAAGGGATAAACTAGAAAGTTGTTTATTGTATTTGCTATACAGCGAGCCAAGCGTGTCCAAAGTCCTGCTTGCGGGTCAAATGCGGCCCGCGGCCTCATCATGAAATAATAATTTCATGATTGGATATTTTCGGTAGAAACGACATTAAATTGAGTATAAAAAGTTAAGGACATCCAGGGTAAAAATTTCATGGTGTCAGATGCTGAAGAAAACCACATTAGCGGTGTCTTGTGTGATTGGAAATATCATCTGTAAATTGTCAACGCTTGGCACTTGGATTGCGCTTTCCGATAATCCAAATAATCCTCCATCGTGCTTGCGAAGACTGCACACGCACCGAACAATATCCTCAGAAGACCCGGATATTATGGTCACCCTCAAATGCCCCTCCCGTATATTTATCTTAGTAACTGTTCAGTTCTCTCTATGCCCGCACTCTTGTCCAGTGGTTCACCTTCATTCCCTCTCTGACGATATTTGACCTCATTTAGTTTCATCACAGCGGTACAAGATGCCCTAGGCACTTGGTACAGTGTTGCTATTTTCATGGTGTTTAACATAGCTGCCACTTTCTCTGAGTGATGCTCATCATCAAACCATCCAATCTGTTTAACTATATGTGTGCTTGTTGTTAACACATCATGATTGGGCCATCAACTATCGGCCAGTGCCCTTGCTAATACTTTTACACGTCTACCTATCCTGACATGCCCTCCAGCTTTCAGGCTTGAAAAGCAATTTCCTTCGTGTGCTATTATAATTTGTCACTGACGGTGGTAGATCGAGACAATGAACAACTGAGGTGTGCTACAGTTTACGTAACTGGTTACATTCTAATAGTATAGTAGTTACTGCGATCTACAGTTTTATATTTTTTGGATCAATGGATTCGGGTATTTCAAAAAGCGATGACGCAGCGATGTTAAATTGTAACCAGCTAGGAAGAGTCAATCTAGCGCTTTTACTAAAGGAGTATTAATTAAGTGAGAAACTAAAATATCCGGCTCGTTATATATATATATATCGGTGGCTAAACTAGCCCCTTCTGAGAAAAGGATTATTAGTTTATAGGTTATCTGTATCTAAATTATGATTGCGTCATAATTTCTTTAAGGTACTTATGTAGGCATAACAGTAATACCTTACTGATCATTTATTTGCACACAAAATTTTCTCCTTTTTTCACAGCTCCACCGTTAAAGGGGTTTAAACTCCACTGAAAAGATAGGAACGGGATTTGTTATTTTTCTTTGTACGAGTATCATTCCTCTTCTAGGATGAAAATGCGACTACAAGGAAAACATAATGAGGAAGCGCGCTGTTTCTAAGTAAGGAGGAAACACGAGTATTTTTTACAGTTCGAGCAACAAGTGCTCGTACTTGATATGTCTGGAGGGTGTGGCCATTTGCAAAGCATTCAATATCAATAGGCACTACTAAGCGCAGCATGCTAACAAGAACAATTCAAGTACAAGTAAACGAGCCGAGAAAATGAAGCAAACGTAAGCTAGATTATCCTCACAACAAAGTTTTTTGTAAGGTTTAGTCAGTGGAATTAAAAAGCAACAAATGCTAGTTATGAGGTAGCAAGATCCATAGTAAAACACAGCAAAACATTTATTTATGTTGAATCTGTCAGAGAATGTGTGATAAAATGGTAGAAAATATTTGTCTCGACAAAATGTAAAAAATTGCCAATGTTTACTCGACAGGTAACAATGTGGTTCGCATAAGTGAAGACATTTACATTGATATTATGAGTTATTAACAGCTAAAGGAGCACTTGAAAACTGGTTGTTGCCTGCCCGAAGCACTACTCAACCACGACGCGTTTCGATGTCATTTCATCTCATGTGGTGGAGATAGCAGGCCTCGAACTCCAGACCATTGGATCAGTTGCCGAAACCTCTACCCCTATGGCTATAGGGTCAAGACGTGCAATGCTTGTCACAAGGGTGAATGACTGAACGGAGGGTCAATTTTGGATTACACTTGTGATGGGATTACGATTCCTAATCTCAATTTGGACCTCGATTCACATTGAGGTGATTCTTGGTCACTGTGATCACTGGGACCGTACTCAAAGTGGACGGAAACTGTGTATGGTCCTCCCAAAATTGGTACTCCAGACAGCATGATTTGAATTTTGTCGATAGCCACTTATGAAAGCAACGATGCATCTGTTACTGCCCAGTTTCTTAATTTTTGTAGGGATTTAACGATGACATGCGTGTAAGTGAGAAATTACTTGATTATCAGATTCTTAAAGAACAAAAAAAGAAATAGATTTATTTGATTCTGATTTTTCTGCCATCATTGACATTGGTCTATCATGTAAAAGGTCTATGGAAATTTTACTAAGGTTGCTCGATCCTTGACTAGCGATCACAGTGGATTAGCAACGTTTGTCTGCAACATAGTCAGCGCATAGAGGGGCAAAGCCATAAAACCCTACTGCAAAACAAAGTGTTATTTCTCCCAGACGTCTTAGGCCGGATAATTTTATGAAGCCAATGATAAAAGCTATTAAGTCTTTTCGTTCTAAAGTCCTCTTTCATCGTCAGTTTCAGCTGTTGCTACTTGACATCCAGGATGAATACGGAGAGTAAATCCAAGCACTGTGGATGTGTATTCGATGCAAATATGGCTATAGCAAACACATGTTATTCGTCGGGGAATTTGTATGCATTAGGTGCAGGAGTTCATGTGTTATTTCTGATGAGGAGCTTTGCGACCAACAAATTGGGCGTGCAAGTCATTGGAATATTGCTTAGCAAATTTAGAGCAGAATCGGCGAGAAACGATCCTTCCAACAAATCCTTCAGCTCATATTTTATAAGTTTATTCGATGCTTAATTTTTGGAACAACCCTGTATATTCGGATCTACATATGGTACTATTTTAATTAAAGCTTTATGCATTCATCATAAATTTGATCGTTTGTTCTCCTTTAAGTTATTCTTTAGACATTGGAATATTTTCGATGAAATGTTTCTTTACGCCTTTGCTCTCAAATGTGGTATTTTGCTATATTTAATTTGGGAAGATTAGGAGGATAGAAATTTCATCTTAACTTTTTTCAGCCCTAGATATTGTAGGAAACACCAGATTTTTCGCTGCCAACCAAATAGTGAGATATGAAGGTCCTTTGATTGCCAGCAACTTACAAAGTTAGCAATTGCACCAAAATGTTATCATGCTGATAATTGTAAGCAACCTACGGAGTATGAAGTTTTCCAGATATGAATTTGAAAGCTGCTTCTGAATGTAATGTGTAAGAAGATTTTTCCTACTCTTGACATCAAGTCCGTAAATTCCAAAGAGAATTCTGATTCATAGTGTTAATGGACATGGTATATTGTTCGCCACATCCATGAAAGCCATTATCAGTATCAATATTTTTCATGCGCACGTACAGTGCTTTATATGAAAACGAAGGATGTACCAAATGTGGCAAAAATATAAACACTTGAGCAGTGGGCAACAAGAAAATGAGCCATACGCTGTTAGTTCGTGCATTTACGTGTATTCTGAACACTGAATACTGACAATACTGATAGACGACATATAAAGGCGTTGCTACGGACAAATATTGTCTCGTATATACGCAAAACATCGTCATAATTTATGTGAAATTTCGATATTTATCATTGGTACGAAGTCAAATTTAGGCCGGATGCGATCCTTAATTCTTTTATCCGCATAATTAGGGTCAGTAATTCTCGGATACCTACACCGATTTCCTTTCGGTTATATCTCTGGCGGAATGTTCTAATAACTCAACCTCTAGGCTCAAGGCATAGATAATAAGTTGTCCGTTACATCCGGTATTAAAAGTCGCACCAGAGCGTTAGTACTTGTTGTTGCAGTCATGTGCAGCATAGCCTTGGGATGGAGAGCTCACCCTGAAGTAATATTTTGGTGGTTCTTTTAACTTCACTGCAAATCAGACTACGTGATATGGTGTATAGACCTAATCTTACGCTTCAGGCTTTGTAAGATATTAACAGTAAATCGATGATGATTCTGGTGGCTACAAGCCTAATCTCTTATAGAATTAGACGTCCCCTTCCATCAATATATATCTAAGAGATCCTTCCAAACAGTTAACAACTTCGCGGCTAGATTTTATGCTTGAAATGCGAGTAATGCAATTCTACAGCCTTAGTCGGAAGAACAAAATATTTATGTCATGATACGGTACGGCAATTTAACCTAACTAGTTTTAATGTGGTAGCTGTTTGCTTCCAAATGCCAACTTCGAATTCCCCAATTATCTTCGCTGTCATAAGCGATGGGTACAATAAATTCGTACTGATACAACTAGCTAGTTCAGACATCCTGACACAGAAGATGCACAAATTTTATCAGCAACATATAATGCATTAGCAAACTAATGATGGCCAATCATAGCTAGACTGAATGAACAGATGCATGGGCATGACATTTTGTCATCTACATGGACGCTTCCAGTCTTTGAGGCTATGGATCACAACATCCATTTTGAGCCATAAACCCATGGAGCATGGAATCGTCTCCTTTGATAGAATGACAATGCTTACTTTTAAAGGCAAATAACCTGGTTGTCAAATCAAACTAATTTTAAATACACGAGTTTACAGCTGTCGTCTTTGTGACTGCGCATCTTCCTTGGTTGCTTAATGAAATCGTGCGCGCATTCACTCGGAAGCTTATGTTTTGTGCAAATAGAATTACGTGTGGGTAGTGATCGTTGGTCATGGTCATCGTAAATTTGCTTAAATCTACTTCCACGGTGAATCTCACAGAACAAAGGTAAAGCTTTTGTTGGCGTATGGAAGCAAAGTGGTTAATTTGCGTTGTCATCCATTAATATATTTATGCTTAGCCATAACATTTTATAGTAGGTTTCAACGGGCAGACACTTATTTTCGAATACTCAGAATACTCTAACCTGCTTACTTTTACTAGTGAAACTGTGGAAACGCGGAAGCTAGCATGTTTTCTTCCTACAGAAGAAGCTTTGTGAGTAAAAAGCTGGCATTCTCTCGCAAATAGGTTCAGCGCATAGTGAGGCCCAATCTTGAGTAGGGAATTCATATTTATAGGTTCCGACAAGAAAGCGACTAGGCTAGAATCTATACTTGGCATTCAGTGGTACATAATAATAGCAGACGATTCTTTCACCTAAAGTTCGGACTTGGAGAGTCTTCCGTGTGGTTAGATTGCGGCATGCAACCTATTTGAGAACATGGTTCCCTTTGAGATAGACCTAGTCATTCTGATCACAAGAACCGTATCAAAAATACTGGTGCTTTAGTGTTGCTTCTCCGACCCTGACAACCGACGTCCGACGGTTTCCTTCTTGCTTGGACTCCTCTGTTAGACATAATCTGACCTGGGGTAGAAATCCGCACCTATGGGTTCACGGCCGACGCATTGATCACTATGCCAGTGACATCCGTGAGCAACACTTGTCGCAGCGTGGTAGTGTGCCGCAATCCAACCGCACAGCGGTTTCTCCAAATCCAACTTGGATCGCTTTCCTCTGTGTCAACCGTTGTCCACGGTTTTGGTAGTATATTTATAAAGATTCCAACCGTGAACCATCAGGATTCGAGTTTCACCCAAGCTTATGCTAGCTCCAACCGATGCGTCTAAACCAGGACGAATCCATCGGTCGTATTGTGTTGGCGTTGTTAGAAGCATCATCGAAACAGCTTGTTTTACTTAAGTTGTTGTTGTTGTTGTTGTTGATCAGGAGCCCTTAAATTAGACCGTTATTTAACGCCTCACAAACATCGCAATATTCCGCACTATTCGTTATGCATGACCCGCTTTCAAGGGATGACGAAAATACGCAGACGCTTACACGCAGTTCAAGAGACAGAGGTGGACTGATTCACTTTTCTGTTGTTGCGCATACTGAAAGAAAAGCGCAGGTGCTCGGAATCCATTTTTGCGACATACCCTCTAAACTTACACATTTAATCAAGGCAGTTTGTCAACATGTGTACTTTAAACTTTATCTCAATTATCTGAGCAACTCCTTCATTGTTTAATGGAATCATGGTATGGAATCAGCTATTTTAATCATAACAATCTTTTTAGCTTATATATATTGACAGATAAATAAGAGAAATACGAAGCAAGCTAAACTGTATTAGTTTGCGCAGCTATGGTATTGTGTTACTAGAATATCACTCCCAAAAGTCCCACCCAGAGTGCAATTCTACACATTTATTCTAGTCGAGCAATATGAATGATGGTTGCTATGGTAATTTATTCATTCTCTCACTCATTTTAATCACGCTAGATAATAAATTCGATATTGTGACCAGATGTAGCACGAAGCTTGCGGTTCTACTAAGCAGTTGATGGGCACAGACTAAACAGAATGAAGCTCATGGTGTGCGATATCTGTTTCAGAAGCAATTCGACGAGGACAAAACCGGTAATGCCATTAGATGTTGTAATCCAAAAAGCTCGTAGGATCCAGCAATTTGAATAATGATGAGATGAGTAATCTCTTTATCCTAGTGCAAAAACCAGTTTCACATAAGCCGATACATTAGATTTTGCACCGCTAAAAGTAGTACATACTAGTTCTTTCATAAATTAACCAATATTTTATGCGTCTGGTTCACAACTTGACGTTGTGCAATTTCTGACCGACTTCCAGCGTCAGCCTAGGTTAATTAAAGAAACACTCTTTAAAGGTAGTTGGATACCAGCTGGTTTAAAACAGACTAATGATGTGGTGCCAGTTTATTCTCAAATTCTAACGTAGACCAAGAGTCTGTTCAAAAAAGCATGAAAACAAGATATTGGAAAAGTGAATAAACATGACATAGTGAATGTTTTCAACAGCATAAATCGCTAAGGTGTTCCACGTTTGTAAATTATTCTCCAATCATCTTTGACGTAACTAAGAGAAGCCCAACATGGCGAGCTGTATCTTCATAAACACAGCCAACAAACATTTGCATAATACCTTAACATTATTCAGTTATATGTGAGATTAAACTTAGTTAAAGTGAAAATAATTATCTACGCATAATATACAGAATTAGTTTTCGTTTTTGTACTTGATACTGCTTGTGCGTTCAGAAAATACTGATGCTCGATATAGCCAGGAAATGATAGAAAAATATTTATCTAATAGATGAAAAAATCAACTGCGCCAAGTTATAACATATATATGCGAAATTACTGTCACATTGATGTGCGACACATATCCATAATTATAAGTGATTTTTATACGGTGTCCATATTTCATTAAACGTATGGATATTAGTATCAGCAACTTTGTGCCAATGTTCTTGTTAAGTTGAGCAATAATAACCAACCTAATTACCAATCAAGCATCGGTACGTTACTGAGCGCATGGATTAACATAACCTGTGCTAATACGTCAAATCTGTGTGTTTTCCTAATTTAGTGGTTTCAAATTAGTGTTCTCAACATTTCCTCTTTATATGGGCTAATTGTTCCGGTGTATTTATTAAGTAACCTGGTATTATGGATAGCAAACCTAAAACCTTTGAGGGTGCAAATTTGTGGTAAACCTGAAAACAATTCACCTTCAAACACACCATGCTTCTTATACTTTTACTATACCAGTAATAAAGTCCAGTACATTTCTTAAATATTTCCTGTCAGCAGCAGGCAGATTAGCTCCGCACCAATCAGTTAGTCAGCGGCACAATTATCACAATTTCTAACTTTCTTCATCTTAATATTAAATAAATCCCACAGTCCAAAAATTTATCAAAACATCTTTCTGTACAAGATACTTGCGCAAAAATAGATATCTACATCCTTTCGAGTTCTAATGTGATATCAGCTAAAGATCTACATTTTGAAATAAAGGTGAGCTAAATCAATTTGTCAGGGGCAGACAGACAATTGACCAGTAGCAAGACCTAAAAGTCATATTAGTATTTTATTGATTACACTCGTCATTTCAGCCGACAAGCAGTAATTTTATGTTTATCATGTTAAGGCATCCTTGGTAAATCAGATAGGGTGAGCAAGTAAGCAAGTCTCAGCTAGAAAGTAGAAAGACGTGCGAATTCGCTTATGTTGAGAGCGCTCACTTAGTGTTCAGTATGAGTTCACTGGTCATCTCCAAATTGATTACACTGATTTTTGGCAGTCTAACAAAATAAATTTAAAATCGTACTTTTATTATATTGCAGTAGTAAAGTAGCAACTATAATGCTATATCTTTTCCATTGGGTAATAAAAATTTGTGGTGGCCGCACCATGACATGTGGAGGAAAACTTACCGTGACGTCTAGCCAGAGCGTTTATAAATTTCTTTTAAGCGGAGGAAAAATGATAACTGGTCATCGTTAACCTGCCCTCAAACTACAACAGTGTCGCTACT
>OX104059.1:57391344-57456775 GCA_944474145.2 Dicrocoelium dendriticum
TCACACAGCTTTTCATCATCAATTTGAAAGTTTTAGATCCATTTCACTCTTTCCCTCGACAGGTAAGCCTTTATCATTTTCTTGAACATGCAAAAATGTTCAATACATCTAATCTCATTTGGTGGCTTATTCCATGTTGAGCGATACCTAAGAAGATAGAAATTTATCCTTAGGCTGGTCTTGAATTTAGGTAAATAGAATATGCATTCACTATCTCTCAGTTCATAACCTGTATTTTCCCGAAAGTGCAATTGATAGATTTCAGCATATGCTTTCCGCCACGAGAGTTTGTGGGGGAACCACAGATTTAATTGCATTCTTCGTAACCACAGAGGTTCAATATTCAAATGTTTTCACCTATATCTGTATGAAAGAGCAGTTGAATAGCCAAATATGCGCTTCGTAAAGGCGCGTAGGATGTTTTCGGTGGCTCTCAAGTCACCATTTTGCAAGTTACTGAAGGTAACACAGCAATATTCAAGCGAAGGGCAGATACTGATTTTGAAAGCAATTAGTCTGGTTTCTTTCAAGGTTAGCAGGTAGCATATTAGCCCGACCGACTTCGTAGCCTTTTTCACGATTTGATTTGTATGTTCTCTAAAGTTTAATGAACTAGAATATCTTAAACCAAAGTTGCGAACAGATTGGCTGATAGGAATGACTTCAACATGAAGCCTGAACACTTCTGCTGCTATCTGACATCCATATACTAGGATACTGCACTCCGATGTTGCAAATGTCATCTGCCACATATCAGCTCATCTCTCAATGGCTTTCAAGTCGCTTTGAATATTTCCAAGTTCAGCGGCACGCTGAAAACCTGGGAACGTGTAAACCACCTTTAAATCATCAGCAAACTAAAAAGGCTTCCAAAATCTTATAACAGAAACGAGGTCATTTATATACAATAGGAAGAGTAACTGACCTAAACACTGCCCTGTACCACTCCACCTATCACGAAACGAGGTGAGGAGATGTAACCATTGATATCCACAACTTGCGACGGTCCTACTAGGTACCATTTGATCCAAGAGTTAAGCGGATTTGTAACACCTTACTTAATTCATATTGCAACTTTTCGTGTGGGACTCTGTCAAACTCCTTTTGCATGTAGAGGAAGATGATAATGCACTGAAGACCTGAGTCAATTGCTTCAGTTAGATGGTTAAGGAAGTCAACTTGGCAGGTAACACACTAGCGGAACTGCAGAAAGCCATGCTGTGAAAGTGAGAAACGTTTGTGCGATATTAGGAACGAAACCAAATATTCCTTAACAATGCTTTATAGCATGCGTGAGAGAATGGCTGTGACAAATGGGGCATTACTTCTGGATATCAGTTTTCGACCCGGACTTACGTCGCGGTATAACCATAGCTGTTTTCCAACGTTCCGGGTATCGACCAGACTGGAGAGACAAATAGAAGATATATAATAGTATAAGAGGGATATATTCTCCACCGTGTTTGCCTAAAGCATAAGAGATCCCATCAGGGCCAGGTCTGTAGGATGGTCGTAGACAGGTAATCATACGTTTTATCCTAGCGACAATAAGCTCGATCGCTGCGACTTGTTCAGAGAAGTGAAACGAGGTTGACCTTTTCATGGTTTTTTTCAAGAATACCGGATCTAGCAAAGTATGTGTTAAAGGCTTCTGCCATAGCAATTGGGGAATCAATGCATTCGCCTTTAGACATGACGATGTGAGGTGGTGGGTCAATATTGCCACCTCTCATTTTTCTCAGTAATGCTGTCACTAGTTGACTTGTATTATGACTATTTACAGCCCGTTGTTCTTCCGCCATGAGACGGGTGTGTTGTTTCATGTCCGTCTCTATTATAAGGCGTTGGAGTCTCAGTAATACGCTGAAGTCGTGAATACGTTCATACGTTCGATTTAGCACTCGTATTTTCCACTTGTCCTTTGGGTTTTTAGCGTACTTAGAAGAGGCGCTCGTGTTGTCACATGCGACAAGTATGCTTAGCGTTCAGTCACATTGTCATAGATAATAGCAGACGCTCCCTTATTGTCAGACGAAAGAAAGAAATGGTCCAAATTTTGGACCCTGTGCAATACGGAGAAATCTACCCAATCAACATTTCGCAGGAAGTGTGGAACTATCGCAAACCGCATGTGTGTAGACTCAGTTATAATTTTACATTCGACTATTTTGTGATCACATCCACGGAGACCGTCAATTACATCAGTAGCTATCTATGAGGTGCCTGAGGTTTAAAGTAAGTCTAATATATTTTTCCCTTGGTAGCCGCTAGAACATGTTGATCCCAACCACCAGTGATGAGGGAGTTATGAACTCAGCATATTTTGCGTTTGTCACTAGGCTTGACCAACATATATATGGTAGGTAGAAATCTCCAACTACGACTTTATCAAAAGAATCAAGTTCCGATATGTCATTGAAGATGTCAACCAGCTGGTACTTATCGCTGAAGCTGGCCCCGGATAAGCGGTATATACAGCCTACAAGAGTTCGCTTAGTACCGAAGGACAAGAGTAACCAAGCGGAATCAATAGTGAGGCATATAAGTGGATGTGTGAATTCAGAAACAAGGAGTTTCTGTGAGTAGTAAATTATGCAACCACCTCCTCTGCCTTGCTTTCGATCACTTCTAATAAGCTTGTAACCTTCGATGGAAGGCAGCTGGTTTGGCATAGAATCATGACCCCATGTTCCAGTGAGTAAAATCATATCAGGTTTATCCAGAGTTATGAAGGTGCGGAGTAAATGCAGTTTATTCAACAGAGAACGGATATTAAGTATCATCAGTCTTAAAAAGTCCTGGCGGTGATCATCATTCCAAGCAGTATTTACTCTTGCAATCACACTAGTACTGGAGCCTACCGCAGCAGATCCCTTTCCGTGAGATTCGCCAGTCCTATGTGGATTAGAGCGGGTGGGAGAATGGGTGGAAAAAGCAAAAGGAATGCTGTGGTAATTTGAGGCGATTGAGTTTAAGTCGATTGGTTGTTATTGTCGAAGGGCTATCAGAAGGCATTGTGAGAAGAGGAGGCGGAAGAGAGTATGAATCAGGACATAAATAAGTGGTCTGTGTTTAAGCAAAGCCATGTACAGGCCTTCCACGAGAACAGCCTTGGTACATCGCCGGAACAATGGGGAATCGTGACTTGCCACTCTCTGCAGCTGCATAATTATGCACGACTGTCATTGGGACACGGGGAGTCACATTTCCAGCACGAAGGCCCCGGTTTGGTCTAAGACACTTAGGGCGCGATCCATGACCGCTGCTGTCATATCTACTCAGAATGTCAATGGGCCGTAACGTACATTCACTGGAGCTATCGACAGTCCCATTTGATGTTTTTGGTCTTGTATCTGTTTCAGTAGTGGGGTGGGGATTGATCCCAATCCCTACTGTTTTGTCAGAACGTGGTGCACCGAGTGAATCTGCACTATTTCTTATGTCCAGAAGACTAAGGTGGTCTGGAGGCGTGAGCATCTCAATTTCCGCTATGCTGTCGCCAACCTTAGTTTCGCTCGTGTGCAGCTTGGTCTTGCTAACATTAGCTGCGTTTTTAGAGGGGGAGGAGCAAACACTGTTGAATGACCTTATTTGCACTCCAGGAAACGAGCAAGGCGGATGACTCTGCTTCGGCTCTGGCGAGACATTCGTTATACTCATGCGTTGAAGCTCACATTGCATAGGTGACCTGTCTTCAAATAGATTAACTTTGCAAAATTTCAGAACCGATCTTAAATTATTATGACTTTTGATAAACGAAGTTGCAATAATTTCGCTACGAAAGCTGAACAGATTCGGACCAGGTAAGCGCAAAATGTTTTTTCTCAAGATTTTACAACTAATATCGGTCTCAGCCATGTTGCACGCCCTCGACACTGTATGCCTAATGTTGTCAATAGCGATATTGTCAGCTATGTTAAGGGCGATTGCGTTTTTTCCCTTCTGCATCTTTAGGTAACCTCAGAGGCGACTGCATTTAGGAAGTTTAACGCTCCAATTTTGCGCTTTTGCGTTGGATTAGCCGGAAACTGAATTATGTATGAAATTGAAATAAGGATATCTCGGAATGAGTCAGACAACTTTATTTTCTCATTTTGTTCCGCTAATTGTTCCTCCAACATCTTTATTTTGGCTGAGAATGGAGATATAAAGTCGACAACACCAATTGAACTCTCTGTCGTTTGCCCTTTGGAATTATTTACCTGCTCTTGTATCCCAGGCGGCTCGGAATATGTGCAACAGTGCACAGTTTCCTCCACACTTGTTATTTACCGTGATTATTCGGTTTTACACACGCTTTTTACTCATTGCACGAGTGTAAATTACAGTCATCTATCTTCTAAATGAAGATAAAACCTATCTATGGTAGTATATGTAGTATATGCCATAGCCAAGCGTGAATTCTGGGGTAACAAAGGTCGCTAATATCCAGTGATTTACCTATTCAAGTCAACAAACAGGCCACTGTTTCAAGTGCAAACAATGATACAAACCAACTGGATGAAAGAGTGCTCAGTTGTCCAAATTAAGCCAAAGGTAGATTGTGCTTCAGTAATTGACCGCTCCGTGCACAGGTATCCCTGAGTTCAACCCCATGATGTGCGGTTTCACGTTATGCCCCAGGTTCCAACAGGCGCACAAGCACAAATCCAGCCAAACAAAGAGATTTGCGTGTGTTCGATAGAAGGCGTTTCACGATGCGGCGTGAGAGCTATTGGTCAACCAAGTCAGTGTACGAAGATGCAATTGGTTTAATCGCCTTGTGCAGCTACCGACTCGATGTGTTTAGGTCTCCTGAAGTAGACCTAGCAATAAGCTTTCCGGTAATTCCAAAAAATCTTGATTAAGGTAGAAAAGTGCTGCACTCGTAGGCGAACGACAGCGCTGAAACATAGCCAGAATTGAAAACCGGCGTTAGACGTTGTTCCGTTCATAGTAGCCTAGAGAAAGTTTGCGCAATGGGTAGGTCTGATCGAGCCCGAGTGCATGAGTTTACGCAGGCCGCTGTGCAAAATAATTTGAATCGGGAAACTTGAAAAGTCTGGAGCATCGAAAAAATTCAGACCAGCACGTCACTTCACGTCACGTACTACATCGTCATCCAAACGGCTTAGTCGTTTTGTGTCCATTATTACTATTTCCGAAACAGTCTTGACGGAAATTATCCTTACTAAGCATTTGATGTTAGTCTCACAATCCGTGACACGACCTAGGGTCCAGCGCCCACAAGGCATATTTTCAGTCCCGACTAGTAATATGTCACCGACGATCCACTCCAGTTATATGTGTAGCCGTTACTAGCATATTTGCATGGTTGTGAGGTATTCTTGTAGCCGTTTTCGCCAATACCTACTAGCAATATAGATCTGCTGTTTCCAACACTTCTCACGCCATTACCTAATGTCTGAAGTTTGAATTTCTAATACTGCGCGACAAACCACAGAAGCTGTTGGATGTCAGCAGGGACTCGTCTCGAATATCGATTGTCGTCCTTACTTAGGGGCGATGGTTTAGTATTCATTCGATTTCAACATATATGGTAGAAAGTGAGTTCTATTGCACTGTCGGTTCCAAATCCAGGATTCAACATGCTGGCCAACAACGGAGGGCGATTATTTGTTCGACAACTACATCTTTCCTCAAATGTACTACGCATATGCAAAGCTTAAGGTAGATAGCTCGGTTTAGGCTTGGTAACCTTTTCTAAAACACGATCTGATTGACTTGTATATCCCGAAGCAAAGGGAAGCCAAAATCTGAGGATATTGTATTACCTGCCATGGCATCTGTGGATGAAGGCCCAAAGTGTGTTTACGTGGTCACCACATTCAGACGTACCATATCTTGTAAAATCCTGTTCAGATCTGCCGGCATCTTTGAAAACAGCCGCAGCACAAAATTGAGCGTTCACAAACTGAAACTGGTCACCCAATACATTCGTTTGGAATGCTGCCGAAAACAGTTGTTCCTTCTCACCTGTCAACTGCGGAACACTCTTCAGACTGTCACGCGTCCAGGTTACCCATTTGAAAGCAGCAGCTCGAAGATGCATTACACTACCTGCGTTGGTTGATTTGATTTATGTTCAAGGAGCGACCACAAGGCGCAGACAAACATTGCGCTTACCAAGCCACACGAAATGAGGGGTAGGCGCATTTACTTGTATGATAACATGAACACTATGGCGAGTGCAAATATGCACGTTCCAATTTAGTGTGATTTTTTACTTTTTCGTAATCCACAAAGACCACTCCACGGAATCGCTTAAGTCTTGGCTTTATTATTAGTATTGTGTACTTGTATAATCATGCTTTCTAGAAAATTATCCAATAGTCATTGTGACTCAGTTAATAAAAAACATGTAGCTTTTTTCACACTTATGTGAACCCGTTTATTTGTTTCTAATTATTTCAAGACCGCAACGAGAATATTTGTTTAGAGCTAAAGGACCGAAATGTGATTTCCTTATATTTTTTCACATATTCTTCGGATAAAATAATGAAACCATGTAAAATTATGCTACCTCGTTATATCATGAATTAACGGAACACAATTTAACATAACTTATAGATTTTTTATTTGTTGCTTTTTCCGAATTGTATTTTCTAATAACACTGCCTGTCTGCATGATTGTGGAACCTTTATTATTCTCAGTTAGCACAGATAAATTTCCGGCACACAAAATTTTGTTGAATTATCCCGTATGGTTTTAAACATGAACAGTGTTAGTCTTACAACTTGCTAATGTACATTTGTAATTCATATTTGTTAGCGTTTCGACTGTTTCCAAGATTATTTAAAATATCTAAACCTCATGGATGTGAATCAAGAGGTGAACTTAGAAGGCTAAAAATGTTGGCCCAGATTTCCTCGCAATGCTGCTGTAAACAGGAAAACTAGTAGCTCAGTTCGACTGCTGAGACGATTGGACTTCCGATGCCATTTGCGCATAGATGTTGTTGGTGGAAACTGTGACTTCCAGAGACCATGCACTGCCCTCTGCATGGGTGATAATCTGGATAGAAATGGATAGTGATTCATTAGAAAGAACAATTAGTATGCATGTTGAGATTGCTTGCCATCTTTCACGGCAGCCCTTTAGGATAGACTACAGACTATTAGCGCTATCTGCTGGCGGCAGGTGTTTTGTTCTTGTTAGGTGAGAAGCATGCTTGCCATTGACGAACCTCAGTAGAGAAATACTGCCGTTCGATGCTATTCTGAAATGATAGCAGAACCATCTAGTTTTAAAAAGTCCGGCCAATCCACTTTAGGAGCTCCTAATCATCACAACCAAACCATCCCTAATTATACTCTGAGGCCTAAGATAGTTTGTTATCCCATGTCTTAAATTGTCGGCTAAGAGATTTTTACCATATGCCCCTCATACACTGGTGCAGCGGGTGAGTGACGGTGATAGCTATCAATGTCACTTAGAATATCAAGCTGGTCAAATAGATCAGTGGGACAGAGGACAAACGGATACCAACTGCATCTAACATCAGGCCTAGTGCGTCTTGCAATGCATATCAAGGAATAGAGAGAAGGCTTATACATAGAAAATAAATGGAAAATCAGTTGCAGAGAAAGTGACCATATTTCTGTTAAGGTAATCGTTACTAATGAAGCGATCCTACACTCCAACTACTACAACCATACTCGCTTGGAATTGTATGGGAAACTAATGGCGAAAATAAATGTACACTTTGTTGTCCGTGCTCATCCCATTTCCCAGTTGGAGTGAAAAACTGAGTTTATCTTGACTATTATATGTTTATAACAATGGGTGTATTTATTATTGAGCAAAGTGTTTGGTTTCCCTAATGCGCTGCCCAAAAGTTAACGACTGGGAAAAGGGAAATTTTTAACTGCTTTTAAGGATTCGGCGTGGGAAAACATCTAAGGATATACTAGTAGATTAGCTTTTCTTTCCGACGCGTGCAAGCGCTGTAAACAGAATAAAATTTACGCTATACTATGGAAAACTGCTGATCGTAGCAGAACTTCCCAACTGTTAATAAAATACAGTATTTTATATAGTCGTCTTACAAGCTCCTAGGCAGATAAGCTCACTCAGATCTGGGAGCGCTAACATATGAACGGGGAACAACAAATCGCCTCGAAGGACCTATATCACACGCAGGCATTTCAAATATGTATATGCTTTCAGCAACGTTTTCACTAAGCATAACAGAAAATGCCATTAATATCGCATTCTTCGGAGAATTTTTCAAGTTAAATAATAGCAGAGCGTGCAATATTTATACGCTCACTGAAGCTGCAATCAATTAAACCAATCTGGTAATCAAAAGCCAACTCACGTGTCTGCGATTATGGACAAAGGAAGAAAACCTTTTTGCATCCAATGACATCAGGCACTAAAGTATTAAAAATGTCCGTTGGCCAACCAGTAAAGTAAAAAAGCAATAGAACGCTTACTCTGAGCCGATGGCCGTGTCTGGAGATTGTATTGAAGATTTGTTAAAATGTTTATGGAATTTTTAAAAAAAATAGCATCACATATTTTTTCCCTGCCTGCGGCAATCCATTCCGGATTGTATTGAGATTTGGTTTTAAAGCCTTCTCTATTTATTTGAAAGATTATTGTAAGAAAATTACGTTAGAAAAAGCAAACAGAGTATCTGAAATGTTGTGTGTCAGATTGGTGGCATACATCTCAACCGAAGAAATTTACTATGGTGCGCGTACAAGCATAAAAGTTTCATAAATGTATATTGGTATGGGCAAAATGCCATGACATCTTATTGAACAATAGAAAACCATGACCTGGATATAGGGATACCAAATGCGGTTCAGAAAAAAAATGACTGCATGGAAGAGAAACTTCACAGTTTTTTCCTGTTTGGTTACAATTTGCGCGTAACATAAATGCATATGTAGGTAGGTTAGGGTGTTAAGTTGATGGACGTAAGGTTCCTTGAGCTAGACATTCCTACTGCAAATGTTTAAGCACTAATCAAATTGAAACATAAATGCGCTAGTATGTAGCGGTATCGAGCAGCTCGTCCGTTTAGACCAGCTAACTGTCAATCTGAGTTCAAATGGTTCGACGAGCATTTGAAGATAGAAACTGATTTCTTTTGATTCATAACTCGTGATCTTCTCAAGCGTACCACTGCGGTTCACAATGTCATCCGATTTGCATTTCGGGCGTTCTGTTCCGTCAGATGTAGTTGATTATGTTAATTGTCTTTCATCCGTACTGTCGCAAATATAGCATCTCTTTATATGAGTCGATTGACAGAATTGTCCTTGGAATAGCAATCTTCTAAGGAGTATGTAGATTGTTTTGAATTTTCAAATGCTAGGAGTTTTACTTTCTTTAAGTCGAAGTGATGGCCTTCGTGATCCTCTTGTATGAATATTATGAAATGTAAGCCATTTCCCATTATGGCCGCTTTGCTTTCGGTGATCCATATAAACAGTTTCCTTCCCGCTTGTCCGATGCAGTGCTTGGAACATCCTTTGCAGTTTCTCTGTTCGAATACATCGTTCTGACTGCCTTATTTGCGTTTGTCTTGAGGTTTTGCACTTAATCAACCTAAATTAGCATTGGCTTTTATGAGACCAAGATTCTGTGTAGCTAAAGCAATCTCGATGATAATTTAGACGCCATACAGATATTAGGAAGCACAGATCGTTCCGCTCCCTGTTCTCGCTTTTTTGAAGGCACGTTTTTAATCAGACTTTCTCTAATAAAATCCTTTTATACGCGTTGCATTGCAATAGTGGATACAGATATTTCCCTTTTGTCTTCCTCAATTCTACTTTTCTGCAATGTATTTAGACTGTTTCGAAAAGGCTTTGGATGCAGCTTACCCAGTGATTAAATGTGTGGTTTTCCTGAAGCTTTAGTAATTGATCTGTTTGCATCTTCTTCCTAATTACACGTGTTTGCAATTTTCCGTCTGTATTCCTGTATTCCTGCATACAAGCATGGAAATTCGTACTCAAATTGCATGCAAAACTGGATACCTTTAAATGTGCTGTTGAAAAGCATACATGCATTTTGTATGGAATAACATATCATAATGGCAAACCTATCGTCCACGTCCCAAATCCATAATTTCTGTTTGATCAACGAATGGTGATGCGTTCAAATTTCTGTATCCTCGCTTCTGCAACAGGTCCTGTTTTTGGTGACACAATAGACGTTCGTTTTATTGCTGGTACACTAGCCCATCAAAGTAGAAACAAGTGAACATGCAGAAATCCAAGATTTTTCATACACCCTCTGTCTTGAGGTTTCCTATCTTGTCGGGCAAATTTTGTAGTAATTCCAATGGGCTATTTCGCAATTCAGTGGTACCTCATGTAAATAGTGCGATGATTTCAAACGAAATCCGCCTGACACCATAGGAAACCTTAAGCCAAAAGTATGTTGGGAATCCTAGAATATGGAGATTGGAAACAAGCTAGGTACATCTCGGGAGCCGGTTAATCTACGGCCAATTAAACCAAGCGGCACGTTGAACTAGATGCTATATACGCGACTGAACGGATAAAAAACATCTAACTTAATCAACTTAGTCTGATGGAACAGAACGCCGGACACGCAAATCGGACGACGAGGTCAACTGCAGAGGTACCCTTGCTAACATCACAATAAACGAATCAGAGGAATCAATTTCTGGGGTCATGTGCCAGTCGAGCAATTCGAAGTTGGATTGATGGCTCGCTGAATCAAACGAATGATCAATCACCCTCCCTAACGCCTCGCACCTGGCCGCTCAAGGGAGCTACATCTTAACGCAGGGGTGATGTCAACTCGAGGGGTGAAAAACTTTGCAGCAGATTTAACGAACATAGGAAACACAACAAACACTAACTACATTTTGTTGTTTTGAGGAAATTTGTAGCTCATTTTGATGGTTTGTTTGTGTCTCTTGTTTATATTTGGATGGGGGAGTTGCGATATATTCTACTAGTTAGCATATGCGTAAACGTGCCGCTGTTAGATGTGTTTAGCATTTCCATGGAAACGAACCCAATCAAAAAAAGATTATATGACTAGGCAATGATTGAAACTTCTGCAAGCATAGCGGATATCAATTATAACATACCTGGGCACTATGATTTTTGTTTCACTGTCAGCCTTTTCGGTGAGAATATTATGATCAACCGACAGCATTTTCAATATTTTAGAATATGTCCATTGGGAACTTTTGTTTTACGTTGCTTTACCACCCTGATAAAAGTAGCTTGTCTGTGTACAATTTTTTATGGACAGTTGGCCAGTGTTAATGCGTCGGCTTTTTGCGGACTGAATGAGAAACTACTGCGACGGTTTACATTAGTATGGAATTTCCAGCATGCGAAATGGCAATCAGCAACCACCAGGCCGCCATGACTCCCAAAAGAACACTTTAAAACGTCCTATTTTGTGCATGAAGAATGGACGCCTAAGGATTGCTCACCACACAAGTAATAGACTCAGAAAGAAACCCGCGCCACGGAATCTCAAAAAGGGGTGCGAAGTTGACTGGGTTTTGTTGATCAGTACCGTTGCAATATGCATGTAGTATGTTCGAAATAATAAACATATTCGCTTGTACCAAGAGTTGTCATAGGGTGTTGCTTTGATAAATTATCGGCAAATATTAATCCATTCGGATGAAACGAACCGCGGCGGCATGTACCGCGTTATGCGCATACCGATTAGCACAGACCCTTTGCTATGTTTGAACTAGAGAAACTGAAATTCGCTATTTGTAATGAATTCAGGTGCTATTTATTTGGATAATTTCATGCAGGATTTTTAACATGGGATTAAGATTATATGAAGGATTTGTCTATAGTCTATTCTATAGCCTATATAGTTTATAAAGACCACAAAAGCGGATGGTTAGAAATTCAAACATTTGCATCCAATTCTTATATCCAAAAACGGAAAAGGTATTATTTATCATCACATTTGAGACTGATGGACATGCAGATGAGTATTGTATCGCAAACCGTTTTCCAAACCAGGAAGTTTTGGAATCCACCCCACAATTTTAATGTTAGATGGCGAAAACTTACCTATGGTTATGTTGAACACTTTTACGTCGGCAACAACATTTGGCTAATTGCCACGGTAGAAAAATCCCATAATTGTCATAAAACACAAAGTTGGTCCGCGAGATCTTACGTCAAACTTTAGACAATAAACTATAATTCCTCAACTGCTAAAGTCTTAGTAATATTGTCACGCATCGTCTAACACAGTTTCTGACAAAACCTACTCATCTGTTCCCAATATGGGTTCACAATAAAATATTCCGTGTCACTTGGGAGTTACAATTTCCAGATCAGGTCCGAGTAACAAATCCTTGTAACATTTACATCATGATCGTTTTTCTGCACCTAAAATCATTTAACTGTTCACCAGACAAACTACTGTTTGCTATGCTTCAGTTCAAGATACCTTGCAATGGCTGGTTTTACACTTAACTGAATGACCGAAGAACCATATTACAGATAGAACAACACCGTTATATCAGGGTAACGTAGAGGCAGCTCGTGCATATTTACAAGGTAAGCGTGGAAGAAAGCACTGTTTGAACGACTTGGAAGCAATATTTAACGTCGGCTGACTGAGAGATATGCAACGAGCCAAATTAAATCAATCACATTTGGCTCAGTGTAGCTAACCCAAACAAACATTATTTTGCTCCCAGTCATGTCACTGATTGTGTCGTTCAGGAGTGTTATTGCGCACATTTGCTGATATCATTAATTAACATTCATATTTCTTTGTGTACGATATCAAACTTGTTTACTCATTTCCAGTTGACAACCTGGAACTATGTCTACAATATATACGAGGAGAGCTGTCTTACAAAAAACAATGGAGCAATAGCAGGTATTGAGGATTTCGCTTGATATATCTTAAATCTTAAGACAAGTATGCGACTTACGATATTGATCCGATTCGCTTACTAATACCCCGATCCCAATTGCGTATATTTTGGCGAACTCGGAATTCAATATTCTCGCAATTTTAACTTCTCAAGACACACGCTAAACCAGCAACAGAAACGAACCAACGAAGATTACATTACTAAGTCATGTTCGCTTTATCAAACACGCCCTAAATCATTTGCACTCATGGTAATTCACAATACCGTACTACAACGTCAAACATTGTCACCAACACAAGTCAGATATATACTTTTTCAAATTTAGTTGGATTTATTCCAAACCAAAATAGATATAAAGAAAGCCACTTTGAACTTTTTGCAAAACAAATATGACGCTTGGCAGAAATCATTTGACATTTTGCAAACAACTGTGGAAGTTTTGTAAAGATATTCCAAACATTGAACTCTTAGCAAAAAAACAGCAAGTTGTTGGCAAGAAATTAGGAGTAAAGCTTTCAAACGATGTTCATACCACCTTGTATTCAAGCTGATGTAACCCATTTGTGAAATCAGCGGGTGTCACTGCAAACTCTTCCTTGATCATGAAGCTAAATCACTTAGATTAAAGATGGTGACGGAGTATCCCTCTTCTTCCTAACCTTCGTGATATTTTTATGTGTCTGTGCTTCTACGCATGCATAGACAATGTAGCACTGACTAATCAACTTACCAATACAATTCTGTCACTGTGTAGCTCAGAACGTAAATAATGCCAAAACACACCGACAGCAGAGGCAGGACATAATTGTCACACTATTTTTGGCGTTATGAGCTCTATACAACAACCTGAACTGGACCCAGGCTCTGCGTCATCGGTCCTACAAAAATACGACCGGCAGCTGAACCTCCAAGCGCCGGCATGGACCCTCACCGGAAACCAGCTTTCACAAACACGCTTCTGACTACCGATGTCCTCACCTGCTTGTATACCGATACACAAGGGATTTTCAGCAAGTTAACCGAACTTCGTATTCGTCAGGTCTCCACGCCTTGAGACATAGTTATGGTCACCGAAACAAGGCTGAACACGGAGATCACGGATGCTTAGGTTACACTACCCGGCATGACTTACATACGAAACGATCCGCCTTGCAGAGGAGGGGGAATGCTCCTGTATTATCGATCCGACCTGCATGATTATGTCATTGAGGAAGCAGAAACGAAAGGCATTGATTCTCTTTAGTGTCGTATGCGCCTAAGATGTGGTGATGTGTGTTTATTAACAATAGTTTACCGCCCTCCAACATCCACCACCGAAATGGATCGATGCCTAGCTTCTGCGATGAAACGAGTCCTGGCACGATCATACAGTCACGTCCTTCTGGTGAAAGACTTCAACCTGCTGGCCATCAAAGTTCCAGTATTGCACAGCGAATAATTCAAGGCGGACTTGCAAGAGGTGATCACCGATGTACATCTGTACAACCATTAGCTCGGAATGCAGGTACCGACAATGTGGAAACATGGACAAGTCCTTCTTATTTACAAAAGTGGTATACGTTCAGAACACTCGAACAACTATGTCTAATCAATCTCCTTTCAGTTGTATCCCAGTTGTATAATAATGGAAAGTATAATTGCAGAGGCGCTCGTGGGACATCTTGAGAGCAACAACATCTTAGTGACACAGCAACATGGATTCCGCCAAAATCGATCCTGGACTACAAAATTGATCCTAGCCCCAAGCAAGGTGAAGATAGCCAACTGATGGCATAGTGGGATCGACATTTTCTACCTTGACTTCTCGAAAGCGTTTGAGCATTTGGACAACCGCATTCTCATTCACAAGCTTCGACGCCATGAAATCGGTAACCAAAGACTCGGTTGGATTGGCAAATTCTTCGCTCAACGTCAGTTGAATGTGAGTCGGCAGCTCCAATTCCAATCTAACAGAGGTCCAGTGCGGCGTGCTTTAAGTATCGTTTATTCCTCACATTCATTAACCATCTTGCCAGCGTATTGTTGCCGAATGTCTCACTATGTGCAGATGATATCAAAATTTGGCATGCTATCAGGTCATCGGATGATCACACGGCATTGCAGAACAATCTTAACAAGGTTTACGCTTGGTCATCCGACAATCGGTTCTGGTTCAAAGTGACCAAGCGCAAAGTCGTAAGCATACGCCATAAGCTTATCCATGAATATCGACTTTAGGACCAGGAGTTACAACCTGCTTCCAGCAGACTATGCCCTTGGGTGATCGTAATGAACGCTCCTGGTTGCTCGAGACCGGCTGAAAAAACAACAAAAAGAAGCAGTCAAAATCTTGGACTATTACGGAGGGTTTTCGTGAATTTTAAGCCATGAATCAGCAAAAGCTGAACGCATACATGAGGCCTCATGTGGACTGTGTGATCCCTGCCTGGGGTCACCGTCGCAAGCGCGACCAAACTCGTTAGAGGATTGTTTCACCTCTCCTACCAACGCAGACTGCAGTCCCTGATATTGTACACTTAGTGAATATCGACGTCAGCGAGGAGAGCTAATCATGTTTTACTTAATACTGACGAACTTAACTAACCCATGTCGTAATCTGTTGCAGCTAAACTAAAATATCTACCTAAAAGTCCATCATCTCAAACTGGCTACCAACTAAATTCGACTTGATGGTCGAGGCAACGTTTTCTCCATCTGTGCAACCCGTGTCTGGAATGCCCTACGACTCGCGTTATCGTTGCCCCTACACTAACGCTTTCCAAAAAGCATTTTGTTGAAAGACTTCCAACTTGCATTACTTGATATAGCCCGTTTTACTTGGAGGACGAAACAACACGAAATAAATATTCGCTTAGCGGCCTTCTCCGCTGCCCGGCGATGTGAATACATGAAGAATTGTCCATGTGATTAGCCTGGATGTATCTAAACTGTATTAATATACCAGATGTATCAGATGGAGAAACAAACGAGGGAACGTCGTCGTTTTTGTTTTAATTTCTCACGCACATACTAAACAATAACAGCGTTCTATAAACGTTTTGTTGCGCACATCCCATTCCCACTTAAATGATCGTTATGCAGTAGTGCATTTAAGTCGGTAGACACTTAGAATAACGATTTACTTATTCGATGATCCTACAAAAATTAATTTTTCTCCAACCGTTATACGAGACTTGACAAGAACATGCTTTTTAACCATTAATAAATCATTGTTCATTGTTTATTGTTAATCGTAAAGCAGCTGCTAGGTGGTAGTCGTTTTCTGGTGTAAAGTTAATGGGGCGGAACACCAAAACAATAAGGCAAGCACCCCTGCCTTTTAAATACAAACGGCACCAAAGAGGTTCTTGAAACTTCAACTCTGAATTCTCGACCGTTTCGCAAGGTAAGTCGCTTCGGTACTCCATGATTAACCCACCTTTTTTGTGAGCCTATTATTCTGGATCAGCGACATGCATGGTAACCAAACTTCAGTGTGCGTCATTCCCGTGTGCAACCACACCTTGATGATACTTATGACATCATATGACCCTGAATCTTGGCGATCTCTCAGTTTAGCCATTAAATTAAAACGATCCTTAGCATTCGTATACAAGCAGGCCAGTTTCTCGGTCTCTAGGAGGCCACAGATGGGTGAAGGAATCATGTGTGGGAGCATGCCGACCGATGGGAGGTCGGCAGATGCTCATTTTTGATGGGATAATGACACTTCGTTTGCAACTTCATTGGGCCAAGATGCCTCCGGACCCGTGTAGACCTACGTCAGATTCAATAAAGCAGCAGTCTAGTTAGGCTTCTGTACATTCGTCGGCATGCTTGCTGCTTCAGACGCCTTAATATTTGAGCTGTGCAAAGCTTCTACGACCTTTAACCTGATATGAGAAGGAAGCATTTGCCGAATTCTTCACTATCGATCAAAAATATCCATTGCTGCTTAAACTGAATGAACCACGTTTTATGATTCTGGGACCAGAGTTTCTAGAATTTAGTGTGAGAGGTATCCTGGTGAGCGATAGCGCTAAAATTATCTCCAAAGAAAGTGTTTCACGAATAAACCACCAATGTTCCAAATCGTGCTTACCGGTTCCTTGAACAATTTTGAAGGATGTTCTGGCACGCCCTGTATGAAGATTGGGTTTAGGCGGTCTTGCATGCTGTGTCCCTCTTCGGGGTTGCTTTTTTATTTTCGCGCGCTACAAGTAACATCTGGATAAATGCATATCCCACAAGATCTGTATTTTAGCGCGGTTGCGGAGTGTAAAACGTTTTCAACGTCGGTGGAGGATACTTTTGTTAGTCAAGTATGTTTGAATTCTGCATGGTGTGGCAAGTTCGAAAGACCATAATATTCAATAGGTTTATGGGCTTCACCTTGACACTCATCTGCATGTGCCTTGAGTTCCATTGGTCTCGGTCGTTCAATAACTTAATCCGCAGTGTGATGGCGGTAGGTCAGAGACAGCTGAACATACAACAGCCCGGGCACTATTGCTGGATCCCTTTTACTTTGGTCTACTATGTATGGTACTCGTTTGTCCTGACCTGCTGAAAGTGTTGATTGTTTGCTGTTTGTCCCTCTATTCCCGTTAACGGTGTTTACAACAGATGAGGTAACAACGGCCATCTCCCGGTGGACTTTTGCAGCAATCTCTGCATATGTAACGGATGTCCCGGGGGAATTCTTCTTGACAAGAGACATTTTAGCTACAGATGCTGATGGTGGGATTTCGGGCGCCACCTACTTGTTAATGCTAAATGTCAGGTCTATTAGAATTTACTTAACCAGACGTTTCGAGTGGTGTCTGATTTTTGTTGCCGCGAGTATTGTTTGACGCTCGTAGGTACGGTCTTTTTTCGCCCGGCGTTCTACTAAAGTTGGAAAAGAACGGAGATGTGGACGTGGCTGATTTCGGTTCAGGAAAAACGGCGTTGCAGCATTCCGTTGCTTAGAAACCGCTACTCTTCCGTAGTGCAACTTCGATTCCATTGAATTAACCTTATCGTTTATCCTCTGCTGGACTTTTGAGGTAAACCGGTCGCACTTCTGGGCTATTATAAGCAAGCACTTAACGAGCCGGATGATGGCGCACGCAATACAGAGACAAAGTGCATTTGGAATGTATTTCGCTTTCGTACCTCTTGTTGGGACACATTTGCACATTTCGTAAGATGTCATTCCAAACAGTGCGAGCAAGCCAGACCGATTTTAACTTATCGCTGACGTGCTCTTAACCCGCAAATGCTTTTCGCTTAGAGTCTTTTCGGTTTTGCATTTCGGCCATTCAACGTGACGTCGTTACCTGACCCACTGGGTTGGTTAGTGTTCTGTACTTTTCCAGCTTTGAGAGCCGCGCACATCGGTCAGGCGATTGTGGTGGTTGAAAGGTCAAATGAGCGGTCGGCGTGGTTGCGCTGTCCGTGTGACGGGTTATGCAGGCGCACTGGCTGACAATGTCACAAGAAATGGCGAGTGACTGGAACCTGCCAACTTGAGACTACATATTATTTCACAGCTATGATGAGAAACGCGGGATAGAGATAAACTTAGGCTTTTCGGAATGCTTTGAGATTTCCGTATCGAATAATGTTATACAGAATGTCAATCGGCTGAAAGTGATTAGGTTAAACGCTTGCGTTTAATCACGGATGCCTGTGAAAACGGTTATTGATGATAGGTCCACGTTTGATGGCACTGTGTAGGGCTGGTAAACCCGGTTAAACGAGCGTACGTTAACAAAGCTGCGAGAAGATGGAGAGATAATAGAGGGCAGTAGTCTAAATGAACCAGGAGCACGCACGCCACGCGTGTATGGGACAACCTTGATTCCTCGCACTAGAGTCCTTGGTCAACTTCTGGATACAGCTACCAACACTTATGGCAGAGATTGGGTGGCAAACCAGAATTCCGTGACTGTACGTTGCCCTACGAGTGGTAAGTTAATCACATGAGAAGTGTTGGTTACGAACACAGCCACCATCTGCTTGGTCACATTGCGTTCAAACCAGCATACATAAAAGCGGTGCCAGACCAGAGGCTATGCACTGAGCCTATTATTGCTTGGTCTCAAAGTTTAAACTGTACACCCGGGTCTAATCAGCAATGAGGATCTGTTAGACAGCATTGAAACGTCCACTATCAAACCTGCCAGGCATGGGGCTGCACCAGTTCACACGAGATGCTTTGTGATCCTCACTGTGTTGATGCGGTGCTCAAAGGACGAAAATATTTTTGAGGCGTAGGTTCTCATTTAGCATTTTGAAGATTGATCTCGATAAGACACCGATGGATTGCCCAACTCTACTAAAAATTGACAGATATAAGGAAGACGTACTACTGATTATGCCAAGCAAATTGAAGCCTCAGACTAATAGTTTTATGGTCACGCGGACCACTATCTGTTTTGAAAGCTGTTGTGACATACTATCAAGTAATTGCATCAAAAGCCCTCTACTCATGAGTGCGTGTCTTATTAATTATTCTTTTATGGCTTGTGCCCTGAAAATTGCGTTATTCGGGTCGCCAAGATTTTCATCGTGTCAAATGAGGGTATTACTTGTCAGCGAATGATTAAAATGCCTTCTACCATGTGAACAATATTGTGTTCTCTGAACATTTCTCAATTCCCGTACTTTAATTAGTGGGTTAAAAAGTTTTTATTAAAGTATGTATATTTGGTTGGGATTACTTATTTCCAGTATTAATTCTTCGTACAGCCACTAAACATTTTGTGCTTATAGACTGCATAAACTTTCTGGAAACTGGACACCAAATACTGTTTCAGCGTTTTAGAAGGTGAATTTAACTGGCAGTCAAATGCAATGCCTATCGTTCTAATTTTCTTCTCTTGCTGCATATCATTTTGTACATCCTGACTTGGCTAGGAGCATATCCTTCTTTCAACATTCTCCTGCACAGAAAACCTAAAGCGTAGTTTAACGCATGGTTTCATTGAGACTAATACTTTATTCCGTAAGGACCTGAATAACATAAACCGCTCCAGAACATTTGCTTGCTTGACGCACCTAGAGACAATATGTCCTTCATGCCGTCGTTATGTAAGATACCTCTCTCGGGTTAACACAATACAGTTAGATAGTTAACTGTAAAACATTTACACGTAGAACGGGTGAAAGTTGCAATCCATATGAATGGCTGCGTTCTAAATATTGGCGCCATGAAAAGTAAGTTCCTCTTATAACCGCCAAAAATGATTGCAATTGGTCATTTGTAACATTTGTTAAGTCGTCCGGATTTTTGTATGATATTGGAGTGCCTGACGATTGTCTGAAGTAAAACACGGAAACCCAATTTTGGCAACATTTTTCTTCAAGAATCTTTTAATACGATCGTAAGCGCTTCATATGCGCGGCCATCAAAAATGGTGAGCAAATGAAATGATTAAGTTAAAAAATGATCAATCTGAGTTATTAAGAATTGTTCTCTCTTTTACCCAACCATATTTAAAGTGTACCTGCGTTGTTTCATTTCAGAAGACTCAAAAGCAACACACTACAAAAGTTAATTATTTCTCATGCCTCATCATGCTGCATCATTCTTTAAACAAAAATAAGCGTGGTAAGGGCTAAGTCCATTAGAGTAGAAATGAAAACGAATCATAGGAAAACAGTTATACCATTACTATTGTGCGTGTTGAGTTATCAATTAATTGGTGGCTGGTGTTATCGTTTGGGAAAATCTGCTTATTCTCGTCCGAACGTTGGCCACATTAGTTGTACAGTCTTAAATTAAAAATTTTGGGCACATCATCGTTGCAGTTCTGCGACAACAATCAGCCTTGCCCCATATGACGCGGCAATTATGATATTCTACATAGAATTCGGAATAGCTTAGGTCTGTAAACCCTGTGTTTTAATACTGATCAGGTGTTACATCCCAATGTATTACTGCAGTGGCAGCTTGCCACAAATACCCGGATTTGTCTTGGTGTTGTTTGAGGTCGTCTTTAAGATTATTCACAGATATATGCTCGCAGTGAACAAAAGGGAATTCAATTCCTCCAAACACTTATCACAATTCTGATGTGAACGAAAGTAATCAGATAGCAGTGGTTAAAATCGTGTTGTTAAACTTTTTGGAACAATATTAAATGCATGCTTCATCCCCCATACCAAACATAAACATCTGAGCTGACCTCTTACAAGTAATGGCTAAGTGGTTTGAAATTTCTTTGAAGGCTGGGTTCCAGTTCCTACACGTATTTATAAATAAGACGCAACGAAATATTTAATAATAAAATATTGATAGCCTATTTGTTTAATTTTTTACGAAGCTGCTTCTGTGCTTATATACACTATTTAAAGTTTACCGCTGCACCACTAACACTACCATCGAGTGAGCTAGTAATGTGTGGTTTTGCAAGTCTAGTTGGCAAGGCCGACAAGGAAGCTGTTTACTAAAGCCATGTTGTGATTGTCTAATTAGGTTGCTTGATATCAGAAACTGGGAATTCGTAGCCTTTATAACTCTTCCCATAGATTTAATAGGTATAAATTATGGATAATCGGGCGGTAATATGCAACCACCCGTTTTGAGCCTTTTGTATTTCTTGGTACAATTTCAGCGTGTTTTCCGTGATACAGAACTGGGCTGGCCCTAATTGATGGCATATATGTTGCGTAAATAATAGGGAAATCCGGATCTTCGTATTCCGATAAAACTGGTGGAATGCCATCAGGACCAAGATTATAGGACGGCTTCATGTCGCTAAGCAATTTATTAATTTATTAAATATCAAATTTTATATCAAAATACCGCCGGCAGTATGCCGTTTTTATGGTATGGTGCGTTGCTCATTTGTATGGCAGTTGAAGGACAAATGAAAATGATTGTTGAAGACATTACTAATGACTACAGGATCATCCGTTTACCTAGAGTTCGCGATTACAATGTACGTGATCCAGTTGTTGCTGCATCTTCCTTTTTTCCCGAAAAGCTTAACAAGCTCCTCCAGCTTAGTTTAATCTACGAGATCCACATGTTATTGATAACACCATCTCTCAACTCGACAAGATTGTAAGACGCAGATTATACTATGGACCTGATGGAGTTAGATGAAGTCGGGGGATTTCTTATATCAACATTCCAGCTTTTTATCATTTCGTACAGCAAAGATGGCAATGCAAGCGTTTGAAGTACTTGGATGGTTTCTTCAGTAAAACTAGAGCAGTAGTGTAGAAACATATGCTTATAGTATGAAATGATGTTCCAACGGAAACATTTGTGTTGAATTTGAGGAGAAAACTCTCCCACATCATCAAAAATAAAAAATAACAATAACTTTTACGTGTAAAGAAGCGTAGTATTGAAAACCTCGATAAAAATTTGGTTGATATATCAAAATTAAAATATTACTAATAATTTATTATAAAATATAATTGCAACAATTATTACATAAAATATGAAACTATATTCTTGAAAGGTTGCCCTTGGTAGTTCTGCAATCCGCTTAGATTCACAGCATCATGAAAAGCTCCAGGAGTAGGATAGAGATGTAGAGCTACGTGACAAAGTGAGAGCGGATGAGTGAATCATCCAACCTTCATTCAATACTCTTTATGTCGGTGCAGAGACCACCAATTCTGGGACAGCATTCCACAAGTGACAGACTCAAATGGAAACAGAATTTCTGCGACTACCTAGACGGCTATAATACTCTGCGAGTTTTAGTGAGTGGGCCATCAGTGTTCTGTTGGCGCTGTCAAATGAAGTGCGGCACACATAATGTGGGTCTCGCGGAATCAAGTATGCCAAAATCAGGTCGCCTCGTAGTCTGCGATAACATCCGATTGTAGTACAAAACCGCTGCAGCCTCTCTTGGTATAAAAGATTGCGCATTCCAGTAACGTTCTTAGATGCCCGACGTTGTGGCTGCTCCAGTGCCTTTAGGTCGTGTTTCAGCCATGAATGGCAGGCTCGAATTGCGTATTCCACATGGGAGCGAACCTGCGCACTGAGCAATTTTAGAAATATGGTGCTTTTTATTTGTCCAAACACTCGTCGCAACAGCCAGACTTGTTGGTTTCCAGACTTCGAGAACTTTTCGGATTACCTGAAGCAACCCAAGTCAATTGGAACGAGGACACACAAGTCACGTTCGACAGCTGATATTTGGGCTACATCCGTTCAGAGCCGCTATGAGTAGCTGCTTTGATGTCGGATGGAAAACACCTTGCATTTACTAAGGATGAAATGTAGTAAGTGTTTATGGTAGCATTTGTTACGTTGTATCTAAGACTTTATGAAGAAGGTTATGGTAATCGTTCACCTGGAACTTGCGCCAGATCTTGATGTCGTCGGGAACATTAGGAAGTTGGAAGCGATTCCCTGTGTGTTGTCATTAATAAACACCAAAAACAAACGTGGACACAGAAATGAGCCTTGCGGCACGCCACACTCAACTTGTATGGCGTCCAATAAAGAGCACCTAAATCTGACCACTAATTGCCGTTGAAGTAGAAAGTGCGAAATCCAGCCTAGAAGAAGGTCGCCGATCCCGTTATGTTGGAGCTTGGAGAGTATTATCCGATGGTCTAGTCTATTGAATGCCTTTAAATAATCCCAGTGGATCACATCAACGTGTTCTCCAGCGTCAGCTGCCTCGATCAAACTACTACGCATGACCGCTCTCGACGGAAACCGTGCTGCTCAAGTGTCTGGATGTTACAATTTTCCAGATAACACACCAGTGCATCGACAAAAATGCATTCCCTGAAATTGGAGGAAAAGGAAGAACGGATTAGGAGAGGTAGGTGGAGGCATCAGTTCTGCTTCCACATTTGTGAATCGGGGTTATTATTCAAAACTTCCACATAGCGGGAACTTGATTCTTATCTGAGAAGCGCTGGAAATACAGAGTTAAAAGTCCTGCCGGTTGGTTTGCCGTTGCCTCCAACGCCTCTGGACGAATGATGTCGTCACTCTTCTAGCTATATATGCTGGGAGACGTCAGATTTTGTAATATGGCCCCGGCGGTAAAGGTGATGTAGGTTAGTCCTAGGGAGGAAACGACAAAAGTTGGTAAATCGCTTGGTAGCATGACCCTCTGAAAAGTGGGGGCATACTGCATCCGCAGTGTGTTTGCTGCTTCCACAGCCATTATTGTTGAGTTGCCAGCCGTCCTTAGTGGAGGAAATCATTACTTCATATTTCTAAGGCTACTGAGGTTGTTGTACACCCGTCTGCCTTTAGCACTGAATATTTTGCGTTGTTCGGCTGATATGTGTCTTTGTCTTCTCTCAGCTTTTGCGTGCAGTGTTTACGTTGACCTAAGCAGTTGTCCCAAGTTACTGGTGCTGGAGCAATTTTGTACACACGCCAAGCTGCGTTGCGTACTATCATTTATTTTTTGAGTTCTGCTCCAAAAGAAAAACGTTTAGTTTCACTTTTGGCAGACTCTTCTCTCTTAAGCCTCTGCAAGCAGCCGACTGAACTATTTGTGGTCCTGGGGTAAGGCGACTTCCGGCGCTTCTTCGGTACAGAACGACCAAGTTGTAGCGCAGATGAGCTGAACTAATTGATCGTAGCTGGTAGTGGCTCGCAAGGTCTCATCGTTCTCATTGCGTGTTTCCACATAGCAATCGGTGAACTTTGTTCTCTGTTGTATAATTCTTCTTCACATAAAATAATATTTGCAAGCGCTAAAACTGAGTGACTGATCAGTAAAAATGCTCTTTACTTCTGTCAAAACAGAAAGTCTGGGTTGTGGTTGAAATCCAATGAAACGCTGGCCAATCATCCTGCTTAAAACTTGTCCATTTCAAAAGAAAAAAATTGAAATGCTTGTCATCTAAAATAAAGATAAGGCAGAAATCGCTGGTAAGCATAAAACAGTAGTATAATGATAGTTCTGATAATGCTTCACTGATAGGACATTTTAAAATTCATTCAGAAACGCTGTTAAAAGCAATTCAAACGATTGCCTTGCTTGAACTGTAGTTGAAATTCCTGGAGGAATGGTTTACGCCTCAACAAAGTCCTAGAACAATGACACTCGATTCTGTATCTTTTTAACACACCGGGTTCACCAAAAACGGAACACCGATCAGTTGGGAATATTATACCTGCTGTGTTTGAGGTATATGATCCCATTAAACGCTCCGAAAATGTAACATCACTTTATTAATCAGGAAAGTTATTTTTTGAGGCTATCACCTCTGCAGTGACCAACGATAGTCATATTGAAAGGTTGCAGTTTTCTTTCGTGAGGCTGCGAAATGTCTTCGATGCAGGTCTGTCCAATACTTTTTAAAGTTGCAAAAGAAAAACTTGTTTAGATATTCATTTGCATTAGGAGCTTAATCTCTCTTATGTATGATTACATGTCAATGGTACCAAAATCAGCTTTAACATTACTATAGTTTGAGTGCAAGAAATCTTATCACCGACAAACAGCTTGTAACCAATTTATTCCACTACCATCGGGAACTCGGGAATTTCCTCACCTGGTCGACCTAGATGAAAATTTGACCATATGTTACTCAACTTTATCATTGAAGTCCAGTAACAACTGTCGTAAAAATATCGCTTATGATTTCACTCAGTTTCTCCTTAACCCAGCATTACTGCGCAACTCGTCCCCGAACATACAATATAGTTCCATTGCGCAAACAACAATCATACTCACTCCTTGTCGTTCACCAACCAGGTGCATAGAAGCTCTGGTACGACACTGAAAACCTCCTCTCCAAAAAGCTGAGCACCTGTAATAGACAAAACACTGCGGAACAGCCATGTTGTAAAGAACACTTGTAGCGAAATCTTACCTGGCGTCTATACGGGTACTCCTAAGCACAAAAAAATTACTGCTATTCTAAACATTTCACCAAACGCTGTCACCACTGGAAAACTGCAGACAATCGACATACAACCAATCCTGCAGCTTTTAGATATTCACCCTGTCAAGTTCCTAAACTGTGAGCCACTTGCTAATGAACATCAAGTAGCTGAGAGAAATTGGCACAACTAAATTCCTTGCAGACCTCCTCAATATGTAACTAACCTTAACAGGCAAATAGGTTATATGCAATAGTCAGCAAACCATAAACTCAAATTGGCTCGACATCTCTCCAGGTTTTACCCATTCCGAGAATTGGCGTTTTACCAGCTAAACCGCAAAATGACACTAATTCCGCAAATCATTTTTCCCCCGTATCCACAACCCCTCTCCATCCTCTCCAAATACCAACCCATTTGGATCCTGTACCTGGATGTCTGTGGACAACCCATCAGATAAAAAAACCCTTCACTTACTGTTACTTATTTTCCGTTCATTATTAAATAAAATACAATTCGTCCGTAAAAGTATTTGCCTTTATTCTCCTGCTATAATACTCATGATAGAAACATGGTGTTCAGCAGATATGCCAGAAAAATGGTTCGGAATATTAGGTTAGGACATCTTTCCTTATGACCGCCTTAATTTTAGAGGTAGTGGTTGTACAATCTATGTCAAAGACATATACATGGTTTTTTCTTTGGTTGAACCACTTCCACGTTAGACCCCTGACTTGATGTTAATTAATGTTTCTAATTATTCAAGAAATATTTAATAAGTTGCATTTACAGACCCCCATCGTCTACACTGACTGTATCATATGACTTGCTATACACTTTTTCTTTTATTACCGACCTCGTATAAACTAATAAAAGAATCCTTGGGGATTTTAATGACCCCGAAATCCCATGCTGTCTTAACAATAAACCACAAAAACATTACTTTTATATCTACGCTTGGTCGACTGGGATGCATACAACACGTCAGAGCCTACTCCGTTTTTCAACATATTTAATATAATACTATGAGATGTGCAAATCTGTATATTCGCATCAATGACCGATTAAAGGGTAGTGATCATAACGTCGTTGGCTGTTTTTAAAAATTCTTTCTATACTGATAGAATCAGTAACTAATTTCCACCCATTCTTTTCTGTGAATTAGTCACTTTTCTTGAACTTATAAGGTTTTCTAATTGCGAGCCACTTTCTTAGCACAAAAGTTTACGTTGCTTATGATCAGCACTGCCACTGTATTCAGCTTGGTGTTGAAGTTGTGGCCGCAGAACGTACTAAGCTGTTGAAAAGGACTGCTGCAGTTATAAACATCTCAACTAATGTAGCCACCTAACTTCATACAATAAAGAGAAATTGAGGAAAAACGAAAGAATTTACTCTGCTGTTGATCTACACCAGGAAGCTAAAGGCGTTAAACAATGATCATCAAAAAATGCTCTGCTATGAGTAGGTAATTTTACTTAAGGGCGCCAACATGGCAGCCTGCATCGCAAACCTTTTTGAAAATAGGCAGAATAACAACGCAGTCAGCTTAACTCCATTGTAATCTCTGATGGAACTGCCATAACCGATAGTGCGATCACATGTTCGATCTACAATGAATAATGCATGTCTATTTATAGCACCAATGCAAGACGGGATGCTCAATCCAAGCTGATAAACAAAGGCAGTAATACACTCCAAACTGTCGAATTCACATATTGTGATATATGTAACCAACTCAGATTAGTTCGGCCATCACGCTCATCAGGCCTTGACAAAATCCCGCCCATCCTAGTCAAGCAGGGAAGTGCAGACTTCCTCGTGTTTTCGGTTCATATATTTACACTTACTGAGCTCAATAGGGATTATACTTCGCCCCGGAAACAAGTAAGTATAATACCACAAATCAAAAGCGGATCAATGCAAGATGTAAAAAATTACCGTCCGATCTTCCACATATCCGTTATCGCCAGAATCCTGGACATATTAGTTAAAGAAAGCGTAATAAAATAATTGAGTTTTGTATGCATTATCAGTGAACATCAGCTCGGTTTCAAAAATGTAAGCCATGAACTACCTGTCAATGAGATTATTTTGATTATGTGACTAGAGCAGGAGACGGCGTAAGTGCAATCGCTGTAATCTTCCTTGATATCTAAATGGCTTTCGACCGTGTCACACACAAATTATTGTTGCGGAAGCTTATGTCCTATGGAATCACAAACTAGCTTACAGTGTGGTTGAATTCCTACCTCGAGAGTAGACAGCAACTAGTTATGATTGTAACGGATGCATCTGAAGCCACCTCAATCTCTAGTGAAGTAATTCAAGGTAGTGTGCTAGGCCAGCTTTATTCCTAATATATTTCAATTATCTCCTTGATAAAATCTCGTACGAGAAGCCAGTCCTCTCCGCTGATGATGTTAAAATTGTGTGTTGTTCCGCCACTGGTCAACCTAGTCCTAATATAGCTTGTATTCAATCTGACTTGTCCGAATTGGTGCACTAGTATAACTCTTGGAATTTGCAATCTCTACCAATGACAAGTGTAATCAACTGTACCATCGCCGTGGTCTTTCTCCGAACATCCTAACCACAAACAACACCCCTATTCCTGTGTGTGGCGAGGTCTGAGACTTTGGTCTGAGATATCCTGCCTCATTTAATTTTTTAGAAAAAGTTATATTCTTGCAGGCTTCTGCCAGCAAAGTGATAGACTACTTAAACCGAACTCTCATATTGAGGGATTTTATAATTCAAGCCTTTACAATATATGTTAGGCTGAAGCTTGAGTACTGTACGGTAATGTACGGTTGTTTGCAAAATGGGACATTACAGCTCTAGAAACTATTCAACGATCATTCACAAAGAGATTTTTGAACATACTTAACAGAATGATATACCGTATATTTTGTCGATGCTCTAAAACTAGAGCCTAGGGCTCTGCAGACAAAAACTTAACCTGACTTATACTGCTTCTATTCAGTGTAACCTTCAGTGCTAAGTACCATCTCATGTAAATCAGGGAGACTACAGAGGAACACATGTTTAAAAACAACATTTCAGTGAGTAAGTCTTTAGACAGAATAACGTTCTTATCAAGCAAAAAGTAACGTTCTTTGACTTAGGACCGTCGTTGTTGTTTAAGCACTAAACACTAAATTATTGGAATAAACGCAATATTTTTTCCCAGGCAGCTATGTCAATCAAGGGGTAGCATATTGGGAGGAACATCCAAAATAAAAATAGTCTGACTGTCAAACAAATAAATTTTAACTTAAACTGATTGGTATCCGCAGCACTGCTTTCGGAGCTCATTGTCCTATTTATCATGGCGTTAGCTGCCAAGCGTTGTGCACCGAGTTCCTCTACCAGCTCCGCTATCTCTACCTGACGAATCCAAACCAGGACGAAACGGTCAGTTGTGTAGTGTAGGTTTGGGTGCCAGCCACATCGAAACCCTCCACTGCTCTGACCGCCCCAATGATGGTATTGGCAGAGGCGGACTTATCCTACCGACCCCACAATTGAAGTCGTGTGTCGCAATTCAAGACAAACGACGGATGCCCTGAAACCTGAAAATTAATCCAGTATTGCACTTTGGACGAATGAAATGCACCTGCGTAACTGCTAAATTCTTTGTGTACCTCATAATGTTCTACTTATATTTACCTGACTTTTGGCCCCGTGGGAAATTCTGGTCGTCTTCCGCCACTCCAACTATCGTAAATGTACAAGCAGGGTTAATTAATATTCTCCTCTTATCTGCCCTCTGAATACTAGCGATGCTGTCACAACTGATATTTTGTGAGATGACAGTAGCAGGATCCCATTCGTTTTACTGTCACGTCTACATGATAGATTTTTGGAGGTACAAACTGTGCAGTTACGCAGTTGCACACCAGATTGCAATGAGACAGACAGGAATTGCGCGTGTCCTTATGGTAAGACAGCTACACAACACGTCTTAGGTGAGCTATCAGCACTGATGATTGCTGATATCTTAGCTCAAGATTGTTGTCGCTCTTCCTCAGTATCTCTCATCAGGAAACCCATTCACATTCAGATGATAAGCAAAACAGTATGTGTCAATTTATAGACAACTAGTTAGGTGACACCGAAGTTTTTCACATGGTAATTATTTGAAAGTGACAGACCCGATTGAGCACACATAATTTATTGAAAAATTTTCAAGCAAGAACCAGCCATAATGTGCGCGGCAAAAATGGTGTTTTCCTTCTCCGGACAAATTTAGAATAATGACTTTGATTTTTAATATCACTACGTTGTATGTTAGAAAAAATGCGTTTGAAGGCGTGGGAAATTCAAATCAATTGTGCAAAATCGGTTAATTAGTTGCGTTGCCCTTGTCATTAAGAAAGACAAGTAAAAACGCCCATAAATTCAAAAACCATTGGGATCAAACACATGCTGTCAGAATAAGAAATATGCTTATCACCACAGATTTGCCTTGTTAAAACAATTTCATAAATTCCTACTTTTAAACTTTGTTTTACAATGTGTTGCTTTGATTCGTGTAATATCAGCTATTCAGTCTATCTAAGATTTATTGCTTGTGCGATCCTGAAATACTCTTGCACTTCAGGTAGAGTTAATCCAAATACTGGTTACTACAAATTTGGTTTGGTGCTGCGGAGCCGATCTGTTTATTTTGTTTTAGCTTTCCAAAACAAGCACATTGTCCCACTTTATAGTGTATGCTACTAGGCCTTCCCTCATTAGTCCACAGCCGTGTTCCTTAATTGCAACCAGAATTGGGTGGTTCGAACACAAACACGACAAAGCCGCTCTTCATCCTGGACACTAGCCAACAAATACCGACTTGAGGAAATACGGGTGTTAGGCTGGGCACACATAATTACGTGCGGTATTAATTGGAGCTTGACAAGTCACCATGGGATTAAAAGCGGGAAATTATACTCTTGGACGGATGAAACAGGTGCAGTGGTTAGACCAATGCCAAAAATAAAAATGGGGCTAATAATTTTAGGCCTAATAAAGCTCTACGTGAGCTGCGGCTTGTTCGATTTGCATAAAGTATCATTTTGATCACGGTGTAGATTGTTAGCATACTCGTCCCCTTTACACATATGTATTTGATCTAATCTGCAGAGCACATTGTTATAGACATGTATCGTGTCTTCCCCCCTAATATAGACTGAAATTGTTAAAACCGTTAGAACCTAAGCGATCCTGTCCATGTGTATATCAGCATCATGAACCGAGTGTAGTTGAAATAAAATATTGACCAACCGTTACGCACATACGTGTCTCTCTCATAAATACTTCTTCCGCTATGCACAACAAATTCAATTTCTTTTTTCAGGAACTTGAGTATCGCAAAACAGGTGATGTTATAGTGGAGTGTCACTAGTACACCTTGTCTTCCCACAACTTCGCAATCAATTTCTTGAAGAGGTTCATCAATTATTGCAGTTCCGTAGGCAGCTAGGTGTATAATAGTTGCAATCCGTCACACTGTGGCCAGCCGATTAAACTGGGCAACTAGTTGAACCAATACCTACAAAGTTCAGTGAAAACGGATTGAGAGCATCACGGCACCCCGCTGTTCCTTGACATGTTATTGAAACACAGGAAAGACGCCGAAAACGTAACTCAGTTTACTGCCAGTAATTAATACTTCGCAGCTTTGCCCCTAAGTTGTACTTGGAAGAAGCAGTGAAGACTTTGTCCACCAAGCCTAGATACGTATACATTGTTGACAAATAGGGTATGAGCCAATGATAACCTGAAACTACGTTGATAATGAGTATCCAATTCATTCATCACTCATTATAGCACAGCAAAAATGAAGGAGTGCTCACTCTTTTGATTTGCTATTAACATGACTTAATAGCTCCGTCAACCATATACTTCACAGGTATTTGGGCCACATGATCCAAATGGTACATCGATAATGCGAAACCATGCCATTTAGCACCTTCTTCACTCCTGGTATAAGTGAACGCCATGAATTTAGTAAGCTTTCAGCAATCTCGAGCTGAAATTAGCAAACAGTATCTAGATGTTCTTCTTTCTAGGTTTCGGAGACCTGCTGTGGCCAAAATTATGTGATTGATGTGAGGCGAAATAACGAATTGCAGATGACACATTGTTGTCATTGACCAGTCGACTTTGTGCCATAGGCCGGCCAAGCTACCGCAGTTTTCTTTTGATTACTTCAGCGCAGTGATATGTGAAGAAGCATCGACACTTGAAGTATACGGCGGATTTTTGTCTAAATGAATTAAATGGTGTATCTGTTTTTTAGTGCGTTTATATTTTTCATCAGTGTCTGCAGCATCCTCTCTTCGACAGTCAGGGCATATTTATGGATAATTTTCTCACATACTTCTTATGTTTTATAAAGATTCTGAGAGAAATATCCTAGACAACATTTTGATTTAACTACCAGTTCAAAAGTATTCTTATTCCTGTCGTACCCCAAGGTAATATGAATAGTGGCGGTATTGCTGGAAGAAAAATGGAAATTTAATTTCCAGTAAAATTTTTTATGTTCGTCACGAAATTTGGTAAACAGAACGTAACACCTTGCTTCGGAGCATAAACAATTTTTAACTTAAAAATTAAATGTTGCGCATATTTTATGGACCATCTAACCTCAGCCTAGTCCTTAAGTTAACTTCCATGATGTCATTCTTCTGATGAGTATTTAATTTACAAACAATAGATATAGCGGACTGGGGCATTCAAATATATGCGCATAGCTTAGAAAACAAATTGTCACAACATGGTTTCGTAAAACTATTCAACAAACGCGTATAAAAATAAGAGCTAATCAGATAAAATCATATCATTAATCACTCGGAAACAAGGTGTTGTTGGGGAAGGCCGTAAAAGATGTTGACATTCCGCTGTTGTTTATACGGTGGGATAGTTTATTGAGTCCAAATGTCCTGAAGGCGCCTTTATGTACTTTACTAACTGTTGTGTGGAATCTAATAGCAGAATGTGAACCGGCTTATTGGGTGACTATATGTCTATCGGAAGGTTGCCGGGCAGTTAAACTGACATAATTAAAGCAAAGATTTCATCTATTTAAATTGAGTTAAATCTCTTAAACACAGTACAAAGCCACCTGTCTGGCCTGATAAGGCCACTATTTAGATCTCAATAACAACAAACCAAAATTGGAGAGAAAAGGATGTCCCACTGCGGTGAAAAATCCAATATCTTCGCCAATCCAGTATGCCAGCAAAAAATTGATATGCTATCTAGTCGTCTTTTAAGTGACAAATAGAAGTCGATGTCGGAGCTACGTCCACTCGGTTAACCATTAAACACTCTCAGTACAAAGAGAAAATGCAACAATGAGTGGCTAAAAACGGCTATACAAATTAATAAATTTTGCACGGTGTGTTTAGGATGTTTTCTTCATCCGCTGATACCTACTTTCGACATTTATATTGTCTTGATAGGCGAGTGCAAGTCTTAGTTCTAATATCACTTTTCGAGCATTTAAACTGTCGCTTAAGCAATTGGTATTATAATATCAAGCTATCAAAGTAGCAAGTAGTAACTAGTTCTAACTAAACAGTTCACTAACAAATACTGGTGATGAATGAAGAGAAACAGCGGTTTAATTTGTCAAATCGTTTAAGGCTAACAAAAATGTACCGTCCTCGAAGCTGCATACGCTTGATGATAAGGTTGTTCACTTTAGTGGTGTAACGCAGCCGTTTTCTGGAGATTAAACTGCAAAAATTGCAACAGAAATAGACTTGATCCAAGAGCAGCAAAAAAGTGCAATGGTTGATTGGGAAATTTGACGAAGGACGTTCTACTATTGGGCTACTAACGATCATACTGATCACTATGCATATTATGTTATCTGTGGTGCCCATCAGTTTCAAAATCTAATCCAACATAATAGAGAGAGATGCATGAGGAACACCTTCCTAACTGTTTTATTCAAATGAGTAACCGACTAGACATTAACGTTCCTGTAATCTTGCAAAATGACAGTGCATTTGGTTTCATACGTCCACCGTTGTTACAAATTAAATAGGGAAAAGGTCTTAGTTTGTCGCAGGAAGCTGTGTCACTCAATAGGTTAAGTTTTGGGATAATTCGTAACGGACACGGCGGTGGGATATTAGCCTGGTTATAGCATATTCAACGGCCAATAATGCAGGTCCGAGGCTGTCACTTATGGCGAAGTGGCATTTATTGCTGGCATGCGGAATTCATGGGATCGGAGTGTAGTGATGGTCCGCTGGAAGGCGCACTACAATCGAGAGGCGGGATGTCGAAACAGCGGTGTCTGGTGCTTTCCCAAACTTGCCAGATCCTGCGATCTGGCAGTGGACAGTGAGAAGTATCTATAATTCAAAATCGTCTTACAGTCAACTAGCTACATTTTGACAGTCCAAATTATACGTTGTCTGGCAATTTTGCAAGGTGAATTGGCAGGAAAACCGGTTTTATAAAAAAATGGTACACCGCCATCCATCGCATGCAGTTACACCAACTGACTAGAAATAATCAAGATAAAACTATTGCCCTCCCGAAAACACTGACAGCCACGATGCGTTTCGATGTAATTTCATTTCATCAGGTGGAGACAGCAGGATTTGAACCCACGACCATTGGAATAGCAGCCCACACTACTACCCCTTTTGGCTACCGGGTCATGACGAGTAATGGTTTTGTTACAACGGTAGATGACTAATTGGGGGGTCAAGTTTGGACTACACGTTGTGTGATTGGATTGCGACAGGCAACCTCAATTTAATGGACTTGGATTCACAGTGGAATGGACATTAGTCACTGCAATCGGTGGGACCGTATTCAAAGTAGATGGAAATTGGGTTTTGCCCACCCGAACACACTGCACAGCCACGACGCGTTTCGATGTAATTTCATCTCATCAGGTGGAGACAACAGGATTTGAACCCACTACCAATGGAATAACAGCCCAAACTACTACCCCTTTGGCTACCGGGTCACGATGGGCAATGCGTTTTGTCACAGCAGTCCCAGCGATCGCAGTGACTACGGTTCATTTCAATGTGAATCAAAGTCCATTAAATTGAGGTTGCGTGTCGCAATCCAATCACACAACGTGTAATCCAAACTTGACCCTCCAAGTTAAATCTATGTTTAGTTATAACGCATGTATTAAAATCTTCATAATTTGCTGGAAAGACTAAAACCACAAAAATATATACGTATCTATTGTAAGTTGTAGACGATGAGTATCAATATTTTATTATGTATAATGTGCAATTTTCAGAAATACGCATAATCATTTTTCATGACTGGCATGTATTTGGAGTTGAGCAACATTGCTGGATATTTGTAGAGGATGTTTGTTGAAACAGTGCGCAGGAAACGTTTGTGTCCTGAAGAACGAATTTTTTGATTACCTGATTAAACGTACATATGTCCACTGATATATAGGTAGAAAACTTAAGATTAATAAGTTCGGCGTGAGCGAGATAGCCTAACACATACTGTTCTCTAAGCATCGGTTTCCTGCAATATTTTGTCGAGAATTCTAAACAAAAACTGCACTCGTGCTGAATTTGATTTACTTTAATTATTTAATGGCAATTGTACCTGCAATTGTAGCTGACGGGTGGGCTATAAGTTTACGCTTAATAGATAAGTTACTCCTTTGATAACATACTATATTTGCTACAGTTAACCGTAATTAGTTCTTTGTAATCTGTCTGTGCCATTTGCTTTCTGTCAATATGATCTCATAGGAAATGAAGGATGTAAGCACGTTTGCATTTAAACGTCCTAAAAGAAACATACAAACGGCCAATAACCTAATGAATGCAACGTAAAATCCGTTTACTACGAGTGAGCAAACTGTGCTTCAGTATACAGGAAGTGTAGACTGAGCGTGTCAAAAAAGCCCTCCATAAAATGTTCAATGGTGAGTTACGCTACTAACTCACTAACTTTTACTTGATAAGTATCCCAATAGGTTTCTGGTCTCGTAAAACAAAGCATTTTGAGCTCGTCACTTGGATAGCGGAAACTTAGCTACCAATGTTTAAAAGCAGGATGCACCATGTCACAAAAATTATTTTCAACTAAATACGCGTGTTGAAAAATTCCAAAAATACTAATAAATTGCACAGTAGCTTGAAACACATCTCGTTTCAGTGGTAAAGATATACCTTTTAGTATAAGGCCTGGTTCCACTAAGTTCTGTGTAAATTAAATTCGAAATCCTAGAGTGAGCTAAGATGATTACAAAATGGACAATAAATATGCAGCTGCTCGTGCTCCAAATCATCAAAAAGCCTGCAGTTAAAAAACCCTTATTAATATTTCTGATGGGTGTGAAAACATATGGTTTGCACAACAGTAATGTGTTTTTCTAAAATAGATTTGCTTAAATAAACACTCTCAGCTGCAGTATTTTTTAAAGGAACTAAGTACAGTGGTGTCATATTTAGCAATGGCTGGCTGCTCAATCGTTATTTTTTGTTTTGGTAAAATGGATGTCCAAAAGCTTGATATGGGATAAAATTAGTTTTTGTTTGCCAAGACTAACCAAAAGTTTATACCCAAATTTTTTAGAAGGAATAAACGAAACGTACGTTTGCATGCTTTAATAAATATCAAATAAGTCCACCATAATTAGCCGAAATGACGCGAATGAAGGTGGTTAAATTTAACTTTGGACTTTAAACCGGTTTTCAAATCCTACAGCAGATATGGTTAACCATGGTAGTGTTACTGGTAAGCAGCAGGATGTACTTGTCTTTTTGCTAAGGTTTTCATCCCAGTAGTTCACAAGCTACATAGCCGAGCCTAGTCCAGAAAAGCATCAGACGCGTTTCGCCTTATTGGGGTTCGTCAGTGGTGCACATACCCGCAGTCCTCTAAGGGGAATCGATAGCACGACCGCTAGAGGCAGATGCTAAGTATTCATAAGCTTAATCCACTGAGCCATGGGGGACGTTGTGTGGCTTACGTAGATTGTAAACTAACGGTGATATAGCACAACCTATCTTTCACTGTCAATGACAGTGGTAAGCCTGCGAGGTGATGACATCCTCTCACTAGACGCTATATCCATAACGTCTTGAAACTAACTGAGGTTATTTATTTTATATTACTGGTAATTTGCGGGATTGTGGTTGTCATATTTTCATGGTTTTCATCTTAGTAGTTCTCAACCTACATAGCATAGCCTAATCAGGATAAGCGCCAGATGCCTTTCGCCAAATATGGTCTTGTCAGTTGTGCGCGTTCCCTTTGTCCCTTACTAGGGATCGAACCCCTGTCCGCTAGCGGCAGATACCAACTATCCAGCAGCTTAAGTCACTGAGCCAACGTAGTGTTCTTGGACATCCGAGCCGCATTCGATTCAGTAGACAGAGTTGCGTTGTCTAACAGTTTACTGAAGAATGTTTTGCCAGACAAGTTTGTAACCATCCTGGAAGAACTATACAACCAAACGTCGGACAAAACCAATGCTGGCGACACGCATTCATCTACATTTGCTTTGACTATCTGTGTTCGCCAAGGTCGCCCTATTTCACCTTTTTAATTTTGCCATCAAAGATGTCGTCTTAGGAGCGCTAGAAGGTGTCCAAAACTGCGGTGTTGAGCTCTTCTCTGGAAACAGATTAAGGAACTTTGGCTACGCCGATGATATCGCCTTTGCTGGGGGACGACCCACAAACTGTCCAGAAGGCTCTGGACGGCTTAGCGATGGAGGCGTCTAAGTACCGCGTATGCTTCACTGCGGTAAAATGTAAGACGCTGCTCCAGGACTGGCAGTTGCCTGGACCAGCGCACATCATTGCTTAACATGTTCTGGAGCAAATTCCTTGCTTTACTTCTCTGGAGAGTTACATCACGGCTGGTGTCGGTGTTGGAGATGATGTCTCACAAGGGATGGAAAAGGCCCGCCTTGCATTCATCAAACTGAGGCACCTATGGCGCCGTCGTGATATCGGCCTTAGGCTAAAGTACAGGGTGTAAAAACTTTACGTCTGTGCACTAATCTTGTACTGCTGTGAGACTTGACATCATTGCTAGGAAGACATGAAGCGGTTTTCAGACTTCGACAATCGCTGTCTACGAAAGATTGCTCGGGTGTGGTATCAGCACCATGTAAGAAACGTAGAGGTTTGAGAACGGGTGCTTGGAGCAGTAATGCCAGTCTTCCAAACGTTATTATCCAACACCGCATCCGTTGGCGCGGCCACGTATTGCGCATGCCGGCCTATTGTCTTCTTCGTCGAACGTTATTTGTCCTCCACGGAAGCGATTGGTAGAAGTGTGGCGGTGGATGACCAATGACGTGGATAAGGTACATGAGATATGTAAACATAAGCTTAGCATCCGTTGGACAATTACGCCTTGCAGGATGGGGACCAAGCGATTTAGACTACCAGTGGTTAGCAACGTTGAAGGGTAAGGCGCGCAACCGGCATCAGTGGAGACATTGCTGTTCAACCGAGCAATATATTATTTAACGTCTCATGGAAAATAAACAAAAAATGCCAAACGCAGCGTGCATATAACTAAAACCAGTCGTTTTCTATTTGTTATATATGTTTCGCCCCCTTTCAATTTACCATGGTTCTGACGGAACAATATCTGTGATTAGATTGCGAATATTCACTTATTGTATTGATCGGAGAGCTCTTCATTCATTATTTTATAAAAAAAAGTTACTTGTACCTAGACAGTTTCCAATTACATCAAAGAGAATAATGGTTGATTGTGTAAAAGTTAAATGCTATTTCGTTCTAGGCAGCACTGTTTACAAACATATCAGATATAAAAATGAAATGCTCTAATAATCTGCGCACACTAGGAATCATACGTAGATACAATATAAGAAAACATTGCTGGATATTTCCCCTATAAAAACAAATCAAATTCTTTTGATTACAAAAAATTAGTTATTAAAAATTTTACGCAATGTTATTTAAAGAATACCAGAAATAATCAAAAAGTAAAATCTTCAAAGAATTTTGTAAATAAGCAAACAAATTCTATTGGAGGACAATCATTTGGTCAGGGTGTAGGAAAATTAAAATGGAAGTAATAAGTGGAATTAATTAATGAAAATGGAAAAGGAACGTAACGGGATTTAGATTAGCGAGAGAGAAATTGAACTATCTGAGGCAAACGTAGACGAAGTTTTGTTTAGCTGCCGTATATTTTAAACATATGGATATTATGGGCTGCAGCTAAAATTATCTTCAAAGAATACATCATAAACAACATGTTATAAATTATGCGATAACTGTGAACATAGGAGAATTCCTGAGCTACTTAGAATGACTATGCTGAAGCAACTGAAGTTAAAAAAGCTAAATAATAAAAGATGAAACACTACATTTTATTTTGAATAATTGTGCTTTGTGTGCCATAAGCTAACGGTAAACTAAATTAGCAATCATACCATAGATTGAAATGAAATGTGCGTTAAGCGCCCACCCAAATGATGCACCTATTGCTCACATTGTACGTAGCGTCAGAGTCTGTTGCTATTAGAAACTTCGTTTGTTACTGAAGTACTTTTCTCAATGCATAAAGCTTCCGGAGTGAGTCCACGTTTGTAGATGTCCCAAATTAACCATTGGGGACACTTAAAAAGCTGGCCAAATTTTATATATTCCTTGCAGACTGATGTCCATATGCTTGGATTCTTCTCGGGCAGATATTTAGCTTTACTTAGTTTTACTGGTAATCATTTCACAGCCGCTTCTTACCTCCCTTGATATTAGTTAACCTTGATATTTTACATTGATACTATTTTATTTCCTTCCTGAGTCCACTAAGAACTGGTAACTTCTGTACCTGTTTTAAACGGATGATCAATTTGGCTTGCTCGTCAGTGAGAGTTTGAAAGTATGGCTTAATCACAAAAGTCCCAATTCCGCCTTCTGGTCAGACTGCTCTGGTCCAAATCGACGGGACGTCCGTTAACGGAGGATAAAACCCCAGCAAAATCTTCTGCACTTCACCCTGGACAACGTGTCAGTGTGAAACTGGCATGGATATAATATAATACATATTACCATCTAATACGTAGAAGAGACTAATGAACATAATCGGTAAATATTTTGTTCTTTCCATATGTGGAAATACGCTCTCGCATCGGCGAAAAATAAAAGAGTTATTATTTCTTATTCCCTGGGGCTTACTGTAAACATTGATTGATATTTCTGACTGGTGCGGCCTATTTCGGCAAGATAACAAAGGCCTCACCACAACGTATGCGTTCCATATACGCAGGTCATTGGGTATTCTGACTGTTTAACCGAAACCATCTATGTCTTACTATTAAATTAATCTTCTACGAACGATCTCAGTTTTGTGGTTTGCTGCCATTTAATCTTAGTGCAAAGTAGAAGCTTTACAAAAACAAAAGTTTTACGTGTTTTACCTTAAAGAATAATTTATGGTGTGTCAGAGGGTTTTGAACAAATTTTAATTGGTAGTGTGCTAATTTGATTCGATCAAATCTGTAGGATTAAGTTCAATTTATTGGTCTAAAAAGAGCTTAGAAGCTTTGGTTAGCAGATTTTATGAATGAAATTTGGGAAGGTATTTTCGATAATGAAGTAAATCCTGCAACAAATAAAAGTAGTTGCTGTAATTTTCGTGCCGTCTGTGCATCAGGATTCGGCTTTCAGAAAGAAGATAAGTGTAATCGAAAAATTTCAAAATGCACCTAAAATAGGTATATATTTCACCTTAACGCACAAAACTGGCTATGCACCATACCATAATGCAACTAAAAAGTAAGTTGAAGAAATGTAAAATACATTACGACCATCGCTTAAACTGCCTGGTTGATTCATGGATAAATATTTGGGCGTATATAAGTAATACATTATAAATGGTGAGCTTCATTACATGCAAATACTCACTCGTATTTCATTATTCTTTACGTGCTAGAAAATTGTTCCAAGAATGCTTCACAAAAGGAACAACTTGTGCCAGTAAGCAACGTCAACGATGATTTTGCACCAATGGTTAATACAGGTGGACCCATTTTATCAGAAAAACAATTGGCAATCCGTTTCATGGGGACTCGTCATAACTACCTGGAAATTTCTTTTATTTGGTTACAAAGGAGACCATAAAAGATCACTAGACAGTAGGGGGTTCATGGCGGATGAGCAGAGGTTGTAGCAAACTAAGCATCAATATAGGAGTACAGAGCGAGTTACAGAAATGTGATAGAAAAAGATAGTCTTGGAACATTTGTGAATGTTTCACTTAGAACAAGTGAGCATGATAACTCGTTGGCTAAGATGCAGGAAGCTTAGATCGATTTTGCTAGCCATGTTCCCGCTGAACGATCCAAACTCACCTTGAGGGCTAAATCGCTCGTTCACGTTCACTGACTCCTGTCTTCCGGCCAACCCGCTACAAAAAGGCGCACTGACGATGCCACCTCGAGTGCTGACAAAACGTTTGCAGCCAAACTGCCAAGCTCAGCGAACACTCAGATCACCAACTGAACAGCACGTGCTACCAACATTCCCTTCCAGATCACATGATAACGCGTAGTTATGCGGAACACTTTTTGCTTCACTGATGTAGAAATGTAAATCCCATCACATCCATTTGGCGAGTAGGCAGAGCTTAAGAATCTAACTTTAATTGTGTTTAGTGAAATTACTACATAGTTACAACTTGCACTTTAGCCAATCGCTCATCGAACTTCGATAACTACATAAATCGTTAAGTATATTTTGTTATCTTACGGAAGGACAGTGATGAATTTAATGATGCCTTGAAACTCTCATCGGCTAATCAGCTAATGGAAACGAATTATAGAAATGGTGTCGGAATAACGACCTGTAAAACAATAACATTTTTGAGTAGGTTCCTGGATCCTCTGCCAGCAACTCGTGCAGACTCAGTATGACCGAAATGTGTTTCCTCAGTAAACACAATAGTAAGATGCGTTCTTGCAAACAGTAGGAAACTGAACAGCAGTTCAAGGTTTTCGCAAAGGAATGTGTTGCTTTATTCCAACCAGATAGAAGAAATGATTACCTACAAGACAGACCAACTGAAGAGTGGACCTGTTGTTGTCCCTGACTAATCAGACCTTGTAAACAATAGTATTTTCAAATTGTTATAACTAAATGAACAAGCAGTTGTTCAACCTAGTATGGTTTGACCTCGGTTGCTTCTCCGATCAAAGCTTACAAAGTGATCAAAAAATAGCCACTTACGCAAGTAAAACGGCACGTTAAATGCAATCTCAATTTAGTAAGGCACGCGGCGTTAAATGTGGTCTGGCATTCACAATAAACGGAACTTCATTTTTACGTGTTGAGTAGTAGTTCACAATATAATGTAACGTCACTACTTAAGTTAGTGCCACGCTGATAAAATGTGCCCTGTGGTATAGATTGGAGTTGTATGGGTTATGTAAAAGCTGAAGGCGGGCGAAGTGCTTCAGACGAGTACATTTTCAGCCACAGGAATTGATGTTCTTATTAGGTAAAGGTATCGCGTCACAAGCCTTGGTTGTACGGAAGCATGAAGCCATTAGGCCAGCCGTACTCAAAGTGTAGGTAGTTAGTACACAGGATTGTCAGGTGAAATGACAGGTTTGAAAAAGAGAACAGTGCGCAGCTCAATGCATATGCAAATGAACACTACAGATAAAGATATGTACGGTTACTCATATCTAAACGACGTGTACTGCAGTATACGGAGCGCAAAATTAGGTGCAGGAGGCATGTCTGTTAGCAGACTCATAATAATGCCCAAACAGGACATCAATAGAATCAGTCAGGCCTGTACTCTCATACATTGTCAGTGAGCTTACTAAATCTTTGGAACTCTGCAAAAGAGAGGAATATTAATAACCAAATTAAAGGATCTTAATGTAACCTTTCACTTGCGTGTAGCTATATGTAACTGTAGTGACAATAGGAGACATCCAACCAGGCGTTCTTAGAAAAACTGGCAAAACAGAGTGTAACAGTAGCTGGGTAAAAGAGATTGAGATCCTGGTATAATTTTTGCAGTGGATTATTGGATATGAAAGCACTGAGGGAACTATGACCTGTTAAAGTGAAGGCATAACAGTTTCCCGATTGGGGAGAATGAGAAATCGGCTTAATTTCATTTGTCAACGATTAGTGTAAAGTACATTGTTACTTCTGTATGGTTTGTGATGGATAAATTTCATATTCTAACTACTACAGTTACAGCGTTAACTTGGCTGTTCACGTGTTATCACTGCTTTTAAAGCGAAGTATACATACTACTGAGTTAATACTTTAAATCACATTGTTATTTGAGAATCGTGTAAATGTATTGATAGTAAGTTTCCGCCAAATTGCGAAACCCCTGCTGATGCCCTGGTGCGTTGTCTATCAGAAACATCATAAATGTGCTCTACGTTGTCGCCGATGTTTGCGTCTCCAGATTCACCTAGCGCAATCATTCTACAGTTAATGAAATCGGATTAACTTCCCGTATAGAGTGTGAACATCTTTTCGGAATTGCGTATCATGGAAATTCAATTGTGTTACCCAAGTCATTTTAGCACGCTCCCTGCTCGTATCCAGGCGTGCCACCCAGTCGTATTTCAACAATTTGCACTGCTGCTAAAAAGCTATAATTAATGTGTTCCTAGAAATACTCGCAAAAGACTTTTATAAGTAAGGCATAATAGTCTTCAAATGAGTGGGAATAAGAACCCAGTTTACTTTCATCCGCTAACGTAGTGTGTGCTGTAATTTCAGCGTTCTAAATGACAAATGTTCCACAATGGAGAATGTCTGCAGTCTAACTACCTACAGTTAAACTTTTATCTTGGCTTCTCACACACTTTCTGCTTTTAAAGCTGTTGTTACATACCATTGGGATGGATATTTGTAATCAGCTCACTTCAAGAGTTTATATTGAAACAGATTAATGTTATATTCTTAACAATGTGGGACACATCTGCAGTCATAATCAAACTAAAACTATGCAGATGATACGTGAATATAAAGAAAAGCTACATGTTTATGATGCTAGTTTTAATACATGCCCGTATAATGGAACGTATGTATGCAGCCGAAAGTATCACAACTTAATAATGGAAACACGGCGGACCCGTGTTAATGTATGCCCCGAACCACTTGGTGCAGCGTGTAAGGACTGAGGAGGTGGTGGCTCTTGAGCTGAATGATGCCCTTGTGTTACCACTGTATAAAAGCAAGTGGATCAAGCAATATTGTACGAATTATCGTAGCATTAACTTGTTGTCGTGTAGACAAGATAGTTGCCCGAAATCTGCTCAAAGGCCACGTCAACCAGGCTATTGAACCGAAGTTGGTAGAAGAACAATGGGGATCCTGTTGGGGTCGCAGCATCATAGATATGATGTTTGCGGCTTGTCAGTCGCAGGAGGTATGCAGAGAACGACACCAGCCGTTGTACTCGTGATGTATTGATTTCATCAAAGCATTTGAAACGATGAACCAGGAGTCGTTGTGGCTGCTGTTAGGTAAGTGTGATTGTCTGAATAATTTCGTTAGTTGAATTGTATGTTTGCACAGTGGTAGGCGGGCGAGGATGCAACTGAGTGGACAGAACAAGGTTGACTTTGCAGTTGTCTGGTGTGTATTGAGACTATGTCTCAGCTCCTGCTTTGTTTAATATTTATCTTCATGCAATTATGTCTTGTGTGTTTGATGCGGCTTGTGGTTACTTGGCCGTGTGGAGCACCGTATTCATGGTTTGTTACTGAATATCCGTTGTTTCAATGCGAGAACTCTTGTCTGTGAGACAACTACCAGCAAGTTGCATGCTGCTATACCCTGACAAATGTGCGTTGTTTGCACACAGCGCCGATGAGTTGCAGCACATAACTAATGTTCTGGCTTCCACAGCGGCCATATTCTAGCCTACCGTCAAAACGAGCATAAGTGTCTGGCGCTTTCAGGCTTCGCTGGGGGTACAATCTGAAATGGTGTCACAAATCAGCACTGGTGCTTAAGATTGAAATCCACCTTCCGCTTCTGCTACCTTGGGAATGTGGTTTCGTCTGATCAACAAATACACACTGAGCAACGTATCCAGGTTTCGAAGGCAGCAGCGTCATTCAGTAAGCTTGCGTTTCGAGTGTGGTATAACCACCAGAGTGCCGTTGGCACGAAGCTGATGGTGTACAAATCCATGTTGTTGTCTGTTCTATTCGACTGCAAAACCTAGATGTTATAGCGGCGAGACTTGAAATATCTCCAGCCGTTTCATCTAACGGGATCTGCAACATATTCTGCACACAGAGTTGTAGACACGGAAGTGCTGCATTGAAGTGGAAGGCATGCAGTGTTCGGCACATGCTCGCTGAGACACTTACTGTTGCTCAATCATGTAAGACGTATGGATTAGATGCGGATACGGAAGCAGTTCGCAGATTGTCAGCTACTTGTTGGGAAGCGGCACGTGGGGAAACCGAAACTTCGCTAACACTACATGCTCAAAGTAATCCTTTTGCCTAATATCAATTTCAGATATTGGAAATAGAAGGCGGTAAATCGACGTGCATGGTTCGACCTGATCACGATAGCCATTGCCGACGTGTATCAGGAGCATTTGTGCATACGGAGAACAAGTGGAAAGTGCGGAAGGTACAGGCTCTGATGGGATGTACTCCATCCACATCAAGTACATGGTGTTTTAACAAATGCGGTTGCATGTGTAAGAGTCAGGCACGCCTCAATAGCTGAAATCAAAAAGCCGAAAGGTCCTGATGATAATGTGAGCAGAACCGGCGATTCGTTAGTAGTTACACTACATTCTATCTAGTAACATTGTGCTTGCGTTCTAAATTTCGTCATTTCAGGTGGGGTTTCCTATCTTGTTTTATTGCTTATATTTTTCAGCTCATGATTCCTTTACGACGAAGGATCCTGCTGAGAACGTTAGCCGAACAGGCGCAGCATTGGTATGTACGCTGTATTGGATTTATAATCACGTGCTTGTGTGCTGAGTTTCTTTATTCCTGATGAATAGTCCGCTGTAGTTTGTTAAAACTCACTGTTTAATTTATTTAAATGTCTGTATGCATTAGCTTCTTGTTACTAACACAACTGACTATAGCAGCTTGTGCTTCAATCCGCTAACTGTTTTGCATTTTTAGCATATTTTAAATGTATGTTTTCTTAGCATCTTTATCTTAAGGTGAATTTATGGATAACCAATCTATTCCGTATACACACTTTTCGAAGAGTTAATTCGTTATTCACGTGTGCTTGATTCAACAACCGGTATTTGATATTGCCATTCCAAGTGCTGCGCTGCGCTTGATGGGCAGGTTGTCAAGATAACTAGTTCCTAACAACCTCCACCTGCTCCCGGAGACTGAATTGTTGCTGATGGAACTGGTTGCGCCTTTCTTGTGGGCACGATGGGCTCGAAGATTGGTTCCATGCAGTCAGTGTGGAGGGGACTATGGTCCAGCCAGACCCTTGTGTGCGGTTGATTCGCAAGTACAGCGTGCTTGTGTTTGCTTGTGGAGGAGTGTGAGCAAGCTCCGTTGATGGAATGTGGCTCCCACTTATATGCTCACCGGTCTTATTCCTTCGATATTACACTGGATTTGGAGTGTGCGGATGGAGCTGTGGTTGCTAAAGTGCAAACTAACCTTAGGCTTACAGCTGCTGCAGGCATCTTGTGGCTGTACTATGGAAGCCACAGTGACAGACAAATCCGGAACCGAAGGACACTTACCATGTTATAGCGTTGTTGCTTGGATTTGTTGATGTGCTACTGCATGCATGATCGTTTACCGTCTAACAGTCAACGTGAGAGGGGCTCAAAGGAAATCTTCATTTTGGATGATGGAAGGCTGTGGAGTGAGGAAATCATTTAGACTGGCAAAGAGAAAAACCTTGTTTGAGTAATAAGTCTTTCCTCTACTTAGCAATGCTGTTAAGTACATCTTAATAATTTTTAGTGAAATGCATGCCTAAATGAAAGTCACGGCGTCCTGTAACAGATTAATAGCATGTTTGAGAGAGTGCACCAATAGAACCAGTGGGGAAAATGTTACTGTAACTCGTCATTGGGCGTGCTTAGATATAGGAAATTTGCATCACATATGGTAACTGAAAATTTGCTGAAGAAGGTTCAAATCTAGTTCATTCGTGTGTTAAACACTGATAGTAGTCAACCTCCCGCCTGCTTATTCGTGACAGTATTAAAAACAGCTTCACTTCTGGATCATTATCATTTTCCTCCATTTCTCGTTTGACGCCGACGAAATGTACCTGAGCGATTCCAAATCTTCATCCATTATGAGGATTTCTCAAAAAAATGGGAAATAAATTAATGTGAAAGTACGTACACTTGGTATTTCGGAAGAGACTTTTTATTCCGGCTGATGATCGGATCAACTTTGCTGGACCGAGTCTCATTTCGTCGAGTATATAACATATGAAACTGATCATGCAATCCAGCGATAATGGAGCCGAATGCACAAGGCAGGCCAATTTGTCTAATGCCAGGGTAGGTAAATATGTGTGAATCATTTGTGGGGTTTTGCTCAACATAATCGTGAATGTTTTCTCGAAATTCCCCAAGGTTGCTAAAGTACAAACTATAAAAGGGTTTTTGATTGATCGCATATTTTCTATTGATAAACTACTGGCTCTTCTGAAGTAAGCAAATTTAGGTTGATGATGGAAGCATGTATATAAAGCAACTACCACTTTTCCAAGAATTCAAAACATTATTTGAAAAAAACTAGAGGGTATCTGCTTTTTTACTTGTGCACAATCTGGCAGTAGATGGGGAGCATTCATACTGCAGAAAACTCAGACCCAGCAACGAATGGGCCAGTGACCTGGTTACGGTAGCAAGCGAAAAATTCATTGTGTAATTCTCAAACATTTACGCCAGATTGTCATGTGAACCCCATAACACACAGGTTTATTCAAAATATCTTCGTATGATGTGTTTTTTGTACAGTAGGTCATATCATTTCCCTAGCAATGTAGCGGTTCACCTGTTATCACAAGTTTGGTTCCGGAGAACCGTATAAAATATTGAGAAAATGCTTCCAACAGTTCAACTGAAATTTCCTTCAATACCGTACCGTCGTTTTCATAGGGTTCCTTTTTCACTATATTTTCCTTCATTTGAACTTCAGGTTAATGACACCCTTATTTAGTCAAATGGTAAAATTTTGCAGCATACGCATATGCCCATTAATTAAGGTGGACCTAAAAAACTTCGCACTGCATTGTCCTATTAGCATTTTTTAACGCAGAGCAGCAAAATACATTCCAGTTAATTACTCTTGGGTGCTAGATCGCCTACAATCGAAAAATAAAGATGGATAACACAAAGCATGAAGACTAAACGCGGTAAGTCCAAAGTATTTCTAATTTCCAAAAACGTTAAGAAATTATTACAGAAATAAGTGATAGCAAATTATAAAAATGCCAGGTATCATATTTAATTGACCCACATTCAAACTTTGTTGCCTAGTAATATCTTCCGCTAAGTGAAACATGTGCTAAGGGCCACATGAACGTAGATTGAGAATTGTTCTCAGGACTCTTTTCATTAAATATTATAAACCAATTTCTTGCCATAACCGAACAATTGGCTTTGATTTTAAATTTAGGTGCTGAAACGTGTTCGATGAATCCTGTGAAGAAATATGACATACGGTCTTTCAACTGTCATTGAAAGTTTATATCGTTCGGAGTCATGAAAAGAATGCACACTTTCAAGCTTGAGGTTTTTGATTTTCCTTTAGCTTAAGCAGTGTTCATATTGACCACTGGTACATATAAATTAGATTCGAAATTATTAATGATGCCAATAATATATATTTTCATTAAACGAAGAGCTGCATATATATTTGACACAGATCTTCTATGAAGAATTTCTACGCACAGAAAAACCAAGCACTTGTGTAGGCATTATGCAGTGGTATCGAATACAAATAGTAGTAAATTTTTAGACATTGCGATACGCAGATCAACTAAATGTTTTAATCATTATGTAGGGTGGGATTGAGTGCAACAGATTATTTTATCCAAGCATGCCTGATCAATTCTGTGCCGTATTTGGGGGCAGGAATCATTGATGAAGTAGCTCAGAAACTTAATAGTTTTTCAAAAATAATAAATAAGGATAAATTCACTTGTTCGAGTCAAATAATACGGGTTTATGGAGCCGTTACGACCGGAAAAACTTCCACGCAAAACACGCTTACGAAGGCATTCACCCGCAATTCTATCATAGTCGTGCCTTGTGAGGTTATGGCTTTTAAATCCGGTAGGCCATCTACAGTGTGCTTTATAACTGTGGCTGTTTTTGTAGTTATAGTGTGGACACTAGTCCGTACCATCTACCTTTATTTATAGAGGTATTACGGTTCGTCAAGGATGCAAGGACAATGATCCTTGCATACGTATTCATAATGACTTTGGACTCTTCAATCCTTTACTTCAGTTGACCGACGCAATTGTGGTCACTAATGAAGAAAAGATGAATCAAAATACATGGAGGTAAAGGATAGTGTATCAATGAAAATTGAAAATTACATAGCTACTTTTGGATAACCCATCATTTGATCAAATTGTGCAGCGAGAATATCAAAAACAAAGGTCTGCTCAAATTACAGACAGGTATGACAGGTATGAAATGAAAATTTCCGATTCATCCATCATTTGCGTGTAATAAAAATATAGAAATTATTATCTTTCCGTAATGAGACTTGCAAACCTTTCATGAACTATCGCTTTCAAAAAAGAAGAAATATTCAACATAAAGTGACGACTATAGAGAAGAGAATCTTAGGTACACAAAATTAAGAGAAGTTCCCGTCTTAACGATGTACAACATTGACCAAGTGTTTAATTCGATCAAATTGCCACTTGTATCGTCAATAACCGTTTCTCCAATGTAATAACCGTTTCTGTTCAATCGTATCATAAAGGCGTTGGTTCCCAGTTGCATCTTCAATGATCCAATCATGTAGGGTAACGAGGATATATAAAGCGAATTTGGCGTTTTTTATTATTCACTTCGTAGTTTGTTTGTAATTACATCCAGACAAAATCCTAGTAAATAATTAGGAACAAGATTCGTTTGAATAGTAAACGGAAACTTTGGTAGTGCTAGGTTGAAAACGAATCAGGGAATTTAATATTTACTCTTAGGCTCTTATCCCTACTTCATAAACGTGGTTCTTTTTATGCCAACCTTGAAGGTTTTTCACTTTATTTACCGTCAGTTCTCTATTTACTAGAGCACGGAAAACTCTTCGATTTACCAATTCGCATTCGCGAAATCTGGGCGCACTACTTATTATTATTATTTGACAAATCCACAACTAAAAATATCTGATTACTTTCATAAGAAATACACGAAACTACTCTGCAAAGCCGGTATGTTTATTTCGGCTAAATAAAATATAGTCTATTTTAGTAGCTGCAACTTTAATTCTTATATATATCGTTAATATTTTAATTTTAATTTGTATATGATCGCCCAGCATAACTTTTCTGGCAAGTTAGATTTTTGTTGAGCAACATTGAATATTCCGCTCTTCTCCTGTACTTTAGATACTGGTGCAAAGCATATTTTTGTTTTATTGCAGGACAAATTTATTTAGTCTGTCTTCGGCTTTCACGTTTTAAGATGCTGAGTAAAGAAGTGTTTCTTCAATAATATTGCTTTTAAGCATCAAGGATTAACATGTAATACATTGCTGCTACATTTAACTCCAAAAAAGGAATCCACTTCTCGCAGTCGGAAAGCGGCGCAAGCTGCCAAAAACACAAGTAGGAGTGAGCCAGCGGGATTACCTGGGCCATCAAATGCAGGTCTGCCGTTTGGTTGATCTAAGCCACACATGCTCAATCGTTATTCTGCCGTGGCTCCCTTATGATTTTTCTATATCTTAGGGCCCACAACCTTGATCACCACAATTTAAGCTAACCGCAACGCCTAACCTCCTCAAAGCTGCAGGCTCATTTGGCATCGGCTGTTATGATGGCTGAATTTTTAATGTTGGCATCACTGTACTTCCCCTTACAAAGTTCATTTATTATCTTCCACAGACTTAAGCTAAAGCTCATTGTAAGACAACTTAAAAGCAGTTGTATATAATTACACAAAATAAGCAATTATAATTTAAATTGAATTTACCTATTGTTGACTTTTAACTATAAATATATTAACTTGGTAACAATATGATTTTCGAGATACAGAGTGACGCACAGTGTGTCATACGGGTTGTTATGTTCATTGCAATGTAATATTAAGGATGTACTTTTGTAAACACCTATTCGTATATTTCGGTTTAGGTGAAATTCGGTGTATGTTAGAACTAGTTATGATGGAATATTATTTTGCAGCAACCACAATTTGCAAAATGGTGCATAACAGCAGATTGAGTGTTGAACAGGTGAAAGATGATCCATATTTGGACAAGTTAGAAGACAGGTTTATTCAGGACCCTTGACAACAGTCTCCCAATAAAAACTCAATTTGTCATGCAAGACGTAGCCGCCCTCAAAAAGCAACTATTGTTTTTGATTACTTGCATGCCATGTTGGATGAGCGGGTAATGTCACATCGGTTTTCTGAGCGTCACCAAGGTGGGAGACATTAGCCTGCACATAAATCTGACGTCAATTTTGTGATATATTCTTGTGGGCTACTTGAAAATATTGTCTTTGCAAGGAAGCGTGCAAGTACAGGTCTCTCATCATAGAGTTGTGCTATCTACTTTTAGAAGACTTTTGCATGAAGGTTCAGACAAATGTAAAGATTCGTTTGCAAGGGGTTGTGAGATAAAACGGTGATCAAATTGAACACGTAATAACAGACTAAATTTCCGTTCCTATACCATTAATTTTGCACTAATTTTTTAATATTTCGATAATAATACAGGTGTAATTAACAAAACAAAGGTTATGACAGTTTGTGCGTCCCCTGTAATAATGCGATCATTGCGCTTGATCCTCTTGTGCAAGCTCGCTTATATCCGGCTCGAAACGACACCGAGAGTCGAATGTCACTTGTTGTGACTTCCAATCTGTTTCTACTAGTTGTTGATGAAAACAGTTGCTGAATACACATGACATCATGTATGTGGGTTGGAAAGTAGGGAAAAATATTTCGAATATTTATTCAAGTTTGAAACATCCGTCTATCCAAAAGTCCCTTCTATATAGCGCAAATTTGTAGCTTGCTAGTGTATTGTTTCTAGGTTCTAGGTGATTTCCTGGATTGCAATCCAACATCGCGGAGCTGCGCATCAAAAGGATTTGAAAGCTGAAGTAGGATTTCCATGTCAATCAGGAAACGTAACCTGTCTTTCATTTCTTCTCGGAATTTTTTAAATGGCTGGCATAAACAATCAACTGGGAACGGTAAAACTTTCTTAGGTCCGGTGTTTTGATCATATATTCTCAGCTTTTTAAGAAAATCGTTGATAGCATCTTTGTTTGAGATGAGATTACTCAACTTGCCTAAAATCATCAGTCGGATAAAACACATCTGCCTTAGTTGTTAACAGTTTGCTTTCATAATCGGGTCCAGAAAGGAATGTGATGCTGGCGTCCCAGCGTGCAACAAAACGGCGAAAGCAGTTGCACTTGGAGTGCCATCTAATTTCTGTGTGCAAAAGTGGAACCTGAAAATCTTCATTGTTCTCCTCATACAAGTGCTGGAAATGACGATCTTGAAATGTTTGCGGAGTAATGTTGTTATTTGCTATTACAAATATTGACAGTGATTCGTTAATTGCCCTTCAACATTATTAGCCACTAAGTGCTCTCAATGAATTGTATGAACAAAAGGGAGAACGTTTTTTTAAATTCATTAACTTTTACGTATCGGATATATACAGCGAGAAGAGCGTCGTTATCAGAGAAAGTAGATTTATCTACAAGGAATGAACATTTGCTGGACTGTATTAAGTTAACTAAGGTAGTTTCCATGTTCTAAATAATCTACACTATCCGTCCAGATACCGTTGATTTGCTGATAGGAATGGCTTAAACCGTTTACTATGGATTTAAATACACCCCGCACGACAGAACTATTGTTACTGAAGATGAGGTAATATCTTCTCCAACATTATATGGGACTTGGCAATATTTGAAGTCGAGGAATTGCTGATTTTGTTGGACAGGGCCCTATAAAGTATAAATATTTGCCTTTTTTTGCCCAGTTAGAAACGATTGTGTTTAAAGTTGGCATGTTTTCGAAGCTATCCCTCAGCGTTCAACAAAAATCCACAGACTTTCCGCTTTCGTCACCATCGACACGTTCCACATGATTTTGCAGTTTACCTGGTCGCATGCTTTCCTTTGAAGTGTTTTATCAAATTAAACACCGGAAGAGTAGAGTTTTGAAGTCAAACGATATATCCAACTTACAGGTATTCGACGGAATACTATCACTATTACGTCGTCGAGGAGCTCATGTGTAGAGTTATAACGTGATTTGGTTATATTTAATTTCAGAAGTAAAACTTACGTTTTCTTTTTATTGCACCTTTACATCATGGGTAGTAAATAATATCATTCGACAAGGCAAGGCAGATAAGTAATATGAATAATTGATGGCACTAAACTTATTCGTGTTGACCGTGAGAATAAAGGTAAAGAGGTTTGGCACGCATGCTAGTAGAATCTGCTGATGGCTACAATATTACAATATATATGGGTAGAAACGCTGTTGGAGGCGACTTAAATGTGTTTGCTGAGGATGAGGTTGAAAGTAACGTGCCAGTGTCAATAATACTGCGGAGGTTATGAATATGAATTTTCTAGAAGTGGTTCAATCCTTTCGCCTCAGCAACCGCTGTTTCCGGAGGAATATATATAATGCCTCTGGACACAGCATTTAACTTGGTTAATTTACTATAGTTCAGAAAATTTCGTTACAAGTATATGGATATATTTTACTTGATAATGACGTCTTTCTGCCGTAAGTCAGCTTCTTCAACGAAAATGAATTAACTGAATGGATGATGTTTTCCAGGAGAAGTAAATCAATCACGATGGACCAGTCCACACTCGAGGTAGTCAATGGCTATCTGACTGAAAAATCCAACCTAATTCAGGACGCATTTGCATGTAAAACAGATGGCGCTTTAGCAATGTTCTGAAAATTTAAAGGATTTTTCCCAGTAAAAAAAATATTTTTCTTCGTGTTCCTACAATTCATTGTGTGACAGATCGAGAGCGCATAGTAGCGAAAAAATTGGGATTGCACTTAAACGATTCACTGTTAAATCTTGTAATGCTAGTCAAAGATATTCAAGATCTTTATTTTTAACATTTAGGTGAGGAGAACAACGAAGATTTCCTGGTATTACGTTTACATAGAGAGGTAAATGGCACACTAAAGGCAACTGTTTTCACCGCTTTCTTGCAAGCTGGAACACTGTAATCACTTTCTACTCTGGAAATGATTATGAGAAAAAACTGTTAACAGTCAAACATGATATGTTTTAAAAGGCTGATATTTTTGCAAAACAACATACTAAATAGAGCCTATCAAGGCAAGTTGAGTAATCGAATCTCAAGCGATGGAGCCATTATCTACTTTGTTTCTTTATTAGCATTGTTAGTATCAAATATCGGACGTCTGAATTTATCACAGTTCTCAATTTACGCCACGTTTACGAAAGAGCAGAAGTATGGAGACTTGAAAGTTTATATAATTAATTGACAGTAAATCGGAAACAAAGCGAAATATATGTTGCAAGGTCTGTTTGACAAGGAAATACAAATTTGGGTTTTGGATCCATTTTATACACAGTATTTCAATGCTGTATTTAACATCCAAAACAGTCTCATTATCTTCAAATTGACATAAGGGCAAGATACAAATCCACGCATTATAAAGCGCATGTTTGCATAAAGCCTATGCCGCCTACAACATGCCAAACTGTTGGAAACAGCTGGAATAAATTATTTTGCATTCTTTTCACATATCTTGTCAAGTATGAAGTCAGCGTAGTGATTTCTGTCATAAAACTAGAGACAGACTAGACATCACAGCAAGAGGAAATCAACTCTCACTCTCAAGTCTTAGCAGGACATATGAAAGCATGACCAAGGATTTCATGCTCAAGGTTCGCACTACAATTTCACCAAATTATTGATAATTTGCTGTACTACTTTATTCATCACTTGCTTTACATCCAAAAGCTTGCAATAATGAAAAGCAATTTTAATTATTGTGCTTCTGTGCAATAACGGGTAAGTTGTTCGAGGCTAATACACAATGAATGTAAGCTCCAGAATGGGAAAAGGCAAGCGTAATTTTTATGAAACAAAAAGATATTAAGATTAAACTAAAGCTCAAATATTTGCATATTTTAGGCTTTGCTGGTTTCAGAAAATGTGAAGTTCAACGGTGGGGGTCCAGAAAATTGAATGAATTTATAACGGTACCCAAGGATGAATAGTTGAGAATGCTAAGTATAGACGGTTAGAATGTTGTCAAAACGTTTTCTACCTCCGCGTGTCACGGTCCTTATACGCCATCCAGCCGCAGGTGACTCGTAGTCCTACTCAATCACTATTCGAAGACGCCTTGACGATGCCCTGTCACACAAACACTAGTTGACCATCCGATGATGGCATTAGAGCAGTACAAGCAGTGGATGGCGTACTAACATTGTCAGACTCCAGGCAGGAATACGCGCGCAGCTGCAAAACAAAACTTGCAAAGTCATGTAATCGCGCTTGATTTTCCCTACGTTGTATACTTTCTTTCAATCCTAATCCTAAACGTCTTACCGGAAAGGTCAAGCATTTGTCTTTATGCATGTTATCCTTAATTGATTAAAGCAAGATTAGTCCAATACTTGCATAATCCGTAAGTAAAGTTAAATTCTTACGCAAAATTATATGGCGATATTAAAGGCAAAGTTTACATTGGTATTTAATCCATAATTTCAAATTGCTTGAGTAATACATCGCTTTTATTAAATACACACCATCCTCATAATAACTTTCAGCGCTCTAATAGGTTCGAAAGGTATTAGTTTTTTATTTTGTTTTGTGTTAATTAATCATTGCATTATATATGTAACCGATTCTTGGTGCCATAAGGAGGTCTGACAACCAGATAATCATATTTAGATCCTGTAAGTTTATGGGAAATTAACAGATTCGTCGTGGGGTAGACTGCGTAATTGATCTACAAAAATCGCTCGCAACAGCAACGTTTGTGAATCTTGTGCTAAACGAATTCCAGGAACCACTCTAACTCACGTTATCTTTTAATCAACACCAACCATCTGCGGGATGTAACGCACGGTGGCAAAATACATTGAAAAAGACCTAACACGTTTGACGCTTGCATTTGGATGATCAGCTGACCTATTTTTATACATAAGATTACCGCAGATGAATTTAATATGCAGTCGATTACGCGGTCCATTTATCTAATCTTCTGCAATTCCAAACTAGTATCCCATGGCTTGAAGTAAAATGCGAGTAACAACACCTGAATGTTGCCACTTTTCTTTTTCACTGAAAACAACATATTTGTTTACACACAAGCATGTGTACATACTTAGAACAAGGTACGCCTCTTTCACTATAACCTATCTGCGTTCAAATCTTAATGAAACAGTAGCGCATCTGCCATGGACACGTGTAAGAACCTGCCATACATGTGCCAAATACCACCATACAGTCTATTAAGCACATATATAGCGTAATGCTAGTCAGATCACAGGTTTAGTGAGCAATATTCTGCTACCTACAGCTTTGATGAACATTATGACTTTCAAGGTTGTACACCATGGAGATTATCACACACGCACGTTAAATGTTTTCTCACTGAAGCGCAAACCAGGCTTTGTCAGGCATATATATCGCTTAGTAATGAATACTGCTCGTTGGTCCAATCAGATCCGCTAATTTTTGATCAGGATGCTCTAGAGAGGTCCTGCGACGCTTCAGGAGAAATCATTGTAGCTATTCCTTAAAGATGATATAGAGAGGTCGTGGCCAGCACCCTGGATTTGACCGGGTCTGGCTTTGATATATGAGGCTGAACTTGTGTACCTTTAGCGGGTGCATGAACAATCACAGATTTTTAGACTCTAGTTATCTATATTCAACAAAGATCCAGATTTCACTTGTTCGAAGGTTACTACGAGAATTAGAAGACGTTCATTCCCAATCCACTATTCGGATTTGGAACAGACATCCAACAGACACCAACGCTTTTTGTACAACCCACAAGCACAGACCTGCGACTGGAAAGTTTTAATTTTTTTAAAAGGGATGGATAAGTTATGGATATCAAATCCCTTGACGCCACATTCAAGGCTGATATCGACGGCGCCTGACTAAATATCGAACACAATTGTAACCAGGATAGCCTTGCATCAGATTTATTTAAATTTACTTCTAGACTAGAACATTAGTCATGATACTGAAATACCCTGGTTTATTGACAAAGAGAAAAGCTAATAAAAAGCTTCGGATTAACTTTTGTTTCATAAAATTTGACTGTTGCTCAAATGGTGTTGGGAAATAACATATAAATGGTCGTAAACAATTTTGTTATGTTTACTCCAGGAAATAGCTTCTCTCACTGTCGATAATTATATCAGTTAATCTCTTAACTAAACATAAAATAATTATCCCTGATTAGGAACATTTCGGTGCACCGCATCTCACTACTGGAGCGTACGCAGTTTTGTCCTGAATGAATTTGCCATAATTTTATCTAGGAAGTACACTTGAGATGACTTAATTGTAAAACGTGACGGAGAGTCACTTACACCACATAAAGCACATATGATTACATTATGTCTGTTATGTATAATATCAATTTAATAAGCAGTAAATGAGACCTACAATCAAAACGTTACTCTGATTTTTTAAGGTGTGTCAGCATCCGTCGTATAATGCGAGCCCAGTTATATTTACTTAACTACTAGTGTTAACAGACTGTATCTTGGGTAGTGCCAAATATTAATCGTGTCGATGCTGTCAGAAATATTACATTGTGGGATAAACGTCGCTGCAAATGGCAGCACGGAAGTTATAATATTTATGCCGATGTGATCATGGGGATTCCGTAGAGAAGCATGATGAGAAATAGTTTCATTTAACGCAAACCGTCAGAACTCTAATATTTTCATAAACATGACATGAAAATTTGTAATTAGGCCAAAATCACATAGTTGTTGCTTGTCCCGACTTATGACAATAGCACATGTTAGACGTGGAAAATTATTAAATAAGTAAACAGTGCAGAAACTGTAAATGGATAAGTACAATTCCCTCTATTCGATTGTACATAGGTAACTCATTGCAAAAGTGGAAAATTCGACGTGCAGTTTAGTAAAGTGGTATGTTTTGTGCTAAAGTTGAGTTCGACCTATATCATATGTCGAGTGTTTGGATGAACTTTTTGACCAAACCCCAAAACGATATGCATTTATTTTCTCTTGCGTTTTGGACAGAAACCTCTCCAACATTCACAAATGCTTCACAGATTTTACCATAGTTACATACGTCCACTCCCCTTTTGACGACGAAGCATTCCGACATCAGCAAGCTGAGACATGTATAATGTTTGCACCTGAATGGAGAGGATATATACACCGGATTGTGTTTATTGAACACACATTTGCTTAATGCCCAGTGGGTGTCCGGTAGAAGGCTAAGTTGTGGGAAACATTGCCATCAAACTGGACTCCACAGCAAAATTGAGATTATCCTATTGCACGCACACCACAAGTTCATATATTAGGTTGATGCTACTTATGCACATACCTTGTAAAGCCGATACAATAAGCCAGTGGGTACAAATCGCATTCTACACCAAAATATTCATTTTATTTAACGATGCAGAATAAAATCGGAACAAAGCTGTAACTGAATAGCGCTTGGTACACACTGATTTTAAAGCGAGCAAACAAACATGTGGTCTAACTTTCTTTAGCTTTTCAAGGTCGATCTTCTTACACATCATATTGCTAATGATCCACCACGATTATATTGGGCTAAGGGAATAGAAAGCAGAAACACATCAGGTGCCAAATGTGCGGAACTGGATTGTTTAACTGCGTAATTTAATTAAAATTGGTAGCAATGGAACAGATTACCCGATTTTATAATGCACACTTCCATTGTATGGGAAAAAATGTCAAAGGGAATATAGCTACAAGGTTAGGCGTTGTTCTTGTCCAGCTAAATAATAAAAGATGAACCTGCATAGTAAGTAGCCAGAAAAACTGGACACAGGAAATTAGGTGAGAAAGCGTTTAACGTATGTATTATTTTTAGAACTCCAAGACAAGTGTAAAGATTTTAAATTCCAGCTTGTTTTCACAGGAAGCGGGTTTATGATCGCCAATATTATGTGGAGGAAACAAGCAAGCGTCCCTAGAAATTTCGTATTTTCGTATAGAAATTGAAAAACTTTAATGTCCCATGTTGTGTAGGGATTATAATTTTTACAAGCTTGACCAAAAAATAAGCGATGGTACTGGTATGCATATGCAATTTTTGAGCTAATATAGCTGAAGTCGAAAACAATACTATAATTCCATGTATGCACTCGAGGTTAATTAAAGCGCAGTACCCAGTTTACCTGAGATTTCGAGGAATGCGCAAGATGATGAGAATTCTCTCTCAACCAACAAATGGATGGTTTAAATCATTACAAAAGATATTTACTTTTCTTGGATGCATAATTGCTAACGCCAGCTTAAGCTCCCATAGCCTAAAAGTTACGTCAAGAAACTTGTTTGGGAAAAACAGTAATATTTGGCATTTTTATATTAGGTAACTTAGAACAGATCTTATTCTAAATTGTTCTGGACATCCGAATATTTTGAAATTTGTCAAGTAATTCCTTCGACCCTATAGCACACTTCTTCCATGATGTTTGCAAAATATAAGCACCTACGCATTTTCAAATTTATGGCTTAAGTGACTCTTGCATTCGGATTGTGATACAGCCTAAGTAACGCTATGTGAATACATGGATTCTATTTAATAATATTACGGTTTATAATGCTATTTTTGGATTTGTCTATAAATGTAAATTTAGACATGCTTTATTCGGCATACTCTAGGGGTGTCTAAACTCTTTGCAAAGCGGACCACATTTTGGGTAAAAATATGGCAGGCCATATTCAGTCTGACGTTAACATTATAATAAATAGTAACCTACGTTGTAACATCTTATTGCACTTTTTTCTTATGAAGAGTGACACTGCGTCCTTGACTGTAGTATACTGGTCTGGTCAGGCTAAATTATACTGGTGAGAACCACTTAACCTCTTCCTCAAACTTTCTTGTTAAAATTCGAAATCGAGAATGCCTGCTCACACAAGTATGTCAAGTCAAACCGGTTGAGCATATTTTAGCAAATATCCGAATACTTTGGAATCTTCCTTTGTTCAACTGGCGGTAAAATTCCAGGAGGTAGTACTTTTAGTGCCGATGGTAACATTCAACGTAACTTTACAAATCAATGAAATGCAGTCCTAGGTCGCATTCTCAGCCTCCATAGAGAAAGATGAATTAAAAGTTCCTTTCAGGGGTTGCAATGTCCCGAAAGCGTCTTTGGAACTCGTCATCCAGGAATACATTATCTGCGACATACTTCTGCATTTATGCTTTGTTGTTGCTTACTGCCTACTTGCCATGATTACTTGTTGTGATGAAAATTTTCTTCATTTAAGGCTGTTTGAGACAGTTGTCTTTAGAAAGGTCGCATTTTATTCCTCAAGGCTAAGATGTGTGCACACAATTGCCTTGACTTTAAAGTTTGACTCCCTAGACTCGTGTTCAACGTATTCAGATGTCGTGTAATATCAACCAGAAATCCAACATAAGCCAGCCAAATGCGCTGAGATAATTCTGGCATTGATTGTCCCTTATTTTCCATGATTGGACAGTTTATTTTCTAAGAGACTAAAAGCGATGCAGTGCAGCCCTTGACTAAGCCGTCTTGCAGCACTTACACAACATCTCCATATTCACCCTGGATGTCAAGTAGAAATAGCTGAAACTGACGATGAAACTAGGCTTTAGAACGAAGAGGTTTAATAGTTTTATCATTGGCTTCATTAAATGATCACCCTTAAGATGTCTTGGGGAGATAACATATTGTGGTGCCATGGAGTTTTACAGCTTTGTCCACCTCTGCGCTGACTATGTTACAGACAAACGTTGCTAATCTAATGTGCTCGTTAGTCAGTAAAATTTCCAGAGCTTTTTTACATAATAGATCAATGTCAATGATTGCAGAAATTTAAGAATCAAATAAATCTATCCCTTTGTCTAGTCTTTTAGAATATGATAGCCAAGTACTTTCGCACTCACATGTCATCGTTAACTCCCTACAAAAATTTTGAAACTGGACAATCACGGATGCATTGGTGATTTCATATGTGGCTATCGACAAGTCAATTCGTGCTCGTTTTGGTGTCAATTTTAGGAAACAGCACACAGTTTCCGTCCGCTTTTTAGTATAGTCCCAGTGATCGCAGTGACCAATCTTCACTTCAAAGTGAATCGCGGTTCAAATTGAGATTAGCATTCGTAATCCAATCACACAACGTGTAATACAAAATTGATCCTACAGTTAGTCATTCATCTTTGTGACAAGAGTTACACGACTTGATCTTGTAGCCAAAGGGTTAGAGGATTTGGCAACTAATCCAATGGTCGGGAGTTTGAAGCCTGCTAACTTCACCACATGAGATAAAATGTCATCGAAACGCGTCGTGGTTGGGCAGTGTTTCGGCCAAGCAACAAAAATTTCCAGTTGCTCCTTTTGCTTTTAATTGGCTCTTAATATCAGCAGAAGTGTCTTCAATCATGCGAAGCACAATGTTGCATGGCGAGTAATCATTGGTAAACTTTTACTATTTAGCAAGTCAAATATTCTCCAGCATTTCATCACACATTCTCTGACACATTCAACCACATTAAACGGTTTGCTGTGTATTGCTATCGGTCTTGCCACATCATAACTAGCCTCTGTTGCTTTGTAATTCCACTGACCAAATGGTACCAACAAGCTTTGTTGTGAGGATAATCCAGCTTCCGTTTGCCGCATTTTCTCAGCTCGTTTTCTTGTATGTGCATTGTTCTTGTTAACATGTTTCGATTATTTGTGCCTATTGATGTTGATTTCTTTGAAATTGGCCACAAACTCCAGATATATCAAGTACGAGCACTTGTTGCTCGTTCTGTAAAAATACTTGTTTTCTCTTTTCTTAGAAGCGACGCACACCCTCATTATGTTTTACTTGTAGTCGCATTTTCCATTCTAGAAGAGGAATGATATGCGTGTAAAGAAAAATGAGGAATCCCTTTTCCATTTTTCAGTTGAGTTTAAACCCGTTTAACGTAGGGGCTGTAAAATTAGAGAAAATGTTTTTGTGCAAATGAATGATAAATAAAGTAAAACTGTTGTGCCTAGATAGGTATATAAAGTAAATTATGTCACAATCACAATTTAGATACAGATAATCTATAAAAATATTATTCCAGTTCTCAGAACTGGTTAGCTTAACCACCGACAGATATATGTATATAACGAGCCCGTCATTTTATTTTTTTTCATTAAATTAAGACACCTTTGGTCAAAGCGTTAAATTGGCTCTTCCTACCTGGTTAAATATAAACTTCGCTGCAACACTGATGTTTGAATGACCCGAATCAAGTTATCCCGAAAATAAAATAAATTTGGATCGCAGGAAATGTTAACAGTTACGTAAACTGTGGCAAACCTCAATTATCTCGATCTACCATCGTCAGCGACAAATTACAATAGCGCAACATGAAGGAAATTGCTCTCCAAGCCTGACAGCCGGAGGGTATTTCAGGAGAAGTAGACTTGGGAAGGTATTAGCAAAGTCACTGGCCATTAGCTGATGGTTCAACCATGAAGTGTTGACAACAAGCACACATACAATTAAAAGGTTGGACGGTTTGATGATGAGTATCACTCAGAGAAACTGGTAGCTATGTTACAACACCATAAAAATAGAGACAATATCCCTAATGAATGGGGCATCTGGTACCACTGTGATGAAACTAAATGAGGTCAAATATCGTCAGAGACGGAATGAAGGTGAACCACTGGACAAGAATGTGGACGTAAAGCGAACTGAACAGTTATTACTATAAATATACTGGAGGGCGTATGATGGTGATCATAATATCCGGGTCTTCTGAAGATATTATTCGATGCACGAGCGGTCCTTTCAAGCAGGATGGAGAATTATTTGGAGTATCGGAAAGCACAATGCAAGTGCCAAACATTGACAAGTTCCAGATGACACTTCCAATCGCACGAGACAGCGCTACAGGGATTTTCCTCTACAACTGAAGCCATGAAACCATTTTACTTTGGATGTCCTTAATTTTTATACGCAATTTATTGTCGTTTCTACCGAAAATATCCAAGCTTGAATGTATTATTTCATGATGAGGCTGCGGCTCGCATTTGACCTGCAGACCGGACTCCGGTAATACTTGGCACGCTGTATATAAAATACAATAAACAACTTTCTTGTTTATCCTTTCTAATTAATAAGGAAGCATGTCATCGATGTGCGTAACAGCGTAAAGCTGATATACCGCTTCTTTGGAAGAAGACCTGTGTTATTTAACTGTTGGCAGACGCATTTGTACTCTTGCTGTAAAGCATTGTTGTCTGTCACATACTTGTCTTGCGGATTTTCATTTCTGTAGTAGTCTTCTGAAACCAGGTATGGCTATTGCATTTTTATGTGGCTTTTTCGCGTAATTTTACTTGGCTTGAATTCGTCCATCAGAAATGTGCTCGGCTGCACCAAGTAGCTCGGGACTGAAATTATTGGTGGTAGTTTAGGGGGGCACGATATACACCAGAGGAATAGCGGGTTGATTATATAATGGATTCCTATTCTTTATAATTGTGTTGGGTGAATTTCTTTCAGCATATCGAGGCAGAAAACAGCATCTGATATTCCTTCGTCTATGTGGTTGGTTAGGAATGTGAGAAAATTATGCTACCTTGTCAAATGAACTGTGAACGAAAAATGAATGTTGACATTAGTGGAACATCACATAGTTCCTGTCCATCACAAGTATGGTAAAAATTTCATTTTGTGTTTGTAATGTGAACCGACACAATTTGCAATGTTTACTCTAGAATCCTTAATGCAGCATTTTGGGAAATACAGTTATTTTCTAGTTAATCAACCATGTAATAGAGATCCGTAATTTGCTGACGCAATATTGGCTCTTAATAGCAGGGACAATCGACTTTTTAACCTGTATAGATTTGGTAGCGTTAAGTGTGGATACTAAACAGAATTTATTACTGTGCTTGGTAGATACGACTGGACGCTACGCGGTTTAATTGATTTTTCTTATATTAGAGGGTGAAAAAATATTTGATACTCAAACAAGTAAAATATATGCTCTGAAATCCTGAAAATATTTTCTCTTCAGATTGCATTAAATTTCATTTAACCAGTTCCTACTATTTCCACAACTCCGCAAAAGATGGGCAATAGAAGTATTGAAAAGATTCTATTTCATGAAAACAGCAAGTGCTCAGTATGTCTGTGCTTTATAATACGAGGAGATTTACGCTGATGCGGTGAAGAGTTTTACGGTGGCATCGCATTTAATTGCATCCGTTAGAAACTGCAAAGCAAAATGTCACTTATTAGCAAACAGCATAGATGATTATTGCTTTTTCCAGATTAATAATGGATAGATGCAACCAGATAGTCACGAAGTATATAGGAAGACGTAAGACGAACGCTTATTATTACTTGGGCTCTTCACTAGCATTCGTCCGCTGGAAATTTTCGGATTAGAACCCGACTTTTACTAACCAGCGAATTATATTCCTGGGCCATGGGTAAGGGCGGCCAACCACCGCGGCTGTTATCTAAATGCATTCCAACGCAGCAAAACCTCCAAAAACAATAGATTTTATGAAGCTAGTCCTGAAAGACTTACTGGGCGTCTTTAGTTTTCCTGGATATATTGTGGCTACCTGTCAGCGTTTTTCTGCCAGGATTCTCCACAAAACTGAACTTACTTGCTAATCACTTAACTTTGCATATTGGACAGCAGAAAATAGTTAATATTGCATCAATAAATTGTTCTCTTAATTTCTACACAGCTTCTTCCTACCTGACAAACACGTATACACTACATTAACCCACTCAACATTTTTCAAGTGTTCCAACGGATTGGAACAGTGATTGGCAAAAAAATGAGTGATACGACCAACTTTCTTTTCTAATGGCATTAAACAACCTAAATGCAGTTGACTTGAGAATCATCAAATATATTTATTTATTTCATGACAAATTATCAGGGGAAACCAAACGTCTGGGTATGAGGCTTGATATCTAGAGGTTTCGGGATGGTAGCTCTTAAGAATTTTACCCTCGCTGTTCTACTCGAGTGGACAATTGTATACGCAATCAAAAACCAGTTTTAACTTAGTAAGGTATGTTGGTATCAAAAATTAATATATTGTTATACTTGTTTTAACCTTTATTTACCTATACATCTGGCAATTTACTACAATACATATTGGCACATAGTAACCAAGATTTTTACCCAGAATTAATGGTCACCTAAAGAACAGGTCAAATTTTACCAATGAAGTTATGCAAAGGCACCTATAGGTTTTAGGCGGGTGTTAAGTTTGGTGAAAGTTGCAGCCATTGCTTTAGCTAGTTAACCCCAAGATCCATTTAAATTATAAGCAACTTTGACAAATAAGTAGGGGC
>OX104059.1:57456865-57492248 GCA_944474145.2 Dicrocoelium dendriticum
GGGTACCAATCGGTCTGGCTTGTTCGCACTGTTTGGAATGGTACCATACGAAATGTGCAAATGTGTCCCAACAACAGTTACGGGAGCGAAATAGCTCCCAAGATGCATTTTGGTTCTGTACTGCGTGTTCCACCATCCCCCTCGTTAAGTGCTTGCTTATCCTAGCTGAGAAATGCGACCGGTTAATCGCAGAAGCAGAGCAGAGGATCAACAATAAGCTTACTTCAATGGAAGCGAGTATGGACCACAGAAGCGTAGCGGCTGCTAAGCAACGGAATGCTGAACAATCCGCTTCCCCTGCACCGCAATCAGCCACGTCTCCATCTCCGTTGTCTTCTCCAACTTTGGTAGAACGCCGGGCGAAAACAGACTGTACCTACGTGAATCAAACAGTACTCACAGCAACGAAAATCAGGCACCATTCAAAACGTCTGGTTAAGCAAATTCCACTAGACCTGACATCTAGTATTAACAAGGATGAAGCAGCCAAACACCAACCCTTGGTACCTGTAGCTCAAATATCTCTTGTCGAGACTAAGCCTCCCAGAACATCGGTTACATATGCAGAGATTGCTGCAAGGGTCCACCGAGAGGCCGCCGTTGCGTCCTCTGCCATTGTAAACACCGTTAACGCAAATAGAGAGAAAAAGAGCAAACAATCACTTGTCAACAAGTCAAGACAAATGAGTACCATACCTTGTAGATCGATTAAAAAGGGATCCAACAACAGTGCCCGGACTGTTGTATGCTCAAATGTCCCTGAATCTACCGCCATCACATTGCGGGATAAGTTATCAGACGACCAAGACCAATGGAACTCATTGTGTATGCAGATGAGTATCAAAGCCAAGCCCATAAACTTGTTACGAATTACTCGTCATCCGAACTCGCCACACTATGGTGAACCCAGACTTATTCGAGTAACTCTAGAATCCTCCACCGACGTAGAAAACGTTTTGCTCTCCGCAAGCGCGCTAAAACACGAATCCTGTGGGATACGTATCTATCCTGATGTCCCTTGGAGCGCGCGACAACCAAAACGAAACACCGAAGAGGGGCACAGCAAGCAAGACCGCCTAAACACAATCTTCATACATGGCGTGCCAGAACATCCTTCTAACGATGTTCAAGAGACCGGAAAGCACGATTTAGAACAGTGGCGGTTCATTCGCGAAACACTTTCTTTGGATAATGTTGTGGCACTATCGCTCACCAGGATACCTCTCTCATCGAATTATAGAGGATGCGGCCCTAGAATCCTAAAACTTGTGGTTCAGTCAGAGCAACAAGCAAAGGATGTTTTGGATCGATGGCGGAGAAATCGGAAACATCTTCCTTCCGAAATTCGGTTAAAGGTCGCAAACACTTTGCACAGCTCAAATATTAAAGCAACTGAAGCAGCAAGCATACTGACGAATGTACAGAAGTGTAACTTGACTGCTGCTTTAATTGACTCTGACGTAGGTCTAAACGAAGGCTGGGACGCACCTTGGCCGAATCAAGTTGCAAACGAGGTATCATTGACCCATCAAAAAAACGAGTAACTGCCGACCTCCCATCGGTCGGCATTCTCCCACACTTGACAGCTTCACCTCTCTGCGGGCTCCTAGAGACCGAGAAACTGGCCTGCTTGTATACAAATGCTCAGGGACTTTCTAACAAACTGGCTGAACTGAAAGATCGCCAAGCTTCCGGCTCGTATGATGTCATTGGTATCACCGAGACATGGTTGCACACGGGAATGACGGACGCTGAAGTGTCGCTACCCGGCATGTCGCTGATCCGGAACGACAGGCTCACAAAAGGAGGAGGGGTAATCCTGTACTACCGAAACGACTTACAGTGCGAAGCCGTGGAGGATTCAGACTCGCAGTTCCCCGACTCTCTTTGGTGCCGGTTGCAGTTAAAAGGCAGGGACGCTTGCCTTATTGTCTTGGTGTACCGCGCCCCTAACTCAACACCCGAAACCGACTACCACCTAACGGCTGCTTTAAGGTGCAGTTTACAACAAAAGTACACTCACATTCTTATCATGGGTGATTTCAACGTACATTGTTTAGAAGCCCCTGCCACGATCGGAGAACAATTCAAAACCGATCTACAAGATCTAGTAACTACTGTTCCTCTTTACAACCACATCACTTTGCCCACTCGGTTCAGAACTGGTAACAGGCCATCTGTGCTAGATCTTGTGCTTACCAACGAGGAGCATATGATTGATGCGTTGGTTTTAGACTGCCCGTTGGGTCGCAGTGATCACGCAGTCATCAGTTTCAACTTCGTCTGCTATGCAGAATATCTGAATGATAACGATGATACTGTGCGAACCATCACAAGGTACGACCGACTCGCCCAGCTAGTCAGCGCCACAACATGGTCTTTCCTCGAAGAAGAACCCCCGGAAGTCGCCTGGCTCGAGTTCGTCAACACATTCAGTCAGCTGATTGCACAGGCTTCAGAGATAAAAGCTTGCAATAAGTGCAAATCAGTTTCTTTCGTTAGGAGCAGAACCCGAAAATGGATGACAGTACGCAACGCAGCATGGCGAGTGTACAGAGAAGCTCCAGCACCAGAAACTTGGGACAACTACGTAGCCCAACGTAACCACTGCACTCAACTGTTAAGAGAAGACAAAGCCGCCTATCAGCAGAACATCGCAAAAACCTTCAGTGCTAACCACAAACTGCTGTACAAGCACGTTAATAGCCTACGAAAGGTGAGGCAAGGATTTCCTCCACTCAAGACGGCTGATGGCCCAACAAGAACATCTATGGAAGCTGCAAACGCGCTGCAGATGCAATACGCCCCACGTTTCAAGGAGTCTTGCCACCAAGCGATCTACCAAGCTTTGTATTCTGCTCACCAGGACTAACCCACATCAATTTTACCGCAGAGGCTGTATTGCAAAAGCTGACTTCTCTACGCAAACACAGCTCGCCGGGTGTCGACACCATTCGTCCAGAGGCATTGGGAGCAGCAGCAAACCAACTGGCAGGACCTTTAGCTCAGTTTTTCCAGCACTGCTTAGACCAGAACCAAGTTCCCGCCATGTGGAAGCTTGGAATAATAAGCCCGATTCACAAAGGTGGAAGCAGAACTGATCCCTCCAACTACCGCCCAGTAACCCTTCTTCCTATACTCTCCAAGGTCATGGAATCCATAGTTGCCGATGCACTGGTGTGCTATCTGGAAAACTGCAACCTCATCACCCTGAACAGCACGGTTTCCGTCGACAGCGGTCATGTACAACTAATTTACTAATTGCACGCAGTAGTTGGACCGAGGCAGCCGACGCTGGAGAAGGTGTTGATGTGATCTACCTGGATTTTTCCAAGGCTTTCGATCGTCTAGACCATCGGATACTACTATCCAAGCTGCAGCATTACGGGATCGGAGACCCTCTTTTAAGCTGGATCGCCAACTTTCTATTTCAACGGCAATTAGTGGTCAGAGTTCGGAGCTCTTTATCGGACCCCATACAAGTGGAGTGTGGTGTGCCGCAAGGCTCGGTTCTAGGTCCACGTTTGTTTTTGGTGTTTATTAATGACCTTGCACAGGGAATCGCTTCAAACTTCCTAATGTTTGCCGACGATATCAAGATCTGGCGCAGGATCCAGGCGAACACCGACCAACATGTGCTTCAGAGTGATTTAGATACGGTGTATCAATGGTCGACCCAAAACTTATTGCATTTCAACGTCAGTAAATGCAAGGTGCTTTCCATCCGACATCAAAGCAGCTACTCATACCGACTCGGAACGGATGTACTGCAACAATCAACTCTCGAACGTGACTTGGGTGTCCTGGTTCAAGATGACTTGGGTTGCTCCAGGCAATCCGAAAAGGCCTCGAAGACCGGGAACCAACACGTCGGGCTGTTGAGGCGGGCGTTTGGACAAATAAACAGCTCCATATTTCGACAAATGCTCAGTGCGTATGTTCGCCCCCATGTCGAATATGCAATTCAAGCCTGGCATCCATGGCTGAAACACGACCTTAATGCACTGGAGCAGCCACAACGCCGGGCATCTAAGAACGTAATTGGAATGCGCAATCTTTCCTACCAGGAGAGGCTGCGACGACTGGGATTGTTCAGTGGAAGCTATCGCAGACTACGAGGCGACCTGATTATGGCATACTTGATTCTGCGAGACCCACATCATGTGTGCCGCCCTTTACTGCAACTCAGCAGCAATACAAACCTGAGGGGCCACTCATTAAAACTCGCAGAACAATACAGTCGTCTGGAGTGCCGCAGAAATTTCTTTTCCATTCGTGTCTGTCACCCGTGGAATGCTCTCCCAGAATCGGTCGTCTCTGCACCGACACTAACAGTATTTAAAAGACGGTTGGACGATGCACTCATCCACTTACACTTTGTTACTTAACACTACGTCTCCATCCTACACCTGGAGTTTACCATGGAATTATTTGTTGTTAACTGTGGATGCTGTGAATCTAAGAGGATCGCAGGACTGCAGCGAAGCAAACGAAGAATACACGTAGAAAATATGAGCAGATTGATTTGTTGGAAGGATCATTTCTCGCCGATTCTGATCTAAATTTACCAACCAATATTCCAATAACTTGCACGCTGAATTTGGTGGTCGCAACGCTCCTCATCAGAAATAACACATGAGCTCCTGCACTTAATGCATACAAATTCCCCCGACGTATACCAGGTATTTGTTATAGCCCTATTTGCATCGTAAATACGTCCACAGTGCCAGGATTTAATAATGCTGTATGGGGCATACATAACTAGACTTGCAATGCACTGCTTATTAAAATGATGTAATAAAAATTGTTTTCAGCAATTGCCAAGTTCAACTTAATAATAAATATCATTCAATGTGAAACAAGGAGAGAAATAGCAACCTAGAGAGTAATGCATTCAAAGCAACAATACACAAACGTTTTGGAGAGTCAGCGAAATTTGGAGGAAACATTTGCTTATCTACTACAAAACTCCTCAATCACCCTCATGACAATGCGAGCTCGACGTAAATTGATTGTTCGATGAGAAAAGTTTCAGCCGGCATTTTGTCCTTACATTTAGCAAAAAACAGCGCGCATAGACAAATTTGATGTCTCATCCGAAGATGTCTGGCTCATATGGAAGAATGGTATATTGTGGGCGAAATAGCGGTTAACCACTCAACTTAAAAACAAAGGGATAAAACGTAGATCGTTTTGGTGGACTCATCAGTGTTAACATAGTGACACTCAGAAATAGCCAACGACAGTTGTTTAGGTAAATCCTGGTTGTGCAACGTTCATCACATTATATCCTCTGTCTGGACACACAGGTTATTTCTCGTAGTGTAGGGTAACATCAAGGAGCTTTTTAAACACATATAAAGTGGGGGCAATAACAACATAATTTTGGAAGACATTTCAAGGCTGATACACACAAAAAGAGTAAAAGTTCTGTTGACCTCCTAGCCGACTGTATTGCGTGACTAACTTGAGCTAGTGGCTCCTTTACATTTGTTTTGTAGCTCTGTTGTAGTAGATTAAGGCAGATGTAGTTGGGATTCCTTAGAATCTGGTAGGCCACAATAAAGTCGGTATATTGGCCTAGGTACCGGCCAATGTATAATTTTAGGTTCCTTACACTAAGTTAATAAGGAAGAAAAAACAATATTTTGACGTGCATTTTGGCTCTTCGCTGTGATGTATCTTGCGCTTGAAGGTCTTGTTTGTGCCAGGGCTGCCACAATTGGATCGCGCATTCTACAGGAGGCCGCTAGTAGGGGTTAAGGCAACGGCGAACAAGGAGAGGGACCAAACCTCCCAAATGCTATTCTTAGCATGCCATCGTGTTGCTTAGCAGTCTTTGACTCCCAATCAAAATGTATTCAGCAGGCCAGATCAGCCTGAACAAATAACCAAAGGTCGCGCTCCTGATTGACTGCTTACAAAGCATGATCCCCAAGATTGTAAGTGATGTTCGGCTCTTGGCAAATGTGGATCACCTTAACTTTTTCCCGAATTGAGCTGGAGCAGATTGTGGAGTGACCATCAATACGTTCTGTCCAGGTCTTGCTGAAGTGAATCGTGGTTTGCTGGGTCGGCGGTCATCCGTCACATATTAACATCGTCAACTAACTGCAAGACATCTAAAGTAATAATTAACATGCAAGCACTCTAATGATTATGCGAAACAGACGCGGCCTCAGAACTGATCCTTGTGGAACTCCACATTCGACATGAATCGGATAAGACAGCGCACTTCGAACTCTGACTTACAGTTGCCCATCCTGCAGGAAATTCCTGATCAGCCCAAAGATTGGGTCACGAAATCCATAGCTTTTGAGTCTTTGAAGCAGAATGCGGTGTTTCAGTCAGTCAAAGCCTTTGGAGAATTCCATGTTAGTGACGTCTTTTCCTCTGCCTGTCTCGGCCGCTTCCGTCCAACTACTGCCTGCAATCAGTAGTTTTGTAGCACATGAATTATTTTGGCGGAAACCGTGTTGTTCGGGTGCTATGATGTTGTGGTGTTCTGGATGGTCTACTAGAGCCTCAGCTTTGATTGCATCTATCACCTTTGAGAGCATAGAGTATAGGTGCATTGGGCAATAGTTGGAGGAATCTGATCAATTGCCGCCTTTAAAAATTGGAGTGATTACGCCATGTTTCCACATGGTAGGCACAAATAGTTTATCCAAACACGTTTGAAAGAAATGCGATAATGGCCCAGACAACGTTGATGTAATTACGCTTAGTGCCCTTGTATTAAAATATCCGTTTACGGGAGAGCTAAAGCAGCTTAATGAAAACAGTCGCTTTAACACATCTATAGCAGTAAAATCGATGTTACTGAGTCTTGAATTTGGGGTTAGTGATGTGGGTATGTGACACTGGCGAACATCACTTTGGATGGTTGGGGCAAACTGGGTTAGTGGGGCTTTGGCCGCCTCTTCTGCACTCTGTGCCACTGCAACTGGAGCGTCAAGTGAAGGAATCCCGAACATTACTTTGCCGATTGCGTTAACAGGCCTGTATAGGAGCTTACAGTTGTTGGGAAATTTACTGGTCATATGTTGTTGGTGCGAAAATTTGTCTTCACTGACAAGCATGTTACATTAATTGTGCTGGGTCACGTAATCGTTCCAGGTTTCGGGAAAAGCACTAGCTTTGTGTGCAATGCCGCGTTCCTTATTGACATGCACTTGGGACTTCTACTTCTGATGAAGGACGAATCATTTGTTGAGCGAGCCCGAGGCAGTTGCCATTAGATTGCAGAAGATTGCAGGAAACTGTATAGACTATGTCCTATGTTCCTTGATTGCATAAGATTCAAAATCAGCCGATTGCTTTGAGGCACTTCTTAATCTTGCAGTTTATCATCAAAATTTTTATCATCGCATATAATGTATGCAACACTTTCGTCATGGATGATTTCTTTTTTGCACTATCGAATAATGGTCTACATTGACATAGTATGCGTCTCACACTATTTGGCATATTCAATTTTTCGTACAGATGCTTCCAGTTTTCCTCGGTTTCAGCATCATCGAACAACGATTTCTGTGTTGTCAACTTATGCGTGAAACACTCCTGCTTTTCTAAAGAAGATTTCATTGCATTCTTCTTTAAGTGCATCAAAACGGCACGTTATCGTCCCTCATCGTGTCATTTTGCGCAACATACGCAGAACAACACTAACTCGAAAACGCCGCCTTACATTGTGAATTATCACCTGATCCTGAGGTTGCAGAATAAAGGTAGTGTTTGGGGGCAGGAGTAAATTTCAAGGAAACCAATTATAACAGGATAATTTGCCAATGTCGAGAAGAATTCTTCTCTTTTCGGAATTCATTCAACGTTCCAGAAACAACAAATACTCTTCCAATATCATGGACATCATGCATGCTTTTGTGTTTTGCCTGTATTCAAAGGGTAGATTTTGCACGCCCTTGAAGCACATCGGCGTCCCCAACTTCACAATTATAAGAGGCTTCAGTTTGTCCGTCCACGTGGAGTTTGTTCACAGAACTGCTATCCGTGGTTTTGAACTGTTGGGCTCCAAACGTTTATTTCCTGTGAAGTTAGGAATTTGGTTTGGTAATAATTCACAGAATAATACAGTATCATCCGCATTATAGATTTCCCCTGGGGAATATTATTTCAACGCAGCTATTAGGGTCTTTAGCCGACATGAAAACGCAAGTAACTTTGGGGCATCATTAGCTTCAGCATGCATTGTTTTGTGGGGAATGATATAGTTTTCCAAGAAATGTATGAAGCCAACCAGTGCTCTCATGAAAGTACGCTAAACCAAGCAAGCGTGTGAAGGATCGCACATGCTTACCTAAATGTGCGCCACTTATAGGGATGATTTTGGCCCGCATTTCAACAAACCACCTATGAACTGCTTTGTCCTCCTCCTAATATTCTACTCTCCTCATCTTCTTTTACTGTGGGCCAAGGGCATCGGCATCAATATTCTGTTTTATCTTACATTTCTGTTTTAGAAAATAGATAGTTAAATGGATTAATGCCATACTTCTTCGCTGTTTCTCCTTTCTTTCCTCCGTTCTCCACTTCCAGTAGTAGTTCGTATTTTACTTCCAAAATAAAATGTCTTTGCTTATTTTTATCCCTATTACAGTTCTCAAGTTACGAGCACATAAATTTATATTCCGCTGAACGAACAAAAAGACAAAGAATGAGCGCGTGATGCGTCAATGCATGACCCGAGGTTAATAAACGAATTGGTAAGGCAGCATTGTGAAATCCTACCATTCTTTCGTTGATTTCAAACTATGCGCTCTTACTTAGCCAATTGCTATCTCTTGCATTAGAAGATGCGCAATACTTACTTAATGGAATATGCATTGCTTGCAAATAGCTACCAGGCTTGACTGATCTCGTACCGTGTGTTAAAAATGGCAACCATATCATCTACATAATAAAGCAATGCAGTAAGATAAGTATTTATATTAAAAACAGGATGAATTTCGGCTATATTTTGCAAAAGTAAAGTAAAGGATAGGCGAATTATGCATTCATTATATTAAAGGTTCGAAATGCTTCAAACCATTATTTTATAAAACTCATTATATAGTGGCAAGATAAGAGGCTAAAAACAATTTCGCAATTCGGAATATTTTGTTATCCTGACGTTAGTTATGGCAACTTTTTAATGTAACCTGTATATTTTAATCTGTAGGTACCCAATATGAACTGGTATCTCGGTTGTCTGTAGATAACACGCCTAGACCAATTAGATGTATCACGAATACCTGCGCTCAGCGAACTGAAGACTGTTTAGTCACATGATACAATTCCCTATATCCAGACGGATCACAGTCCATGTGTTAGCAGCTTTCAAGAGCGATAGTAGGAAGCCACGCTAGTAAAGAGTTGTGCTCACTTTTTGCGCTGCTCACTCACTCTGTGCTTCAAAGGGCGCCAGGACATTATGCAGCGAGGCCAGCGGAATTCGTATCCCGCTTCTTTCAAATTTACTTGGATGAACAGCAGGCCCGTACCACGTAGACGCGATAATGTATTACCTCGAGTTTTAGGGGGTAATCGTCCAGTGATATCACTCTCATTGCTGAGGCATTATTGCGATATATACAATGGACAATGATTTTGCACAGGTATAAAAGTAGGTGTTTGACAATTGCTGTAAGACATTTGGAGTGAAAGTGCAAAATTAACAGTTGGGTAATTTACATATTTAAGCGTTTGCCGGTTTCTGAATAACGACAGCGTAAAACAATAATGAAATTCAAGCGTTCCAAGCAGCATGCGGAGCAGATTTAGTGGAGCAAATGTGAGAAAGTAAAATTAGGAATGCTAACTAATGTAAAATTATCGCGATCTACGTCCTAATTGAAACATATGTAATTGTATTATCAAACGTTTCACAGGCGCCTAGATTAGGTAACTATCTGATGGGGACTAACGGCTACACTTACCCATTATTTTGCATATCCAAGTTAAATGTTCAGAATGCTGATTTTGAAGGTGATTTCCATCGTTGGTGAAAACAAATTTTGTTTGCCCTCTAAACGTCCATATTGTTCACTTATTTCATGGTCGCATCTGAGGTTTGCGTTGTGGCTAATTTTCAGCAGATCTCAGCATCTTTAATTGGAGTCACACAATATTTGGTACATGGATACAAAATAACCGTTTAGCTTTTGGAATCTTCCGTTGAAAAGGCCCGGTGTATTTGGTCTTTGCTATTAAGAGGAATTGCGTATAACCGGGATCTTATTGTTGCCATGCTTTGTGGTGTCTCTAACACCTTAAGCTCATGCTTCAACCAAGGTTACTTTGCCTGGAAAGCGTAATGTAGTTGATAGTGCACGTAAGAATAACTATGTGGCGAGACTCCCGGATGAAATTTGCAGGATGCCGACTCGTTGATTATCTGTTTCCGAGGCCAAGGCAAACTTTTGAAAAGATTACGTTATTCTGTATGAGAAAACAAGGTTTGCATTTCTAAAAATTATATTTAACCTGTGCGTTTCAAACCTATGTAATTACTCATACATATGGAGTGTTTGAACTACTCGTTAATTTTCGACAGTCAGTATCCAGGCGGTACCTGCAAGGACGAAACGTGCTTTCGAGTGCAACGTTTGGCAGAAACAGGAGCAACAATGTACAGTTCGCATACAATGAGAAGACTTGGAAGGATTGAGAACTTTTTCAACATAAGCGGTGAATTCAATAAAAATTGTAATTCGGAGGCATGATAAGGTACAACAAAGTCATAAAATCTACTTCATGCAACCTAATCACAAGCACATAATAGGAAGTGTACTGAGGGTAGCAGTAGTTTACTTCTAGCAGTGAAGTTCTCAACCAACTTTTCCTTCATGGTTCACTGGTTAGAGGCTGCTGATAGGCTAGTATGCAGCTACGGAATAGGACCAGTTATTGCTGCGCAACTGGTGGGCAGTTTGCTTGAAACCAATTAGAATTGTGCATATTTTGCATTCAAATCTCTCCATCGAGTTCTAGTTAATCAAACTTAAACAGGGAAGCTCTCTTCGTCCAAAAGAACGATGATTATGCATATTGATTCTATTCGTTTTAACTTCTAAAACTGATCCTGGTTTGAATGCTTTATTTGTTTACAGGTCCATTCCTGTTACCTAAAGCTAATGGTAAGATAAGTGAACGAATAAACTGCAAGCAAGTAGGCTGGTGCTGCGCAATCGTGAAATCGAAGTAGAAGCCAAGGGTAAAACAATACCGCACAACTAACTTTGTCTAGTTATTCAAAGCGGCAACAAAGTAAATAAATAAGTACCAGTTATCCAGCCTCGTCACTTTGGTTACTGTCACCTCACACGACTAATACCATGGTCAGACTTAGAATACGCTAGTAAAAATAGCTAGACTGTAAAGAAACCCTTGGGAATTTTGTAAAATTAGGTCCCAAATGCAAAAATGACATAGAAGGGAAATTTAGTCCAATGTCGAAGGTAAACAATTGCAAGAAACTAAGGATTACTAAGCAAAGGAAAACTGTCATTTTTAACAGTATAGGTTACTGCTACAGGATCTAAGGTTACAGCCAACTTGTTTAAGCAATCAGGCTCACCGAGAGAAATAATAATGGTTCTAGGGTATTCTATATGGCTATGCCTTTCAAAATCGTAAACACTGACAAGTACTTCGTTTGATCTACGTCAGCAGCTGATATTTTTGGGTGCATTCTGAGCCATTTTTTTATTAATAAATGCTATACTTTGTTTATCATATCGTATAGTATAAGGAGTGTATAAATGGATACAAATAATTGTTCTTACTGGCCTATATCAAACTCTTGGCCTAAACATGGCTTATACTTAAAGCGTAGCGGTTCACAGCTGATGCACTGAACACTACGCAAATGCGATCCACGAGCAAGGCTTGACACAAAGGAAGGAAATTTAACGTTGGATTTAGGAAAACCGCCGTTTGGCGGGGTTTCGACTATTTATCTTCGTGTTTCATGGGGATTCACCAAATATTTTGGATTAGTAGTTAAATTTTCCAACAAATCATGCTCTTTCTAGCAATATTTCGATGAACTCGTAATGGAGCTGCTAAAAATAATGAACATTTTTCTATAATATTCAGGCTCGAACCTTCAATATCAATATTTTACATGTTGACTACACCTGTGATGGTATGGCGCAGTGCGGACCGCAGGAACCACACTGCGCACCGATTAACCGCTTGGACTTCGTAAAAAGCAATTATTCGGGTCTACTTTCTGACACTGCTATTGGTAAGTAAAATTGCAAAGTAGTATACTTCTGCTGAACCATTTACTTCAAAACTAGACAAGAATAAGCATAATCAGCGGCACATATCATAGTTTCTTCTATGGATAACAAAGTATATGAACGCTTAGAAACTGGAGTACGGTTTTAGGATGGACGAGGTCTAGTGGCTCCTGCAGAAGAGCGAAAAGCACGCACGACCGTATAGCATCAGCTCTCATTATAATTATAGGCTTACAGTCTGTTCAGAAACCAAGGCGTAAAACGTCATTTTTTAATTATCTGATTTAGGCGTGTTTTATTACTCATAATTAGAAGTAGAAGTAGCTATTTCCTTTCAAGAAACGTTCTACTCTGTGAGTGGTTTTTCTGACGACAGTGCATTTTATGAGTTTCTACGTGTTTCCCACTAAGTTTAACAAATGAAATTGTTGATAATGCATGAGGATTAGTCACCTGGATATAGCTGTTCATGTGAGTACCAAAGCGTGGCATATGTACGCCATGGGATGTTGCGTTCCGGCAGTCTAGCGGCCGAGCTTTACAAGCATGGATGAATCATGAATCGTAGCTAAACCCAGCAATTATGTGTGTAACGGAAGTAACTCAGGGTAACCCCTGACAAATATAGTACGGAAGTAAAGTCACATACATCGACAGAAAACACTCTAATTACTTTATATTCTCGGAATTGGACTGTAGTAAATTCATATACACACCGAGTACACAGTTACAAAGTTAAACTCATTGGCTTGATTAGTCGTCATTACAAATATTCAACGGAAAGGTACCCAATACTTAACCAGCCCAAGGTAAACAGACTTATGTCATTAAAATAAACATAATCGATAAATGACATGGTGCAGCGCACTGCCGATCTATGGGAAGCTACAATAAAACTAACATTACTTACCACGTGGAATATATTGTTGGAGTGAATAGGGGATACCGCAGTCCAGATTTTCAGTAGCTACTTTAGAAAATCAATGAGGTGAGATTTGGGAAGTCATGTAAAATTGAAACGGCCTGCCTTTTTGTAATTATATGTTGCGCTTAACGCTCCATCTATAAACTATCAGTTTTGAGAACATCTTAGGCAGATGTGGTTTGCTATTTAACCTTCAGGCCAACTGTAATCTTCATAAGCCTAGCAGCAGCTGTACTCAAGTGACCCTGTCAAGCAAGCACCGCGAATCTACTTGAAAGTGGGGATCAGTTGTAAGTCCTGTAAAGGTTAAATTACATTACCTTTATACGGTGCTTCTAAGCTTTAAGCTTAGTGACACCGATACACAAATCTAGCTAATCGAGCTAAATCAAATCCGCGGCAATGCAGCGAAAGACTGGCGAGAATCGTAGTCAAGTGCAGCGCAAATGATTGCCGAGCTATCAAACAGTCTCAAGTAGGCGAGCATACAAGAAAACAGATTATTTGGGTATATGATAAAACGAACTATCTTGGGAAAATTTTACCTGAATTTTCATAGATTTTACCAGGAAACATCTTGCCGCTACAACGCTACCTAGTTAAGCCAATCCCGACGAATACAGGATTCCGCAACAACTTTCTTTCTACCCATTGTGTTCCTGATAAACTTGAACGAATCTATGTGTTAATCACACAGTTATGCACGCATAGTTCTTCTCTGTTTCTCAGCCGTATGTCGTCATATACCACTGGATACATGTATATTCGGCTTGCCTTTAAATGCTTTATTTTGCGATACCATTTTTCCGTGTACACTACAGTGCATCCTGCATGTACCCTGAATAGTACATCCCGGCCGTATTTCACCATTAGTCAAGCATCGGTTATTACATAACTCCAACTATTTGAGGCAATGTTCGGACTCACGAGATGCAGCATGGCAACGGCTTGCAAACGGCATCTCAATCGTTTAAGTCCACCAAGGTTTGTATAAGCTACAGGTCCCTCATACATTTTTACCTGTGTGATTCCCAAGCCCAACCACGAAAATATTCTGTCAGACATTTGTGTGATCTGCTTACTGGCACAAAACGCATTTGACCGGCATTCCGGACAGAATATTTGCGAGAACAGTTGCTATCCACCTACGGCAGTGATTCCCAACATTTGAGACGCCGTTACCCACAAAGGGGGTTGCCCACCAGACTTTTACCCCCAAACTTTCGAAAGACTACTACGTAATAACTATTACACATTTCGCTTTAAAGTGCAAAAACAAATGTCATATGTAGTTTTACGTGCTCATGCAATTAAAAGAAACACCCCTTCTCACTACATAATTATCCGACTTAAGTACGAGAAGTGATCGGTAGCCAGAATCTCCCTCGACAAATAAACGAAAGAAAACAGTACTTTTAATTCAAAATCCTATGTTAACAAAAGGCGATATACATCAATGAGACTGTTGGTATTGTTTGGTGGTAACAATTTCTGGTATATTTGGTGCAGTTTCGGCTAATGCACATCGCAACTCGTGCTCCAAGTTCATTCGATTCCTTGCTTTTGTTTTCATTACCATCATTGTTGAAAATGCACTTTAACATTTATAAGTTGTTGCAAATGGCATCAATATTCGCAATGCGCTTTCCGACAATAATGGATACTCCTCACCTATATTTGCCCAACATGTTACTAGTTGCGTGCTTTGGAATTTTACCTTCAATCCGCTGTCCTCGCGCATTCCTAGGAATTGTACCTTGATTTCGAATTCAGTATCCGGAAATATTCTTTCAGCTACTGTAAACGGTCTCAGCACCCAGGAACTTAATTGCCGAGTATCCAAATCAGGAAAATATTTGCTGATGGAATTCATCACTGATGACAAGTGGCAAGATATATCATTCGTGAATGCGCATTTTTTCATTTCTTTTAGCGAGCACCGTCGTTAGTTCTGGAAATTTCGCCACGTCGTCAACATTAACCGAGCGCTGGTAAAGCTGCAGTTTGCGAAGGAAACCGGCTACTCTATCCGAGCGACTGATATGTTCATCATATTCCCTCGCAGGCTGAGGTAAGGCGCATTGATTTCCCCGAAGAAATCAGCAAGATAAGCAAGTTTCGAAATAAACACGATATTCGTTATAATAACGTGTAACTCGTTTCCCTTACCCTTATGCATCTCTATTTTTCGAAGAAAGGTTTCAATTTCCTCTCGATGCTGAAGCACTCGATGCAACACCCTGCCTCGTGACAACCAACGCACTTCTGTGTGCAATAGCAGCATGTCGAATTTGCCTCCAAATTCATTGCACAACTCTTTGAAGATTCTTGTGTGGGTCGCACTACCGCGGATGACATTTACTATATTTACTACTTTGGTTAACAAGTCAAGTGTAGCAGCTGGAAGAGTGCGCACTGCTAAAGCATAACGATGTATGATGCAGTGAATAAAGGTAGCGTGCGGAGCAACATTTTTGACCAATGTTTGGAATCCGGAACGAAGCCCAACATGGCTATTGCTCCGTCTGTACAGGCACCCACTAACTTCGACCACAGTAGCATGTTTTCCTCGGGGAACTTCTTTGCTATTCGGAAGACATCGCCAAGCGTGCTCAAGGATTCTGAGAACAAGTACTCTTCTATGAAGCTATCACTTTTTAGGTACCGAACATACACAAGTAGTTGGGAACAAGAGGCTAGGTCGGTCAACTCATCTAACTGGATTGCAAAGAAGGGACTTGATTTTATTTCGTTGAGCACCGTGTTCAAAATTCTTTTGCTCATGTCCTCGATACGACTTTTGATGGCGTTGTTCGTAAGCTGATATCATATGAATCTTCTCCGCATGATGTTCTCCAAGAACGAGCTTAACCGCATCCATTATGCAAGGTTTGATGAGGTCCTCTCCTATGGTATGCGGCTTTTTGTTTTTGGCGATTTGGAGCGCAATGCGATACGAAGCTTCAAGGCCAGCATCATTTGCCTGAGAAAAGGAGCTCGATGTATCTAGGCGCGAAAATTTTAGCGCAGCTTCTTTCCTTCTAAAGAATGTAATATATTTTCCTATCAAATGGGCATGCCTTCGTTCGAAGTGCTCTTCCAATTTACTAGGTTTCATACTCTCCGCCGTGAGCACTTTGCTGCAAAAAACGCATTGCGGTTTCTCAACATTTTCATCAGCGAAGTTAGTGAAGCCCCACTGCAGAAATGCTTATTTGTAGGACCGCTTTTTTCTGGAAGACGTATTCCCTGCAAACCATTAAGTAGGTAGATGTTTTAGATATATATCATTTATAGAAATTAATCTCCTTATTCCATACAGGTGACGTTATCGCAAAATTTCGCAGACAAATATATTTTTGTCGGCATCAAAGCCACTAAATGAAAATGCTCACCTGCCATGACTTCTCGTCAAAAAACTGCTCATGAAAGTGATCAACATAACACCTAATGATCACTGGCGTCCAATCTGCTGATTCTATGTTGGTTGTGACCCCAATTGTATCGTTTCTCTGCCCTTTCAAACGCCTACCGTTATCCCGATTCAGGCCCTTTCTTGACCCCATCGTGTCTGATTCCTAATCACACATGAACATGTGTTTCATTCCTCCGTTCCACGTAATTCCTCGACATTTTCCCGACACCATTCTGTATCCATACCTTGTGAACACTAAACACCCTTTCTCGCCGTTCCTACTGTCAAACATTCACCTGTGAACATAACTGGTACTTTGACCAGTGCTGAAACGATAGTTTGCTATCCACCACGTTATTCGACCCGGAGAACGACTGGCTTATTCGAAAACACGGCAGCAGTTGTGGCAGTCGACAACGGCGCCATGCCCTAGTAGCTGCATTGACTGATGGCTGACTAAAAATGCTGAGGTAGTTGCGATGTGTGATTTCGTTACTAAGCTTATTTCGCGACTGGTTTGTGACCAAATCCAATTATCGGTATTTAGCCCTCGGAAAATGCCATTTTACCCCCTTGGGGGTAAGTACCCCCAGGTTGGGAAACCCTGACCTAAGGTGTCATTATATTGGTTCTTAACATTCGCTCACCGAGCGGGATGCCTAGCGTGCTTCAGGTTAAAGGCATGTGTGTATTATGTACCAGACTTGTCAAACCGGGTGTTCCATGTCGCAAATGTTGCAATATTTTCATGCGAAATGTGTCCGAGTGGAAGCTAGACAAGCCAAGTTATTAAAAAAACCAGATTCGCTACTTTTCTGCTTGAAATGCATGTCTATCTTACTGATGAAATGCATGCTCCTATTATCTCAGAAGCACGATTAGCTACCAGCAAATATTAAAGAAATGGCGACCACTAAAATAACCACAGTTAGTATAAGCATATCGGAATGTGTAGTCAAATCCTCCCTAGTTTGCGTAACTCTAATCCTGCGGAAAACGGTTGAATACACCGTAAAAACGATAGCAATAGTTTAGGAAATTAATTGCTGTTCCAATACCACAGACGGTTCACATTCAACTAATTCGGTTTACATTTCTATCGGAATAATTACATGTAATGCTTTGTCAAACCTCCAGATCAAGTGCACAGCAAGACAGCAGGTCGGTATTAGTAAAATTTGGGTTACGGTTGCTTCCAAGTAGGTCTGGCATTTAAAAGTAAGCGCACCATCCAATAGGTTGGAAACTGAAAAGAGAGCCCTAGTTCTCCTGGTACAAGCACTACCGGTTTTATGTGATATATCCACGATTCTTCCAAGCACTAATCGTGGCATGTCAAGAGAAGCAAAAATAGAGCAACAGCTACTGAGGTAATTGTGCTTCGATGTCTCACAATCAAAGTCGACGTCAAGTAGAGGCGGGCATTCGGACGACCTCAAGCAATGCGACTTTATAAGTTACCTACTCGGCGATGTATTAAAACCCGCACATATAGTGAGAATCGCGCGCACTACAACTCCAAGCATAACAGGGAGCCAAGACTTCTGCGAGTTATGCCGAAGTTTATCACCAAAGTCGGAATATTTCTACTGTTGACAGATCGACTAAGAAATATGCACCGCTAAATCTGTGTCTTTCCAGACATCATTTGTAGCATGATTCATCAAATCAACTGCAAATTAAAAGACACGCGAAAGAATCTTTAACAGGAACCATTAGTGTATACGGTGTTCCTGAAAATGTAGCATGAGATGGGCATACAATAAAAATAAAATACAATAAAAAATAAAAAAATAAAGCGGAACCACATGTTGCCGAAGCACCCTGGTGCTATCTCCGATTAAGAGACAATGATAGGTCTCGTAGCCTTCGATTGCCGCCCCCTAACATACCCTTCAGCGATGGATTTTGGCTCAATACGCGTCTTGAACAGAGTGACACGCCCTAAATGCAGCTACCTTCTCATGGCCGCTGAGTATAATGTACACCATCTGGATGTATGGGCATCTTCCAGTGGGCAGTTCAAAAAAGTCTTGTATTAACTTATTGCTAATAATCCATGGTACAATCATGTTACCTCACCTATAGATTCAGAACAGCAAAATATTTTCCATATTGGACCTTTGTAAACAAAAAGAAAGAGCACATGATAGACAACTTATTGAAGTATTAAACTTTAACTAAGTTTATTATGCAGAGTATCCATTTGAATATTCGGAACTAACTCATACAATTACATTCTATCATGTCCTGAAAGAATATGCTGACGCAAACGTTTGGGAGCTTTAGAACAGAGTTGTGAAATGCTTAGTGACGTCTTCAACAGAGCATCAGAAATCAAACCCCTTCATTCCGCATAATTGCTATAAATCCTAATAGGCCGGAATAAAATATTCATGACAAAAAGGATGCAGCAATGTGCACCCACAAACTCAAGCCAGACTAAGAGGTTTAAGGCAAATTAATCACCTATCACAACCATTTCATTACACTTGTCTGTGTGGAAAAATTTAACTTATTAACAGTGCTTAGAAGAAACTGTTTTCGGCAACCAAAAAAATACTGTGTAAGCATGTCAACAGTTTCCATAAACTAAAATGTTATATCCATCCACTTTTCACAACATGCGGTAGAGCACAAAGCGCCAAAATAGCAGCCATTTTCATGCGGTTAAAATACGCCTCAATTTTGTACTTGAAAATCCATCTGTCACATACTGTTAGGCCAATTATCTACTCACGGGTTTACACCCGTAAATTTTAGTTTGGCAACGATAGTAAGGAAGTTACTCTCATCGCGCGATCACAGACCTCCGGGAGCCGGCAATATTCGCCCAAAAGCACTGAATGCTGCGGCCACCATGCTAGCAGAGCTACTGTCACAGTTTTTCCAAAGATACTTTACACTATGTGGAAGCATGGCAGATCTACTCAAAAATTAAAAGTCGTTAGCCGTTCAAACTCTGCAAACACTCGCACAGTGACTCTCCTCCATGTGCACGCAAAGTTGGTGGAAGCGGTCATCGCTGCGCTCTAATGGACTCCCTGGGGAAATACAACTACTTAGCACCGGAGCAGCATGGCTTCCGTCAACACCGGTCATACACCACCAACCTGCTGGTGGCACCAGGTAGTTGGACAGAAGTGGATGATGGTGAAGCCGGAGTTGTCGTCGTCTATTCGAACTTTTCCAAAGCTTTCGACAGTCTGGATAACCGCATCACCCTTCTCATACTACAGAGCTACGTAATGAGAGACGTGGTTCTTGGTTGAATTGACAAGTTTCTTCACCAACCTAGGCTTCAACTGCGTGTTATGGGATTACTCGCCGAACCGATTGAGGTAGAATGTGATGTTCCACAATGCTGGGTACTAGGACCACACCTATTCCTGTTGTTCAGCAACGAGCTGACAAGTTATATCCTCTAAGATCCTGCTTTTCAAGGATGACATCAAGATATAGTTAGCAATTAATACCAAGCAGCCTCACGATCTACTCCAATGTGACCTGGATTGCATTTATAAATGGCCAACGAGGAACCTACTGCAGTTGAACATAGCTAATTGCAAGGTTATTCACCTGCGTCACCGATAACTGATCGTTTACAAGCTTGAAGTCCACACCTTGCAGATGACCTCTCAGGAGCGTAACTTGTGCGTGTTGATACATGTTCATCTTGGATCGTCAAAACAAACAGAGTAAGCGTCGAGAACCGACCAGCAGTACGTCGGCCTTGTTCACAGCGCGTTCGGTAGGTCTGACCACTCAATTTCCCCCAAATGATTTATGCCATTTTGCAACCGCCCGTCGACTACAACATCCAATCGTGGCGGCGTTTGCAGAAACAAATTATCGTTTTCGAAACTTCTCAACAAAGATCAACCAAGAACGTCAGGAGCCTCCTTAATCTGCCCTATGCGCTTAGATTGAAGTCCCTAGGAATGTTCAGCAGTCATTATTGGTGTTTGCAGGGAAACCTCATAATGGTTTACTAGACACTGAAGAACCCAAACCACAGTTGCAGTTCACAACTAGAATTGCACCACAAAACGAAATGGGAGATAATACTTTGAAACTCACAATACAGTATAGCCGACTTGAATACGTAGTTTCTTTGCCTCTCAAGTGTGTCAGCCTTGGAACGATCTCCCAAATTATGCCTTCTCTGCCCCCAATCTTGCGATATTAAAAACCCCTTGACGAAGCTTTGTCTCATTTATATTTCATTGTATAACTTGTTAGCCAGGGGCTACAAAACGTAATGAAACGATGTGTTAACAAACTAGCAGCCAATGGATGTATGGGTTTATACTTCTAATACAGAAACATCTCCGCTCTTCTCATAAGTCTGTTGTAAGTCCACCAAAACGCTTTTCACTATATGTTGGATTTTTATTTTCTCCATAATTTCCATCCCCCGGGAATTTTTTATGCAAGGCCTTTCTACTAGTAACATACCATTGTTCCATCATTCATTCACCACGAATAACGCTTATCTTACGTATTGTTCTCTTAGGAGGTTAAGAAGAAGCAATTTCACAAAAGATAGCGCATTCCAAATACGAATGGTTTGACTTTTAACTTCGCCATTTCCCACATATTTGAAAAATCGTGGGCAGGGGCCTATTTCCTACTGGGGTTTAGCAATAGTGAACGTCTCGTGCCCCCTCCCCGAATTCAAATTAGAAATTCGAAGTGGCTGTCAGTTAAAATACCAATAAAATCCGGCGCTTGGATGCTGTACTTGTGTTTCCAGTTATAATGTTCCATGACAGCTATCCTTCGGATATATAGATATCCGAAGACTTATGGCTCATTAAGTCAGATCTAGTGTTTTTAATAGCTTCTAAAGAACGCTGAATAACAGCGTCCTGAATAATCCTTACTCCGTTTTTCATATTTCCCAGGTGTATAAACTGTCTGGATCATAAGGCAAATTACGTCGACTTAGGGTAGTGGGCACGAGTAAACAAATACAACCGTGATATTGCGTAAAATATGAGTTTTGTCGCAATTTTATCCATGTTTTATGGACACCAACGCAACTATCCACCTAAATCACTACAAGCTCAACGGTAAATAATGCACGCACGTGTAGCTTCTTTAAAGCAAGAAAGCTAAGAGTGAAGAACAGACTAGAAACCAGCTGTTTAAAAGAAGAATTGCATTATTTATTTTCCGAATAATCATGTAAATAAACCATCTAAGTTTTAAAATAGTGAGATCAAGCAATTACGAAGACTGGGCGGCTCATTGTAAACGAGCTGCTGGCTTGAGCAGTATCTATGCAATTCGGAACTATATGAAGCTCGTGACTGGCGCAAGTAATTTTGAAGCTGGATTTCGACAGTCGCCAAATTTCCCTCGGAGTAAGATGCTTTCATCTTAGAAGTAATTAATTTTATGTCATTATCTTTAGGTTGAAGACATCTGTCAGCTAATATTGTGGCGGCGCGGAAAGCAAGAATGAAAGGCGGAACGAACAAGCCGCAGCAAGTAAGAAAGATAATATCTAACAATAACACCACGGAAGAAATTCGACAAAGCAGCTCGAAGCATACGGAACAAGTCAGAAATGTTTAAAGAGTAACAACCGATATCTGGCCCGGTCCGATTGAAGGGAGGGTCGTAGTGGTGAAGAGCCAGATTTTCCGGAGAGATAAGCCGTGGCGAACACAACAGGAATAACCCTACGGAGAGCGACAAGACCTCGATTAAACATGTCATGAGCATTAAAATGAATCCAGACCGGTCAGAACATGACGAGCGGAAACGAAGAGACAGGCGTAATTCGGTCAAAAAGGAACTTGCGGATCGAATGACACTGGGGTATGAATGTGATACTAATCAAAATGACACTATGAGGTGCGTGGTTGTTTGACATTAGATTATATACGTACACGCTTGGGTGATCGCCTGTGATCTAAAGACTGTGTGTCCGTAACGCCTCGGTCTCATTACTTTATGTACGCACACGATGAAGGCCTGTCTTGCAAACGAACTACTGAATATAATTACTAGATTAACTGCGGAAAGTCTGATATTTTGTGAGAATCTCGTTAATTTATGATTTACCGTAGCCTACAACTAGACTCGTCCCAACGTAAGAAAATTCTAAGCTCTCACCCTTGAGTGAACATCAATGTTTCTGCTGTTGTACCGCAGCATATACTCATAACTGCGTCCTGACCCAACCTCAGCTTTCCCCGTATGAATCATTGTGCTCCGCATAGACATTAGTCCAACATAAGGCTGAATAGATGAATGTTATCGCAAGCTATTCTCTAGCGTCCAGGTATGCGTGTACCACATTGGTAGTAAGCAAACTTTACTACTACAATACCGTAGCCTTCCACTCAACCATAGCGGGCAAGTTGCGCATGGCTTTACTTTTGTTCAATTTTCTTTCTAATGCAGTGGAAGTTAAGTGGATTAATGAAGTATTATATGGTACTGAAAGCGCTCCAGTTTCATCCTATTTTTCAAGCAGGATACCAGTACTTTACTTACCGATGATTCATGGCCAGTTTAGCATGGTCTGTTGTGGTGGTCCATCTTTACGCACTTGAGGGTTTCAACGTGCGTGGCAAACAATAGCTCAGGTAACGGGGGGTAAACTGTTATTGGTGTAATCGTGAACTTACTTCACGGTTGTCATAAAGCAGTCAATGTGCTTGACACTTTAAAGGAATAGAAGCACTTACTGGTAATTAACCCATGCTACGCCAAGCCGACGATAGCATGTTTAAAAATAAACTCAGTGTTTGCCGGAAACGATTTTACCCAGTATATTTAAGTTGAAATCTTGAGACCGAGCAGTGTGGTGAGGTGCATCCTCCTCCCCATATTACATGCAACGATGAGAACAGGGCAGTCTGCGTTATTGATACAACATATGTGGTATCTCCGTTGACCCACCTCTTGCCGTGCATATGGCATACGTTGCCCGCAAGAGGACGCCCGTCGATACAATTTGGTAGGAATTGAGTAGAAGTGTCGTCTGCAGATTTTATGGAGTGGCACTACAGTTGCCATGCGTCAAAGCAGACAAAAAGGATAAGGATGCCTGATAAGTCAATGCTTCCAAAGTTATGCACGTTAACAGATTAGATCGGACTCCGTATCTTCGTAAATAGTAGGTCGATGATGACACAAAAGCCTGTCAGGTGTACCAACTGAAATTAACTTTCATCACTTAGGTGTCCTGTAAGTTATGTGCATTGCAAGTGTAATGCTATACTACCAATGTTTAGCAGCCATTCGCAATTCACCGAAGAGAGGCTTAGGTGGATGAGGAATGCTATAGCTAAACGTAGGAACCGCAGAGTGTGAAATTGAAAAGTCTGAAGGAGCCAAAGCACGCTGCCGTTGTACGGCTGACATGATGCTGACAGATCAGCAACAAAGCAAAGGGACTTGCAATGAAATATTTATCATCAAGGTATTGTGTGGTCGATTAGAAACTACTTATTTTTTAGCGTTAGAATGGAACAACGCTTCATTATTTTCATAAAAGCAGATGTTTTTCAAATCTATTGAAATGTCCAGATTAAAGACCATGACGTGAAAAGATACCTTAAGTGATAACAGTATAGAAAAAGGTTTCAGTGAACTTAGAATCGCCATCAAACTAGATCGAGTGCACGTTTGTAATAGTTGTAGGTGGTTGCTGTGCTTGTCAATATTTATGGCCTCCTCATCTTCACAGGCAACAAAGCCTAATGCAGATCAACACGTTTTTTACAAACTGCAGATCTGCATGGGAATACTGTCTAATACGGAAGAACATTATATAATTGGTAAGAACGATGAATGTTTGTAACTAGCCGTTTAGATTCAGTAGCATGTATGCAAATATTCTCCCTTACTTTGGAAAATAATTAATATTTAGTGACACCATAATGTCCTATAGGTTAAAAGGTACCCCAAGCTGTGCACTTTAGACTGCAGTCCATACATGTGAGAGTTGCTGTATAACAGCGGCTCTGAGTACTAGGCGGAATATGACGTACACATGGGACAACTGGGTGCTTACGCAATGACAGTGGTAAATAAAGCTGGCCTGTCACGGGCAAACTGGTAATCCAGTTAAGCTAATGCAGACACATGGAAATGACAAAGCTGTTCACGCACGCCGTTACTCCCATCATCTTTATTCTGTGCGGAACTCAGATGGGGGTACCACATAGTCATCATGGTACTGAACTGAACCAAAGCAGAACGATCTTTCCCAGTGTTTTCACTAGAATATAAATGAAATAAGAATACCTTTTAAACGTAGCAGTGGATTAGCTAATACACTGAAAATTTCTAAGTAAAATATTGGCAAAGCACCATCCAAACTGGCTCTATTATACCTACCGACTAGTATGCCATTTTTGAAAATATCCTGATAAGGTCGCGGTGTCCTGCCATCTGCATACTGTGAATGTGTTCCGCCGTCAACCAAGCCGACGACCTGATGACCAATACACTAGAAAATACAACATGTGCATAAGTCATTTGTGTTGTCTGCAGAAGTTCGCCTCCCGGTCATTTATTCAACTCATTATTTTGAGTCCTGATCTAAAGAGGCTACCAAGAGCTTTTTCTCATCCATCATCAGAACGATGATAAACACAGCTTTCCTGTCTAGTGCAATGAATAATCACCTTGATTCATAGGAAATGGAATGCGTGCAACGCTTTCCTAATAGGAACAACCCCAATTTACGGACGTTATCTTAAGAAGTGTGGTGCGAGAGCAGGAGACTTGGTTCCATGACTTGTCATCAGATGCAAATCTCTTGAGCATTCTATCTTCTAACTGTTTGCTATTTGCCGATGATCTAAAGGTATGAAGTACTGTAACTACAGTTGAGGATCACACAGAGTTACAGGAGAACCTGCACAAAGCGTACACATTTCCCATCGAGAAAATACTGCATTTCAACGTCACCTAGTACAAATTCTCAGCATACGGCAGAAGAGTATGCACAAGTACCGCCTAGGACCACAAATGTTACAGCGGAATTTTTACGTGTGCGTTCTCGGCGTGATAGTTCAAGATGACCTCGGTTGTTTGAGGCCGTCTGGAAGGGCAGTTAAGAAAGCAAACCAGTACCTTGGCCTTCTTCGTAGAACTTTCGGGATGTTTGACCTTAAGTATTTTCAAAAATGTTTAGTGCGTACGTGAGGCCGCACGCGGAATAAGCTATTCAAGCGTAGCAACCTTGGTTCAAGCACCATCTCACCGCGCTCGATACTGCACAAGGTAGGACAACGAAGAGCGTCAGAGGTTTGACCAGCCTCCCCTATTCACTCAGGCTGAAGACACTCAAAATCTACGGTGAATGTTATCCGCGTCTAAGGGGCGAGCTCATAATGTTGTACCTGATCCTGAGAAACCCAAACCATATATTTCATTCCCTTGGGATACTCAGTCAAAACACCCCGTTAAGTGGTCATCGGTTTAAGCTGGTCATGCAATACAGCCGTTTGGAATGTCGACGAAAACTTTTATCTTAACGAGTGTCACAGCCTTAGAACGCCCTCCCGGTAGATGTAATTAGTGCTTGCACCGTATCACTTTTCAAAAAATGCCTTGACCATACTTTGTGACATTTACACTACGTGCTATATCCAATGACCACCAGAAGCTGGCACTAATGCATAACAGAGAGTGGCCAGTGCCATAGCCCTACTAGAGAATGCGTCACTCCAAACCCCTTGCACATAATTTAGTAAATGCTACTACTGTGAAAACTGAATTTCCCCATCCCGTTATTTCGAGATATTTGCACACGAGTAAGCGTTGTCATTTCTATTTTTAATTTTTCGCACGTTACACTATCAATAACCAACCTTTTGATTGCTTTGTTTGCGCACATTCTAATTTCAAACTCCCTTTATACGGCAGTGTAGTTAAATCTGTATTCGCCCGAAACGACGGCTCAATTATTATTTGCTCTATATTTTCTCACTGTAACCACGTTGAGGGACATGTCAAGAACCGGCTTTTTTGCTCGTCAAAAATCACTGTTCACTGTTCACTTTCCCACTGAATACTCCCGATTTTCGATAGCAGGTATAAACTGATACGGTGCTACAAACATCCATACTGAAACAACCGAGAGAAAATTCCTGATTAAATTAATTATTTTCATAGGAACTTTGAAAGCACAGGTAACTACAACACAAGTTCTCTGAGCAAATTATCGTGGCCTGTAAGTACATATGCAAAGGTACATACCTATATAAGGTGTTAACCCTACTAATGGGTCCCATCCTTCCCTGTTGCGCTTGCAGGCACTCTTAGAATGATTTTCGCAGGATCCCAAGCAACTCTGTCGTTTCATCTGTTTTGTACTCGTTCGCATCTTTATGACCTGTTCCCTTATCCATCCGCGTTAGCTGGGAAGCAAATAATGTCACCCAGTGCAAGATCGTGTGAGTTTGGTGCTTCCTCCATTACAGCGATTTTCTTCATTTCTTAGTGACAAAATGCCGGATTTTTCAGTGAAAAAGCCCGACGTCACCGTCACCGAAGAAAAGAGGACAGTATTATTCCAAAATCTTTCGTGTCGATCACTTTTTGATGTCAGAAAATTAGTCCACTAAGAGTAATTGCCTCAGGGTAAGACGATTAACCAACACTGCAACCGTGAGATACTACACGGTTCGCTTCTTTAAGTAGACTGGAGGACAGGATAACTGTGGAACGATAATTCGTGGTTTCTTTACCATAATAACGCGTCTGCTCACAATGCCTTGAACATTCAACAGTTTCTGGTAAAAAATAAATCACCGACTTCCTGAGCTGCTTCACAACTCACACTACCCGCCGCTGTGGGATTTGTTTATATTCTGTAGACTCAGGTGTGTCATCGTGGGAACTAGCTTTGATGACATAGATGGCTTAAAAAGGCCAAAACAACGTAGCCGTAATGGAATTTGGAAAAATTGTTGCAGGATTGCAAGCCAGTGTAGCAGCGAAGCATGGAAAATACATCAAATGCCTAGAATACTACTTTGCATGGAAATATTCTTATTGCGAATTTAAGATTTGAAATAAATGTTTTCTTACACCGATCCTTAAGATTTCTGACAATCTCGTAAATAAAACATTTGGCTCGCATTTACCCGTCTGCCCATCTATCTACTTCTGGTATTCGCCTACAAATATATCAGCGTAAGCATTTCTAGCCATCATAAACATCCGCGAATGGCGTCAACTTATCATCTTTCGTAAACTTAAAGGGAAATTTAGATTAAGCCTAGCTTGATAAGGTACAAACCTAAAAATCCTCATTAACTTAATGAATGTAGTCGTTGAAGAGCTCTTACCAGAAAGTTGACAATAAATGCCACTCGCGTCCTATTACTGCCAGTCTAGTCAAGGGGCTGAGAATTACAAACAATTTCACGAGTCTGCGTGTGCGTGCGAGCGAACATGGCCTGGAGGCATTGAGGGTGCTCGAATTACCAAACTGACGAATACTTGGAGCAGAGAGCGTGAAGCACATGGAAACAGAAGAAAATAGCAATAACCTCGACTCAAGAGATTTTCATTAAATACAGACAGCAGTTCTCAGTGTGCATGACCGACTTTCTAAATCACTAGCACGTATTACACTTAGAGCGTAATTTCACCACATCTGCACAATCACATTTTGAACAAAGATTTTGTCAAAAATAACCGAGTTATCATCGCCTCCCTACAAATGCAATACAGGAGGTATGTTGAGCAACCGTTCAGTCTACCTAATACATAAGTTCTTCTCTCTAATGCCTTTAGGATATCTAGAAAGCTTACTTTTCTCAAGTTGACGTGCGGTTTGTGTCTTCACTCTCACTGAAGATGTGCGCTAAAGCAGGATATTAGTTACATCGCACCTGATGGCAAAATATTTCAATCCAAAGTCCGCTAGAGTGTTAAGCAGTTTCGATCCCACGGAAGTGAAAATGGAGTTCGCGCAATGAATCTCGATTGCATCACAAGCTTACGGACGCGATTACTCTGTGACCCTTGTCCCCTTGGTTGCTTGTCAGCGCTCGTTCTACCGATTGAAGCATGGTTTTCTGACGACATGAAGCCCACTAAGCAGATTCTGCTAAATCTCCTTATGCATTTACTGGGTAAGTCTGCATCATATTCATCTAGTTATCCTTTTTTCTGTCTGCCAACATCGGCCACACTGCAAGCTGCTATGGCACATTAGTTGATTCATAGATAACCCAAGCTAAAACCTCAGGACTCCTTGCCAATAGTGCCAATGCTGAACTACCGAAACCAGTTTGGTTACACCAAGGAGATCTCGTGCTAATTCCCATTAAACCACGCATTCAATTTATGTTCATTTGTGTGATGTATCATCCGATGTGAAATTGTTCAACGGCAATACCAAACATAGGCCGAAAATCACCCGATCAGTTGTTATTATTTTCGCCAATGAACTTCATGTGTTCAAGTTTACTGGGTCTTAAATGTCGTCAGAATTACTATAGAAACCTTGTCGATACTTTAGCTGGGCCAAGCGTTATAAGACAATTAGCTAACTGCAACCGTGCGGTGACAACTCGAAACGGATGCAAATGAGCGTGCGACAGTCTTGCTTGCTATATCCAATCAACAAAACAACACCTAAATTGAAATATGCATTTCTGAATTTGCAGTTATTTCAACCTATTCTCAATGAAATGGGGCACCATTGTTATCTACTCGCATTGGAGCAAAATGAGACTCTGTGCTTACAGTGTAGCAACCATGAGTCGTATTTTCCTGACTCCAGATTTTCAAGCACTACCTTTGCTTGTTCATTCTTCCCCACATTGACTTGTTCACAAGTGCGTCGAGAAAGTGAGGTAACAAGGCGGGCTTTAGCTACGATTTCATTAGCGAGGCTAGTCGCCGGGGATCTGATGCATGCAAGCATCCTTATTGAGCCCCGCATAATTAGTGATCATGGCATTCGTTAGCTGCCGGTTGGATGGACGCTTAGATCTTGCTGCGCATAATTTGACATTGTAATAAATCTAGCATATTAACGCCCGCGATGAGATGACAAGCACTGCTCCCCTAGTTCTGTGGCCGTACCAATCATAAGAACTATCATGCTGACGTACATGACACAGGAATATCGGTGGGTAATATTTAAAAATTAATGAACGTATGTTATTTTAGGTGTCTGTTTAAGATTATCGCCCCAACGTTTGCATCAAAGTGTCTGCCATGAATTCTGACCAATGGAATGTCATTGGAGCACCCTTCAATTTTCGACAGATCAATTTCAAAGTGTGACATAATTCGGTTGTTATCATTTGAGGATATTGCGTACAATTTAATTTTCTAACGTACGATTTTTTTGTTCCTTGCTATCTCTACCTAAGCCGATGGTCAGTTCAATAGCTGCAATTCAATGAATGAAAAAAACACGAAATAGGCTCATTTCTTTATCTTTTTCTATTAAAGCTTCCAGCAATTTAATCGTCTAAAAATACCATATATTACACAACGATCACAGTTCATTAATTAACTAGGTCCCCCAGCATTTTTGTACATAGGTTGCAGTTGACATGTCCGAAAGTGAGGCTATGGATCTCACTGTTACTCATCTCGTATGCTTTTCATAGAGTACCCTAAAAGCACGCTGTATAAGAATCATAAATCTTCTATCATCACCTTCATTTAAACCGATTTGGTGTATTAAAAATCTTCAACATTCGGCTTACTTTTTTATTTACTTGCACCGCTGGACAGATATCGCGTCAATCAGGAGATGCTTTGCTTTTATAATGTATTTACAGTAGTCCATTTGAATTTAATACTTTTCTCTGCTTCCATGCTGAACTTTAAGTTGAAAAAATTACACTTTTTCACAGGCGATAGGCTCCATCAAGTTGTAAAAGACCATATCTGACTTATTTTATTTGCTGAATTTTGCTAATCCTCCGATTATACCCCGTTGAATTTCTGCCCGACATTTTTCGTTTTCCATCCTTAGATTTTCTTAGTTCTAAGGTTCTGCTACATATTTGCTATTCCGATTGCACGTTTATATTTTGCATAGTTGGGGTTCGTTGCTTGATACCTGGGAGTTGGTATTTTTATTCATTTATAATATATCTTAAGCAGATATTTGCAAGAGCGACTGACTTTCGCTAGTTTCACCTTACTAATGACCTTACAGTTTCCGTCTTGTTTTATTTGCTCGGTATTTTCATTTGTTTAATTTCGTTTTCACTATTGTTCCGTCGATATTCCCTGATTTTTGCTTACACTGGTCCGAGCTTGAAATTCAAACATATGGGAAATACGACCGAAATATACTTGTTGTTTCGCAAGTTGCACTTGTGTACTTACGGTGAACACTTGTTCACATGATTGGTTGACGAATACCTTGCTTTACCTTCCTTATTCCATTCTTTCTTTATTTCGACATTTCTAGCCGCTGTAAGGTAGGAAGCATTCATTAAGCCGTTCCACACTAAGCCTGCACCACTTGTTTCGTCCATTAGGCTACGAGCCATACCTAACAGACTTTTCTGCAATACCGCGCGCATTTGCAGTCCGGTTTTAGCTTTCGCATTTTCTTTCAAGTTAGATGCTTACTGTCTGATATATATGGCGTGGCTGAGATTGATATGCGTGTTGACAAGGTGCTAATCTGAGACTGAGATTGGATCTATGATAAAGTAGAAAAGTTTATGTGCTACTCTAGGAAAGCATGAACAACAGATGCCACTATCATACTGGCTCCAGGATACAGCTGGTCATTACTGAAAGAGACAGCATGCACCGTCCTCCTGACCGATTGTGCTATGCTGAAAGTGTGCTGGCACCCAATGTGGAACGGGCTACGTTCCGGCCACCACCTTGTTTACGTCTGGCATGCAGGACTCCCTTATCAGATAGGAATGTTTCTGGTGTGTATGTTGTGGGACTGTGGGCGGGCTCTATCGATCTACGTGCTTCCTATCCACTTGCATCATGGTCTTATACTTCGAGTTTAACCTGAGGAAGGAGTATGTAGAGGGAGCTGTGGATATTGCAGTGTAAGCTATCCATGGTCTATCAGTTAGCGCAGACGTCTTGTTACTGTCACCTTGAGGCCGATGTGACAATTAAATCGGGTATCGAATGCCATCCAACTTTCATACTTCCCTTGTTCCCGTTAATGCTTACGAATTTATCTTTACGCTGGCCGGCTCTGAGTCGGTGCATTAGCTAATACACTTGATAATTCAGCTTTTAGAAATTTGAAACAGTTAGTTCCCTTTAGTAATTTGAAAAGCGCAGTAAGAAGACGAAGACTGGCAAATGCACGCATTTCGTATTGTCTCATCAGTGCCTTTAACAATAACTCGCAATAATATTTATTCAGTGAAGGGTGCGACCAAACATACATACAAACAGACAAATAGACCAACACGTGATAAGTGAGATAGGGTTATCACCCCTATCCCCAGGGCAGTCTAATGCTGACAGATAATTGTTTCTGAACACAAAGCATCGGCTTAATCCGGTTAATTGCAATCGCCTCTGCGAAACGGAGGAGGCGAGAATTGGTGTGTTGTAATAGGATTGTGAACGCCGTCGGTCAGCATTAGACTGCCCTGGGGATAGGGGTGATAACCCTATCTCACTTATCACGTGTTGGTCTATTTGTCTGTTTGTATGTATGTTTGGTCGCACCCTTCACTGAATAAATATTATTGCGAGTTATTGTTAAAGGCACTGATGAGACAATACGAAATGCGTGCATTTGCCAGTCTTCGTCTTCTTACTGCGCTTTTCAAATTCAGCTTTTAATCTAGACATATTTTGTTACAGAGCATCCCCGACTATTAGCACCCAACTGCAAACAAGCATTATTTCTCCAAAGACAACCATCATAATTTAGTGCTCATGGGTGTGAAGTAACTAGACCTTATACGTACAGTTAAGGACTTCGGAATTCATTTAGGCTGCTTCCGGAGTTTGTTCTGTTTCGCACTGTCTGTCATTCTCCTACACCGCACCTTGATATATATATATATATATATATATATATGGGTGGAAAGCGTTTCCCACTTTATGCACCAGAAGTGTGAATTAATACGGGTGAGGATCGGACTCAACATGCCTTATTGCTAACTTGTGTTTCTACATTTAAAGACCTTTTGCCAAGGATACGAACGTCAGTTAAAGCACACAGCTAACAGAGCCCACAAGAGGCAAAAATGGAAAACTATTTAAATGTGGAGTTAAATAATTGAAATATAGATTTGATGGAGATTCGCACTGCTACCTTTGCTGGGGTACATACCGCACATCTAGGAAAACCGCGTAGTCCAATGTATTAATAAAGAAACCCAATCCTTGGCATACTTGCGGTAAATTGGAAGGGAGGCTAGTATGTCGTGCATCTTTTCGCTGAAAGCTGTGACAAAAAGCGTTTCGCAGTGGTTGTTACTTTGTGGTGACATAACGGACGCTTAACGGGTAGATAAAGTTTGTTACCTTTAAGAAGCTACAACGAAGGAGGATTAAATGTTTGAAGGAAATGATCTATCTCACTCTCCAATTTGAAATGATTTGATTCTTGTTATATATCTGACAATACTGTCTTCTGAATGGGGACCGTTTACTCGTGCTTGACAAACCATAACTACCGAACTAACTAAGCCGTCAATTATTGGAGCTTACACGCAATAGCTAACTGTGCAACCACAGGGCACGTTTTATCATGTGGTACAAATAGCTGAAATGCCAACGGAAGTGTGTTTTCTTCATGTGCTCATTTGGAATATTCTTCCGAGTTTAGTTAATTTCGCTCCCATATGAAAAGATGTGAAGTATCGCGTTAATGTCACACAATTCCATTTGTATTCCTTATCTGAACTAACTTATTGACAATTAGATTTACTGAAACGTACTGTGTGCATCCGCAAAATTTATTGTGGATCTGTTAACAAGCTTCACTTTTTCGGTATATGTCTATTATTTTTCTCCATATTTCAGGCGCTGTGCTGTTCCACTGTGTAGAATACCGAGCTGTGCCCCAGACGCACAATCACCTTAGATGGACCATCAATGGGCCAACTGTAAGTCAAGCTAAATCATGTATTTGCTGATTCGTAGGATTAACTTTGGATGCATTAATGGGTGCAGCCATGGATTGACAACACTGAAGCCACACAAATTCCAGTAGCAATGCTGGATAAAGGGTCGAAGATATGTATGCTTATGTGCTGGTGAACAGGCCAAACCATTACACTATTTATTAACTGAAGTTGCACCATACTTTCAGAAAAATATCACATAAAGAAGCGCGCGGAGTACAGACATTGATTCAATAAAACCTACATCATATGCTTTTGTGACACTATAATCCCCGATAGAATTGATGGCTTGTCCAGATAGCCTGATTGGTGGACCACACCGATACTGCTTCTTTGTCAATTACGTCCTCACCAAACAACACTCACCATGTCAACAGAGTTACTTTCACAGTTCCGGATGTCCAATATAGAGCGAAAGCTGACACTGCATTTGTACATTTCGTGATTCCTTAGTCCGTGATTGGTGGTTATATTGTGTTGGTGGATGGGAGTTGAGGGCCACAGGAGTGGTACGCACGCAAAGTAATCCCAACGGTCATAAACCTGAAGTTGATGGTATAATCACCCATCTATGGCAATTAACAATTTTTATTTACCCACAGACGGTACACTGCCCCATAAGTGGGAGCGATCATTTGTATAGTGAATAAGTCTCGTGGTTTGTGCAGCGTAAATCACAATATTAAAAAGTTTATTAATATAATTTCGGATCATGATTTTTTCCTCGGATCCTAAATCCGTGCACTTCATATGTAAAAGTTACGGATGTTTGTATCATCAGAAGTGGATAATAAAAGGAAGGGGCTACTAGGCTGCAGACACAGGTTTTGTTATTGCAAGTAATGACATGTAGCGGGTAAGCTGGTTGTAAGCGAATATCTGCTCATATGCTTTTATACCAGCTACTGTCAATGTTTCTAGAGTTTGCTGTGAGTAAAAGATCTTCAACGCATTTGGTATAGTGAAGTACGTCTGAAGAAAATTTCGTAACGTGCCTAGGCTTGCACTCATGCGTATCTATAAGTGTAGTTTGTTCCACAGATCGGCGTATCTTACTAAGAAGAAATTCGACGGTGTTGTATGGATTGAAAAGTTTGCGCATATCAAGTAGACGCCATAAAGTGCTGGGTAGACTGCAGTCATTCGTAGTTCAAGTGCGGTGCTGTCTGTGTAAATTCGTTGGTTTATAATGTTGTAGAAGAGAACGTTATTGATCTTTAAGGGTCTCAGCCGAAGAGGATCCAGTTGGAGTTTCCGACTGTGATCATGATAAGTTACGTTTGAGCAGCGCCCCATGACCAGCTTGAAAAATGATCGATGGACATTTTCTAGAGCCGTTTTTTATTTCTTTATTAATTGGCTGTGAACCATGGTACAATATTCTTGAGTCGGTTGTTCGATTATCTTGAATGACTCAAGTCATGCTTCAGGTAGGGAGAAAGTTCTGTCTTGCTTTCGCAACCTGAAAAATACATGTTCTGAGAAATTGAAAGAGTTGGAGTACCTAATTCTTAAGTTCCGAACTGAATCCAACTTTGGGATCACCTTTCCGGTAAGTATGATAGAGCCTTCTGGGATGCGACATCTGTACCCAAGCACTAGGGATTTCACTGCGGAGAACTTCATTAATAAACACTCACTCGCTATATTTAGTGCGGATAGCTCTTCACAGATGTTCTCCAAACATGTATGTAGTTGGTCTGGATGAAATGAGTAA
>OX104059.1:57492492-57562146 GCA_944474145.2 Dicrocoelium dendriticum
TATCGTATTTTCGCGTGCCGAGCTATAAATCGCGCTGGATACCCATTCTCTTGTAGCGACAAAGTGACTCGTTCTAGTTCATGTTCGATTGTGTCTAACGAGCAAATTTGGCGAGCTCCAGCAAAAGTGATACATACTAGAGCTCGTTTATAGTTCATTAGGCAAAAGCTATTAAAGTTCAAGTATTACCACGTCCATGTTGTTTTTCTGTACACAGATCAACTTTCTCTTGGCCTTTCTCTGTAAGTTAACATTTACGAAGTGGAAAGATCCGTCGGACACTTTTTCCATTGTGAACTTGATATCTGGATGTCACATACTCATCAGTTTCATTAAGAGCGCCGCCTGTTCAGGTGTGTCAACGATGATGAATGTGTTGTCTAGATACCGGCAGTAAAGGTGTACGTTTTGTAGGTAAGAAGCTAACACAGTTTTTTTCAAAGTGGCCGAGGAAGATATCAGCCAAAACTGGGCCCAATGGGCTGCCCATGGCCACACAGTCGGTTTGTCTATACAGGGTTCCATTGAACCAGAACTGGATATATTTTCTGCATAAGCGCAGTAATGATTTGAGCTGAGTGGAAGCTAGACAAGCCAAGTCATTAACGAAATCAGATCCGCTATTTTTCTGCCTGGCATTCATGTCCATCTTACTGATAAAATGCATGCTCCTACTATCACAGAAGCACGATTAGCTAGTAGACAAGTTTAAGGAAATGGCGACCACTAATTTAACCACAGTTAGTATAAGCATATCGCGATGTAAAACCTAGTCCTCCATATTGTTCGTAGCCTTAATTCGTCAGGAAATGGTTGATAACACCGTAAAAATGATAGCAATAATCTAGGAAATTAATTGCTGTTCCAATACTACAGACGGTTCACATTCGACTAATGCGGTTTTCTGTTCGATCGGAATAACTACAATCAAGACTTTGTCAAATCTCCAGATCAAGTGCAAAGCAAGACAGCAGGCCGGTACTAGTAAAAATTGGGTTAAGGTTGCTTCCAAGAAATTTTGGCATTTAAAAGTAAGCGCACCCTCCACTAGGCCGGAAACTGAGAAGAGAAGCAGAGTTCGCCTGGTACAAGCACCACCGGTTTCCTGTGGTATATCCACGATTCTTCCAAGCACTACTCGTGGCATGTCGAAAGATGCAAAAATACAGCAACAGCTACTGACGGTATTGTGCTTCAATGTCCCACAATCAAAGTCGACGTCAAGTAGAGGCAAGCATTCGGACGACCTCAACCAGTGCGACGTCATTTGTTACCTAATCGGTGGTGTATTAAAACCCATACATATAGTGAGACCTACGCGCACCACAACTCCAAGCATAACAGGGAGCCAATACTTCTGCGAGTTATGCCGAACTCTATCACGAACGTCGAAATATTTCTACTGTTGACAGATCGACTCAGAAATAAGCACTGCTACATCCGTGTCTTTCAAGACATCATGTATATTAAGCTTTATCAAATCAACTGCAGCTTAAAAGACTCATGAAAAGAATGTTTAACAGGAACCTTTATTGTCTACGGTGTTCCTGAAACTGTAGCATGAGATGAGCATACCATAACAACCGGTAAGGAACAATGGTTTTATATTCGTGTGACGCTCTCCCCGGATGATGTGCTAGCAAAATCAGTTTCACGGCTACGCACCTTACCAAATTACAAAGGCTGGGGCCTTACGGTCAAAAAATGGCAGCAATTCTGCTAAAATACTGGTGCATGTTTCGTTTCAGGCTGTAATCAATGCTCCGGGTGAAGGCGGAGAACCATATGCTCTCCAGAGATGATCTGTCATCCGAAGAACCAACTGCGATCGGAACTAAAATGGAACGGTGCACCAGTAATTAAATAAATAAATAAACCTTATTCGCGACAATGCGAGGCACAGCATTAAATGTATGATCATGTTAAACTGATATAATGTGAACAAAAATGCATAAAATTACATGTTTGGCATGACAGTGAATGTGTGTATGGGTGTATATACGTATGTAATTTTGTAGGATTTTAGCTTTGCAGCTTGTGTTTGTGAATGTGCCACAGCATTTTTGACTGTTTTTAATCGTCAGGAATGTGAGAATAATCAATTGATGTCTGTGTGTTGGATAGCATTTTCCGGATATCCACGGGGCAGTGACTTTAGTTTTGGCAAATCACATCGGCCACATCGCGGTATTGATAAGCAGACATCTGTGGCTTTTGTAGGGAGAGCGCTTGCTAGGCGAATACCCACCACGTCCTGGAACACAGCTGGAACGGGTTAAACCCGAAACACCCAGCTGCAATTACGAGAATGTTGTTCGGCTAGCCAGCTAGTAATGTGTCTGATAAACCGATGGATCCTGTTGATGAAGTGAAGGACCATACAAATTAGGCTGTACGTAGAAGGATACATATGGGATACACTAAACAGCCAATAACTAAGACTTCACTGCAGTCGCTAAATGCCCACCGAAAAAATCTTTAGTCGCCGGACATTCATCAGTCGACGGAACATCAAGTAATGTTTGCCAAACCTCTGACATATTACTTAAGTCTGAGAAACTTTTGCGTGTACATTAATGTCCAAGGGCTCCCGAGTAAACTTACCAAACGTCGGGTACGCAGGTTGCGAATGCTTGAATCTTAAGTTTCATTACTAAAACTTGGTAGACCAATAAGTTACTTAAGCTGAGGTTGATATAACAGCGATGTAACTCATCTGGATCAATCGACCTAGCAGATAAGTTGAGCTCCTTTTCTACTACAGCGGTGACCTTCAACGTGCAGCGGTTGAGAAACCGGAAACACCTGTTACCGAAGCAATCTGGTGCCATCTCCGACCAAGAGACAACGGCACATGTCTCGCAGCTGCCGATTACCGCACCTAACTACACTTCAAAGATAGATTTTTGCTAAATACGCGCCCTGGGAACCGGCAATATTCGCCCAAAAGCACTGAATGCTTCAGCCACCAAGCTAGCAGAACTACTTTCACAGTTTTTCCAAAGAAACTTTATGTGGATGCATGGCAGATCTACTCAAATTTCAAAATTCGTTGGCAATTCAAACTGTGCAAACACTCGCACATTGATTCTCCGCCATGTGCATGCAAAGGTCTTGGAAGCGGTCGTCGCTGCGCATCTATTGGACTCCTTGGGGAAATACAACTACTGAGCACCGGAGCAGCTTGGCTTCCGTCAACACCGGTCATGTACCACCAACCTGCTGGTGGCAGGAGTTAGTTAGTTGGACGGAAGTGGATGATGGTGAAGCCGGAGTTGTCGTTGTCTATTCGAACTTTTCCAAAGCTTTCAACAGTCTGGATAACCGCATCCCCCTTCTCATGCTACACAGCTAGCAATTGTAGAGGCGGTTCTTAGTTGGATTGACAACTTTATTCACAAAGCTGGGCTTCAACTTCATGTAATTGGATTACTCGTTTAACCGATTGAGGTAGAAGGTTATGTTCCACAATGCTGGGTACTGGAACCACACCACTTCCCGTTGTTCAGCAAAGAACTGACAAGTTATATCCTATAAGATCCTGCTTTTCAAAGATCAGAGCAAGACATAGTTAGCAATTAATACCAAGTAACCTCACGATATACTCCATCTTGGCCAGGATTGCATATATAATTGGTCAACGAGGAAACTAGTACAGTTGAACACAGCTAATTGCAAGGTTACTCACCTGGGTTACCAATAGCTAAGTGTTTATAAGCTTGGAGGCTACACCTTGCAGATGGCCTCTCAGGAGCGTAACTTGGGTGTGTTGAAACATGTTAATCTCGGGTGGTCCAAACAAACAGAGTAAGCGTCGAAAACCAACCAGCAGCACGTAGACCTAGTTCGCAGCGCTTTCGGTAGGTTTGACCCCTCAAATTTCCCCCAAATGCTTTATGCCATCTTGCAACCGCACGTCGACTGCGCCATCCAAATTTGGCGGCCGTTGCAGAAACAGTATATCGTTTTCGAGACTGCTCAAAAAAGGACAACCACGAACGTCATGGGGCCTATTTTATCTGACCTAAGCGCTTAGATTGAAGTCCTTAGAAATGTACAGCTGTCATTATCTGTGTTTGCAGAGAAACCTCGTAACGGTTTACTAGATAGTAGATACAGAAGAACCCAAAGCAAAGTTGCTGTCCACATTTAGAATTATACCACAAAATAAAATAGGAGATAATCCTTTGAAGCACACAATACAGTATAGCCGGCTTGAATGCTTAGAATTTTTTTTGTTCCCAAGTGTGTCAGCCTTGCAACGATCTCCCAAATTATGTCGTCTCCGACAACAATCTTGCGAATTAAAAAAAAACGAAAAATTTTCTCATTTGCATTTTGTTTTATAACTTGTTAGCCAGGGGCTACAAAAAGCAATCAAACGGTTTGTTAACAGACTAGCAGCCATTGGACGTATGGATGTATACATCAAATACAGCAACATCTCCGCTGTTCTCTGAAGTTTGTGGTGAATACACCAAAACGCTTTTCACTGTAGCATGAACTTTTAATTTCTCCTTAACTTCCATCCCCCTGGAATTTCTTATACATGGTCATTTTACTCGTAACATACCATTGTTCTACCATACTTGCAACACGAATAACGCTTGCCTTACTTATTGTTCTCTTAGAAGGTTAAAAAGAAGCAATTTCATAAAGTAACGCAATCCAAATATGAATGGCTTTAAATTAACTTTACAATTTTGCACATGTATGGAAAACCGCGGGAAAGGGTCTACCTCCTACTAGGGTTGGCTTGCCGAACAAGTTCCTCGTGGTGCCAGCTGGGTGGTTCGGGATATTCAAGTTCAAGCAAACGGTTCGGCGGCAGTGTTCCTGGACGTAGTGGGTTATCGACTGCCAAACTTTCTCCATATAAAAAGCCATATATGTCCGTTTAACAACACTGTGACATGGCGGACGTGACTATCCACTAAATAAAGTCACTGCTCCTTGCTTCATCTTGGAGAAGCACTGTATGCCAGCAACGTTATGCTGCAGTTCTTGGGAGCATCGGGCCCTTGTTAGACAAAGGAACAAACAAAAGGCGTATGAACTGAGCAATCAGTCACCGGCTCCGAATGAGCGCGATTCCCTGAATTTGCTGCGCTGACTTGCGGACAGGCTATTCAACCAAAGGCTTGGGTTGGTGCCCCCTAACTTAACACCCTACCTCGGCTTGGGCAACTGGGTAGTATCTCGCCCTCTGACGAAACTATGGACATTGTTGTGTTGTTTTCCTTTACTATTTCTGTACGTTCGTTTGAATCCCATGGTTTCTGATGGCATTATGTCTATTTGTAGACTTTTGCAAATATATATATACGTCCTACTGGGGTATAGCAGTAGTGCACTTCTCGTGCCTCCTCCCAAAATTCAAGTTAGATATTCGAAGTGACTGTCAGTTAAAAGTCCAACAAAATCCGGTTCTTGGATGCTGTACTTATGTTGCCACTTATAATAGTCCATGACAGCTATCCTTCGGATATATATATATCCGAAAACTTATGGCTCATTAAGTCAGATCTAGTGTTTTCCATGACCTCTAAGGAACGCTGAATAACAGCGTTCTGAGTAAGCCTCACTCAATTCTTCGTATTTCCTAAGTATACAAACTGTCTGGGTCATGATGCAAACTTTATCGACTTAGGGTAGTGGACACAAATAAACGAATACAACCGTGATTTTGCGTAAACTGAGTTTTGTCGCATTTTTATCCATGTTTTATGGACACCAACGCAACTATCCATCTAAATCACAACAAGGTCAAGTGTAAATAATCCAGATACTTATAGCTTTTTTTAAAGCAAGAAACCTGAGAGTGATGCTCAGACTAGAAATCAGCTGTTTAAAAGAAGCATTGCATTATTTAGTTCCAGAATAATCGTGTAAGGAAATCTTCCACTTTTTAAATAAGTGAGATCAAGCAATTACCAGGACTGGGCTGATCATTTTAAACGAGCTGTTGTTGAGCAGTATCCATGCAATTTGGAACTATATGAAGATCATGACTCTGGCGCAATATTTTTAAAGCTGGATTTCGGCAGTCGTCCAATTGCCCTCGGAGTAAGATGCTTTCATATTATAAGTAGTTAAGTTTATGTCATTATCCTTAGGTTGAAGACATCTGTCAGCTCATATTGTGGCGGCGCGGAAAGCAAGAATAAAAGGCGGAACGAACAAGCCGCAGAAAGTAAGAAAGATAATATCTAAAATCAACACCACGCAAGAAATTCGACAAAGCAGCTAGAAGCATACGGAACAAGTCAGAAATGTTTAAAGAGTAACAAACGATATCTGGCCCGGTCCGAGTGAAGGGAGGATCGTAGTGGTGAAGAGCCAGTTTTCTGGAAAGATAAGCCTTGGCGAGCACACCAGGAATAACCATAAGGAGAGCGACAAGACCTCGATTAAACATGTCATGAGCATTAGAATGAATCCAGGCCAGTCAGAACACGACGAGCGGAAGCGAAGAGACAGGAGTAACTCGGTCAAAAAGGACCTAGCGGATCGAATGACACTGGGGTATGAATGTGATACTGAGAGTAGCACAATAGGTGGTTGGTGGCCATTGACTTAAGCACGTGTACGCTAGGGTGATCGCGAGTTAGGTAAAGACTGTGTGTCCCTACCGCCTAGCTCTCACTAAAATATGTACGCACTCGGTGAAGGCCTGTCTTGCAAACGAACTACTGAATATAATTGCTAGACTAACTGCAGAACGTCTGATATTTGGTGAGAATCTCGTAAATAACTGATTTACCCTAACCTACAACTGGACTAATCACAACGTAAGAAAATTCTAAGCTCTCACACTTGATTGAACATCAATGTTTCTGCTGTTGTACCGCAGCATATACTCATAACTGCGTCCTGACCCAACCTCAGCGTTCCCCGTATGTATCATTGTGCTCCGCAGAGACGTCAGTCGAAGGTAAGGCTGAATAGATGAATGTTATCGCAAGCTATTCTCCATCGTCCAGGTGTGCATACCACATTAATAGTAAGCACAATGTAATACCTACAATACCGTAGCCTTCCACTCAGCTATAGCGGGCAAGTAGCGCATGGCTTCACTTCGGGCAGTTTCCGTCTAATGCAGTGGAAAGTAAGTGGATTAAAAAGCTGTATAGTGGATTGGAATCGCTCCAGCTCCATTCTAATTATTCACGCAGGATACAAGTACTGTTGCCGATGATTCATGGACAGTTTAGCTTGGTCTGTTGTGGTGGTCCATCTTTACGCACCTGGGCGGTTTCAGCGTTTGTGGCAAATAATATCTCAGGCAACTGGGGGTCGACTACTAGGGGTGTAACCGTGAACTTCCTTCACGGTTGTCATAAAACAATCGATCCGCTTGACACTTTAAAGGAATAGAAGCACTCACTGGTAATTAACGCCTGCTAACTCCAAGCTGACGGTAGTATGTTTAGGAATATAAACGCAGTATTTGCCGGAAATGCATTTACCCATTATATGTCAGTTGAAACCTTGGGACAAAACAGTGCGGTACAATGCATCCGCCCCCCAATATTACTTGCGACGATGAGAACAGAGCAGTATGCGTTATTGATAAAACATTGTTTTCTCCCATATCCCACCTCTTGCAGTACTTATGACATGCGCTGACCGTAAGAGGACGCGTGTCGATACAATTTGGTAGGAATTAAGTGGAAGTAGCATATGCAGACTGTATGGAACGGCACTACAGTTGTCATGCATCATAGCAGATAAAAAGGTTCAGAATGCTTGATAATTAAGTGCTTCCAAATTATGCACGTAAACATATTATCCTTATTATTATCCTTATCTTTTTCCTTATCCTTATCTTCGTAAACAGCAGATCGATGATGACACAAGCTCTGTCAAGTGTATCTACTGAGATTAATTATCATCAAATAGGTGTACCATATGTTATGTGCATTGCAAATGCAGTGCAATATTACCAATGTTTAGCGGCCATTCGCATTTTCACCGGAGCGAGGCATATTTGTATGAGGCATGCTGTAGCTAACGGTAGAAACCGCAGAGTGTGAAATTCGAAAAAGCCTGGAGGAGCCAAAGCATTCTGCCGTTGTTCTGCTGACATGATGCTGACAGACGACTAGCAGTGTATCAGCAAAGCGAAGAAACTTGCAATGAAATGTTTTCTCATCAAGGAATTGTGTGCTCTATTAAAAACTAGTACTTTTGAGCGTTAGAATGGAACAAGGGTTCACTATTTTCATAAAAGCAGATGTTTTTCAAGTCTCTTGAAATGTCCGGATTAAAGACCACGAAGTGAAAAGACACATTAAGACACAACAGTATGGAAAAACGTTTCAGTGAACTTAATATAGCCATCGCACTAGCTCGACTGCGCGTTTGTGGTAGTTGTTAGTTATTGCTGTGTTTGTCAAGCTTTATTGCCTTCTCATATTCGCAGGCAGCATTGCCTAACGCAGATCAACATATTTCTTACGCATTTCAGATCGGAAAGGGAATACTGTGAAATACCGAAGAGTATTATATGACTGGTAAGAAAAACGAACGTTTGCAAATAGCAGTTTATATTCAGTGGAATGCATACAAATCTTAGTCCTTACTTTGGAGAACAATTAATATTTCGCATCATGATAATGTCCTATAAGTTAAAAGGTACCGCACGCTGTGCACTTTAGAATGTAGTCCATACTTGTGAGAGTTGCTGTATACCAGCGACTCTGAGTACTAGGCAGGATATGGCTTACCCATGGGCCGACTGGGTGCTTCAGAAATGACAGTAGTAAGCTAAGCTAGCCGGTCACGGACAAATTGATAATCCAGTCAAGCTAATGCAGACACATGGATATGACAAATCGGTTCACGCACGCCGTTACTCCCATCCTCTTTATTCTGTGCAGAACTCAGATATTGGGACCACATAGTCATCATTGTACTTAACTGAACCAAAGCGGGACGATCTTTCCCCGTGTTGTCACTGGAATATGAATAAAATAAGAAACAGTTTTAAACACAGAAATGGATTAACTAATGCACTAAAAGGTTCTAAGTAAAATATTGGCAAAGCATCAACTAAACATGCACTATTATGCCTACCCACTAATATGTCCGTTTGGCAACTATCCTGATAGGGTCGCGGAATCCTGCCATCTCCATAATGTGACTGCGTTCCGCAGTCAACCAAGCCGACGACATGATGACCAATACATTAGAAAATACAACATGTGCATAAGTCATTTTTGTTGTCTGCAGAAGTTCGGCTCCCGGTCAATTTACTGAACTCAGTATTCGTGAGTATCGATCCGAAGAGGCTACCACGCGCTTTTTCTCCTCCATCATCAAACCGATAATAAACACAGCTTGCCTGTCTAGTGCAATGAATAGTCATGTTGATTCGTAGAAAATTGAACGCTCACAACGTTTTCCTAATAAGAACATCCCCAATTTACGGAGGTTATGTTACGAAGTGAGGTGCGAAATCCGTAGACTTGTTCCATGGCTTGTCATCGGATGCAAGTCGACTTAATCGTGATTTAACACTTTCTAAATCTTTATGGCATCCTCATGTTGAGTCAGCTGCTCTACTTCAAAATGCCTTGTAACACATACGGACGCCAATTGTAGTTTGTGATTCCAGATCTGAAGTAAGTTACCCAACATATTTGCTTTGTGTGGCGAGTTGTCAATATTTGGAACCTTTTCCTGAGCATTTAATGAAATCAAACTGGATGCATCAGAATAAAATCTGTTTATAGGTGAATTTACCCTGTCATTCGGTAGCCGATTGCCCTTTTTCGATATCACAAAATCGTGAGTTCCGGTATACTGTGAGTTACCTGTTAATATTTTACGAAATCAATTTTACTCCGACCATCGTATTGGATTTGTCATGCACACGCTTTGTACCACTGATACATCATTGTTCTTATTTCATTCAAAACATTTGCTTTACTTTTTGTCGATTCAGGGCCTGTTCTGACTTATGAACCCCTATGTGAGGCACGTAGTGCCATTTGCATTTCTATAGGCAGCAACGAATTCGTTGACATTAAGTGCTTTAAGTAGTTGTATATCTGTAGAATGCCGAATGCTATAATGAGGATGACGACTTTACTCTTATGGTTCATCAAGGATAGCAGCAATCATAATTTGTAAAATTTGCGCACTGACATATGCTTTCGATGTTAGTCCCATGACGCAGACTTTAATGGTCAAGAATTGGGCGATATAAATGCGCTTTACTTCTGACGTTTGTGGAGTGAATGTTTTGATGAACATATGATTAAACTCCATTCAACCCTACGATGGATGCATTAGTCATTACTCCTGGCGCCATAATATTTACAACAAGCAGCGTTCTTCTCATCCCTTTGTATTTTCACTATTTGTCAACTGAACAGATTTCAAAATCTACACTCAGAGGACCTCAGAGCTAGAAACAGCTTACTGGCCACAGTATCGGCTTTAAAAATGCTAATAATGTATCAGCAGATATCTAGTCATAGAGGTCTAAATTCGACACTAGTCTCTTCTTTAGCTATCCCATTATTTTCTCTCCCAAGTGCATTTAATCCTTTTATAATTGCTTATGAGCAAGGGGATTTGTAGCAAGCGCGGCCAAAGAAGAAGCAACTTAGCGAATGATTACCAAATCAATAGCTATTCTCTCGAACCTCACTTAGTTGGTGAGTTCGTAATGAGCGGCCTTTCTCGTCCACTTGAGAGCGGTGAACTCACGAAGTTGTAAGGTTCAGGGGAGTTGCAATTACCTGGGTGGGCGCAAACGAACACGGCCAAACTACAGATGGAATTACTCAGCGGTGGACTGATAGACCTGAGTGTCAAGAAACTGGATGCTGATTAAAATATTATGCGCTTACTGGTTGATAGGGAAGAATTAGGTGTGTTTGTTTCAAAACCGCTGGGGAGAATATGGGTAGTAAACTTCCATGCTTACGGATGAATATCATAAACCGGGTGAAAATCATTACGTATTCGCATATTAGTAATACCTTTCAAGTGCTTTATTGTTGGGTCATTTAAAAGCAACTATATACCCATTATTATGTGGTTGCCATCTGTAACCGTTTTGCTGTGAGTAAATATACCCTAGAGTAATTGATGAGCTGTTCACTCCTTCGTATCTGCCAAACTTCGAATCTCGGTAAACAAGTTATGAATTCTCGTACAATAGGAAAACGCTCAAATTCTCCCGGATCCTGGTTCGAATCATTATATGTTTGAGGTATGCAGATCGGTATGTGTGTGGCCGCAGTGTGCGCCAACCATTCATTCCAAAGAAGAAATCCTTGATCTTTGTTTCAAAATAATACGCGTGTTCTCATGACGGAGACTACTGCACACTGTTGGCGTCAGCATTTAACTAAAAGCAAAGGGAGCGTGTACCGAGGTAGTTACTCTCTCCCCAAGGAATTTGTGAAAAATTGTTCAGACAACATTATTTATATTGCATCCCCCTATCCTGGCGGCTTTACTTCTATGTTAGAGGAATTTTAACAAAATAACTATGCTTGATAAGCAGAGCTGTTTGGCCATTATAACGGATGTTTGCAATAAAAGCAGCACAAATATAAACGATTTTATTTTTTTGTGCTTTTGGTCTTTTGCACTGTTTTGCAGGCATAACATTTTAGGGACCGATGGCCTTCACAGCGCATATATTAGTTGGATGAGTATTGAACTGTGTGCTTTGGACCTATTAAGTATTAAATTATTAAAAGTATAGAGAGGACTAAAAAGGATTGGAGTTGTCGCAGTATCACACAACCACTTAGTCCTAAACTTATGAGAAATCCAGAAGCACCCGCATCATTTCATCAGGATCCACCAGATGTACACTAATATTAATTGTCGATCCGCACAGACGGATGCCATAACGATCGCAGCTTGGCAATGTGGACCAGTTTTGAAATATCAGTCAAGTATCGCGTTGTTTAACCGGTCGCTCAGTGGATTCTACCTCATAACCAGTAGCAGTGAGCCGATGTTACTTTGGTCCGCACTGCAAGTTAATCACAATCTGAGTGCAGCAGTTGTACCTACAGGGAGCCGCTGCATGCTGCAGAAAATGCTGAAATAATTTCCCTCATCTATCGTTTTGGTAATGGCTAGTCTAGTAGGGACCGAATCGAAATAATAATTGTATGTTAGGTGAACATAGCTTCAATGCTTCTACTGAGGCTGGCTGTACTCCCACAATGTCCTGATAGCTAGTTCCTTAAGGTGACATGGTTGTTCGTTTGACTCAAAAACTCTATATGACTGAAATTGCGTAAACCTACTTAATGCTTGTGTATGGAAATTTTCGTAGCGCGTTACAAGCATCTCCAGTAGATAAGCTATATTTCAGTTACCAGCGTATGGTTGTGTGGGAAAGTTGAGAATTTGGTCAACCGTCAATATATTAAATGATTAAAATGCTCTATTGCTGCGAACTAAATTTTATCTGCAATTTGTTCCAAGCAGGCATGTTGTTAAACAAAAAGAATACATTCTTTAAGTAATTTTTCCCATAAAATATTGTTATTGTTGTAAGTTGTTATTTCCATGAATAACGCAACGTTTGCTCGGGTATGTATTGAACCTTACTACGTTTGGTGAAGAAGAAATAGAACTAAGCTGCCGTTCCGGACCAAATGTGTTGTGGAATTTGATTGAAATTACATTGCTTCCCTTGTGTTGACAAAATAAAGTTGGACTTCTGATGACTTAGATCGAACACGAGCATCAAGCTGCGCTTTTAATTTGTCAACCATAACTTAGAATTGTTGCAGCTGCCCTGAGTACTAATGGCTTGTTATCAATGCTTTCTTAGCAAATACTTCATCAGGGATTTTAATGATTTTCTGCACTCCAAACAAACCTGCATAGCTGAGGTATGGGATGGGTAAGAATGTTACAAGCTCGAAATTGGCAGGGAATGCATGGAGTTTAGGGCACATACTAGCGTTATTTTCTATCATTCGTGTCATTTAGTAGCCAAATTCTCACAAGCAGAAGTGGGAATAAGGCTTTATTGCAATCTATCCACTTGCACAAAGGTATTTATTCTTATGTCTATTTGATTAAGCAGGGACCAAGCAGCCCTAGAGAAGATGCCCGATCTATTAGCTGATATCATCTTCAATCACAATTTGAAACAGCTGCACAGGCGAATATATTTCCTAATTAAAAGCAACTTATTATTCCCGTTGTACGGTAAACTCCATAACTAACGACCCATGTGAGTCGATGCGGTTCCTTCTTTCCTTTAGTTAAACAAATGATGAATCACTCACATGAATATCGGCTCGAGTCCAGTAGTCGAATCCATTACGCCCGCCTCCCTTAAGCTCTCGGACCCGCTCGGTTGAACTATCCGCTCACTCTTATCTGACACTCCTATCACAGGCAAGACTAAATGGACTGTTATGGTTAAAATCCCACGCTACCTTGAAGTGAGTCAGCCTTTTCAAATGGATAGCTTTCAAAATATATTGATAGATAACGTCTGATAGATAACGTCGACTGAGTTCCTCAGTGGCTAAACAGCCTTCAAGCTATTCGACTTGCAAATCAGGGTCAAAGAAAAGCCTTGGGTTGTGAGGCATTCCAGAGATCTAGCGCATGGTATATTTGGGTGTTGTCACTTTTCTGTTTGGTTCAGGTAACATTCTATTGTATAGGTTTATGGTAGACTGTAGACTGACAACTATTCTGGTATACTAAATACCAGTAGACAGGTCCTATCAAAAGAGGGTCACCAATAGTTTCGATGGACATATTGTTTTAATCTGTACTAATGTTGTCTGGATCTGGTTGTCATAAAACATCTGAACTGTCAACGTACTCCTACTTGTATACATCCATCACAATGAGGCTGGACGTTACCGTGATGCGATGGTTTGTGCGCCTCAGAGATCCATGGAGCTATGCTGGGAGGTGCTTTCTGAGCTTCTCATACCAAAATGATCAATGCTTAGAGGCCGGAAAAACTCAGCCTCCTGGTCCTCCAGGTTCGGGTTTGCAATGTGGTTGGCTTCTTATTCCATAAAACCTACTCCTTGTAGCCAACTGTTAAAACCGCTGCTTTGCGGTCATGGTTTTGAACCGAAAGCTTTGGGTGAGAGCCTTGATCTTTCTCCTGTCAAGACTTAGGCAACCTGACGGTATCCTGCCCATGCAACACTATGAATATTTCCTCAAACAATTTTTTATGCTCTGGCCACCGCAGAGAATAATCAACGGTGTCCTACATGCCGCATCGAACAAGGTGGATGGGGATTCGGATGCAACCGCTCAAGCCTTCCCCTCTTATCATTCCCCCTCTTTAGCTTTTTAACACTTAACGACCCGTTTCAACTTCACTTTTACCCCCCCCCCCCAGTTTTTACCCGGCGATCCTTGGCCTTTTCTCAACATGTTGCCATTTTGTCCACATTCGTGTGTATCACTTACATTACCTCAATTCCAGTCCCGAAAGTAGCCTTCCTGCTAGAGTATGCGGACGATGTTATCATTGGAGTCCATCATCCTAGCTTAGAGTCAACATCCAAGCTACAAATCCTCTTAGACCAAATCACAGCTTTCTTCAAGTCCCGTTGCTTAACATTCAATATCACAAAACGGAAGGATCTCTTTGTTTACCTTGTTCAAGGGAAAACGCCACAAGCAAATCCTGACGCAGTGTCCACAATTTTGCATTGAAGCTTAATGTTTGACTCTCGCACTTAAGGGAAATAACTTGGAGTGACGCTTCACGTGTACAAAATATTTGCTAAGGTTAGAAGAGCACGGTAAGAAGACGAAAACTGGTAGATGCATGCATTTCGTATTGTCTCCTCAGTACCATTAACAATAACCGGTATGCAACTATATACTTAAATATGTGTGTGACCGAATAAGCATAAGGTGAAAAATGAATGACGGAAGTTCCACACCTATGTCCACGGCAGTCTTAAGCTGATAAATAATTGCTTTTGAACACACAGGGCCGGCTTCATCCGGCTTATCGCAACCGCCTCGGCGAAACGGAGGAAGCGGGGATTAAGGGTGACGTAATACAAGTGTGAACGCTGATCCGAGCTCTATCCGGTGACGCGTAGTCAGTAGGTGTTTACCTATTGACTTAGATGACATCAACCTCTCCGATAAGATCATGTGTTCCTTGGATGTGGAATCTCTATTCACCAACGTCCCACTACAACAAACTGTTGAATACATATGTGAGCTAGCTGAGCACTCTAGTTATTCGTTACCAATTCCAGTCGAATTTCTAAAGGAATCCTTACTGCTGTGCACAGCAAATGTTGGCTTTCACTTTCAGAACACCCCATATCGTCAAATCGATGGTGTGGCAATGGGTAGCCCACTAGGCCCTGTACTTGCCGATTTTTTCATGCTGATGATAGAAAGAGGCATATCCACAGAAATAGCCCAGTTGCCATACTATAAGCGTTATGTTGATGACATATTGGCCTTTTGTTCATCTTCCAAGAACGTCTGGCATTTAAAATAAGCGTATCCTCCAATAGGTTCGGAGATTGAGAGAGAACTCAGAGTTCACCTGCTACATGCACCACCGGTTTCCTTTGGTATATCGCAATTGTTTCAGTACTACTCGTGACATGTAAAAAGACGCAAAAATACAGCAACTGCTACTGTGGGTATTGCGCTTCAATGCCCCACAATAAAAGTCGATGTCAAGTAGAGGCAAAATTTCGGACGACCTCAAGCAGTGGGACGTCAATTAGTTATCTACTCGGCGATGTATAAAATCCGTACATATAGTGAGAATCGTGTGCGCCACAACTCAAAGCCTAACAGGGAGCCAAGACTTCTGCGCCTTATGCCGAACTATATCACAAAAGTTGCACTATTATAATGTTTGACAGATCGACTCAGTAATAAACACTGCTACATCTGTGTCCTTACAAACATCCTATATTGCAAGCTTTATCGAATCACCTTGCAGCTTAAAAGAATAGCGAAAAGTATCTTTAACAGGAACCATTGTTGTCTACGATGTTCCTGAAACTGTAGCATAAGGTGATCATAAAATAACAACTGGTAAGGAACAATCATTTCATATTCTTGGGACGCTATTATATGATATGATATGCTAGCAAAATCAATGTCACGACTACGCACTTTACCGAACTACAAAGACTGTGGTCTTAAAGTCACAAATGCCAACAAATCTGCTTAAATACTGGTGCACGTTTCAGTTTAGGTTGTAATCAATGCTCCGGGTGAAGGCGGAGAAAGAAATGCTCTCCAGAGGTGATCCGTCATCCGAAGAACCAAATGTGATCGAAAGTAAAATGGATCCAAACACCAGTAAATAAATAAATAAACATTTATTCGTAAAAATGCAAGGCGCACCTTTACATGCAGGATCATGTTAAGCTGATATAATATGATCAAAAATGCACAAAAGTGCATGTCTGGCATGACAGTGAATCTCTGTATGGGTGTATATACTTTTGTAATTGTGCATGAATTTAGCTCTGTAGCTTGTGTTTGTGAATGTGCCACAGCATTTTTGACTCTTTATAATCGTCAGGAGGGTGAGAATAATCAATTTATGTCTATGAGTTGGATAGCATTTTCCGGATATCCGAGGAGCAGTGACTTTAGTTTTGGCAAATAACATCGGCTACATCGCGATGTTGATATGCAAACATTTGTGGCTTTTGTAGGGAGAATGCTTGTTAGGCAAAAACCCCCCACGTCCTGGAACACAGCTGGAACGGGTTAAACCCGAACTACCCAGCTGGCACAACGAGGATGTTGTTCGGCTAGCGAGCTAGTAATGTGTCTGATAAACCGATGAATCCTGTTGATGAAGTGAAGGACCATACATATTAGGCTGTACGTAGAAGGATACATATGGGATACACTAAACAGCCAATAACTAAGACTTCACTGCAGTCGCCAAGAGCCCACCGAAAAAAACATTAGTCGCCGGACATTCATCAGTTGGCGGAACATCACGTAAGATTTGCCAAACCTCCGACACAATACTTAAGTCCGAGAAACATGTGCATGTTTATTAATGTTCAATGGGCTCCTGAGTAAACTTACCAAACCTCGGGTGCGCCAGGTTGCGTATCCTTGGGACTTAAGTTTCATTACCGAAACTTGGTTGACCAATAAGTTAATGAAGCTGAAGTTGATATAACAGCGATGTAACACATTCGGAGCAATCGACCCAGCAGATAAGGTGGGCTCCTTTTCTACTAAAGCAGTGACCTTCAATGTGCAGTGTTTGAGAAACCGGAAACACATGTTACCGAAGCACTCTGGTGCCATCTCCGACTAAGAGACAACGGCACATGTCTCGTAGCTGTCGATTACCTCCCCCTGACATACAACTCAACGATGGATTTTTGCTAAATACTCGCCCTGGGAGCCGGCAATATCCACCCAAAAGCACTGAAGGCTAAAGCCACCAAGCTAGCAGAGCTACTGTCACATTTTTTCAAAGATACTTTACACTATGTGGAAGCATGGCAGATCTACTCAAATTTTAAAAGTGGTTAGCCGTTCAAACTTTGCAAACACTCGCACAGTGACTCTCCTCCATGTGCACGCAAAGGTGGTGGAAGCGGTCGTCGCTGCGGATCTAATGGACTCCCTGGAGAAATACAACTACTTAGCACCGGAGCAGCTTGGCTTCCGTCAACACCGGTCATGCACCACCAACCTGCTGGTGGCACGAGTTAGTTAGACGGAAGTGGATGATGGTGAAGCCGGAGTTGTCGTTGTCTGTTCAAACATTTTCAAAGCTTTCAACAGTCTGGATAACCGCATCCCCCTTCTCATGCTACACAGCAACGCAACTGGAGAGGCGGTTCTTGGTTGGATTGACAAATTTATTCCCCAACCTAGGCTTCAGCTGCGTGTAACGGGATTACTCGCCGAACCGATTGAGGTAGAATGTGATGTTCTACAATGCTGGGTAGTGGGACCACACCACTTCCCGTTGTTCAACAACGAACTGACAAGAGATATCCTCTAAGATCCTGCTTTTCAAGGATGACATCAAGACAGAGTTAACAATTAATACCAAGGAATCTCACGATCTACTCTAACGTGACTTGGATTGCCTTTATAAATGGTCAACGAGGAACCTACTCCAGTTGAATACAGCTAATAGCAAGTTTATTCACCTGCGTCACCAATAACTAATTGTTTACAAGCTTTGAGGCCACACCTTGCAGATGGCCTCTCAGGAGCGTAACTTGAGTGTGTTGATACATGTATGTGTCAAACAATATCTCAGGTAACTGGGGGTCGACTGCTAGTGGTATAACCGTGAACTTACTTCAAGGTTGTCATAAAACAATCGATCCGCTTGACACTTTAAAGGAATGGTAGCACTTACTGGTAATTAACGCCTGCTAACTCCAAACCGACGGTAGCATGTTTAAAAATATAAAAGCAGTATTTGCCGGAAATGATTTACCCATTATATTTCAGTTGAAACCTTGGGACCGAGCAGTGTGGTGCGATGCATCCGCCTCACAATATTACTTGCAACGATGAGAGCAGGGCCGTCTGCGTTATTGAGAAAACATTGTTATCTCCCATGACCCACCTCTTGCAGTACCTATGACATGTGTTGACCGTAAGAGGACGCGTGCCGATACAATTTGTTAGGAATTAAGTGGAAGTAGTGTCTGCAGACTGTATGGAACGACACTACAGCTGCCATGCATCATAGCAGATAAAAAGGTTCAGAATGCTTGATAAGTAAGTGCTTCCAAATTATGCACGTAAACATATTAGATGGGACACTTTATCTTCGTAAACAGTAGGTCGATGTTGACGCAAAAGCTCTGTCAGGTGTATATACTGAGATTAAGTATCATCATTTAGGTGTCCCATATGTTATGTGCAATGCAAATGAAATGCACTACTACCAATGTTTAGCGGCCATTCGCATTTTCACCGGAGCGAAGCTTGGGTGAATGAGGAATGCTGTAGCTAAACGTAGAAACAGCAGAGTGTGAAATTCGAAAAGGCCTGGAGGACCCAAAGCATTCTGCCGTTATTCTGCTGACATGATGCTGACAGACGACCAGCAGTGTATCAGCGAAGCGAAGGAACTAGCAACGAAATGTTTTCTCATCAAGGTATTATGTGCTCAATTACGAACTAATAATTTAGAGAGTCAGAGTGTAACAAGGGTTCACCAATTTCATAAAAGCATATGTTTTGCAAGTCCCTTGAAATGTTCGCTTAAAGAGTACGATGTGAAAAGACACAAAAAGTGAGAAAAGTATGGAAAATCGTTTCAGTGAACTTAATATAGCCATCGTACTAGCTCGACTGCGCGTTTGTGGTAGTTGTTGGTGACTTTTTGTGCTTGCCAAGCTATATTGCCTTCTCATATTCACAGGCAGCTTCGCCTAATGCAGATTAACACGTTTCTTACACATTATAGATCGGAAAGGGAATACTAGAAAATACGGAAGAGCTGGTTGTCTGATTGTTCGTTGAGCTCGGCAGGTGGACTGCAAACGTTTCGTCATCACTCGAGGTGACATCGTCACTTAGCGTGTATTTAGCAGAGTGGCGCGTACGAAGCGTACTTACGCGCCACTCTGCCTTAATGAAGTGGTTGAAGGGGACTCAGTGTTTCAAGTTTCTTAAAAGAAGACTCCCCGCTGACGTTGTGAGGTCATTGGATCGGTTTTTGTCGTTGCGCTGCAAGATAATGGTGAAACGCGTAGGTGTTAAATTTTATCAAGAATGTATCCAGTCAGGTCGGTTTCCATCTCGATTTGTTAAAACACCGTAGAAAAATATGCTGCCCGCTAACAATGTGAATCTATACAGGATTGCGTCCGCACATATGGATTCTTGCATTGAATGAGAGCATAAGTTTCTGGAGACAAAAAGCGATTCGCAGTTGCTTTGGATGGCTTGTCACTGGTTTGCCGTTTCAAATTTGAGGCATTTTCTGCTGAAACTCTCCAGCGTACTAGGATCATATAAAACTGTAAAGCATTCAAGGTACCCTTGTCAGAGCAGCCGACATTCCTTTCCCTACCGAGGCCCAGAAGCATGTGTACAATCTGTCAACAGCTCGGTTCACGCGAGAGCAGATGGAAGTGCTTTCGCTGGGATTAAAATATCGAATATGGCCGAAGTAGGTGGATAGGCTCAACATACAGATTAATTTCGAATATCTTTATGATCAACTGAGTGACCTTTCGCCGAAATCAACGGATGATGCAGGATGGCTTCGGGCAAAATTAGTGGATATCTCGCACCAGTTCCTGAATGCGCCTATTAGTCAGAGGTGTTGCTTGAAATCCGAACGCTATGTTGCAATCAAGGTGCTGCAGAAGATGAAGGAAGCAGTTTTCCTGCAACCGGATAAATGCACGGGTGTGGTACTAATGGACAAAAATGGAGTCCATTCTTGGAGATGGACGCAAGTTTCGTATTGACAAGACGCTTGACAACAATATGTTGTTGGAGAAACAAATTGCAAGGTATCTACAAAGTATTTGCCTCATGGTTAGATCTCCGAGGCACAATATCGAAAGCTAAAACCGACAGGGACGGAAACACCAAGGATGAGGGTGCGCCGAGGTTGCACAAGGTGGGAATTCCACTACGTCCAATAATGTGTATGAAAAACTCACCCTACCACAAAGTAGCTCGGTGGTGGGCAAAGCTTCTAGAACCCGTGCGTAAGCTCCTGAGCACGCATTGTTTGAAAGGATCCTTTGAATTGGTGAATATACTGGAACAAACTACACTCGATGCGGAGCTCTTGTATTCCATAGACTTGGAGTCACTTTTCACGAATGTGCCCCTACGTGAAACGGTCGACGACCTATGCCAATTTCTTTTGAGTCAGAACCTCTCTTTGGGCCTTTCTCTGGAGTTCCTGTGAGACTTGATATGTTTGTGCACTGAGAATGTGCGATTCCAGTTTGAAGGGACAGCGTACAAACACATTGACGGCGTCGCTATGGGTAGTCCTTTGGGACCAGTTCTGGCAGATATAATTTTCGGTATGATTGAAAGGAAAGCTGCTGCCTTCATTGGTGAAGCCAAGCTTTACAAGCGTTATGTAGACGATATTCTCGTCTTCACCAATGGGGAACATTTTGACCGTCATTCTGCCCTCCTGAACTCAGTTCATTCTAACATTTCGGTATCACAAGAGAGGGAAAAAGGGGACAGGCTGCCGTTTCTGGACGTGCTCATCAAGAGAAGGACCGATGGCACACTGCAGCGCACTGTGTACAGAAAAGCGACCTGGGGGGGACAATACCTACATTTTTCTAGCTCCGCCCCAATCGCATACAAGCGCGGCCTTGTAAAAACTCTCTTCTACAGAGCCAGGCGGATTTGCAGTCCGGAATTGCTCAAGGCTGAAGAACAGTTTTTATACCGGACTTTGCTAGCCAATGGGTATCCGGAAAAATTCATTCAGATTCTTAGCAGACCCCCGAAGGAGAAACTGCCAGTACAAACAGCGGAGAAGAAGGATGTTTATTTTTTCTTTCCGTTCAAGGGGGATCACGTGACAAACGAAGTTGGTCACAAGCTCAGGTCCGCTCAAACGTACAACTACTCTACCGCACAACTACGACTTATTCACACTACACGAAGGATTCCTCTCCAGAGCCGTCCGAGAAGCTCGCCAACCAGTTCGGCCTCTAACATCATCTATCAGTTCACTTGTAGTTGCTGTGACACTTACCTAGGCCAGACTGTTCGTCGGCTGGCTAGAAGGATGGCGGAACAATTCCCAATGTGGCTAAAGCAATTGCTGTTGAACCAAGGTGGAGAGGACCAAAGAATGAGACGGAACCCTGCCTCGTCTATCACCAGACACCTCATGACACTCGTCACCAGGTGAACCCAATCGATTCATTCAAGTTGTTATTGCGCAACAGGAACCCGAGGTTGTTGGCAATTGGCGAGGCGCTACTGGTAAGCTTGAATTGTCCCGTGCTTTTGCCTAGAAACAATTGAGGCAATCAATTAGATTGCCTTGGACCTGATTACGTCATGCTTATCATTTGTATCTGCTTATTTTTTTACTAAGTGTGGACCCTATATATTGTGTGTTTTGTAATGTCCTATAAGTTAAAGGTACTCCACGCTGTGCACTTTAGAATGCAGTCCATACTTGTGAGAGTTGCTGTATACCAGCGGCTCTGAGTAGTAGGCAGGATATGGCGTACCTATGGGCCAACTGGGTGTCTCAGAAATGACATTAGTAAGCTAAGCTAGCCTGTCACGGGCAAATTTGTAATCCAGTCAAGCTAATGCAGACACATGGATATGACAAAGTTGTTCACGCACGCCGTTACCCCCATCCTCTTTATTCTGTGCTGAACTCAGATGTGAGTACCACATGGTCATCATTGTACTTAACTGAACTAAAGCGGAACGATCTTTCCCCGTTTTGTCACTGGAATATGACTGGAATAAAACAAGAAACATTTTTAAACACAGAAATGAATTAATTAATGCACTGAAAGGTTCTAAGTAAAATATTGGCAAAGCATCAACCAAACACGCACTATTATGCCTGTCCACTAATATATCAGTTTGGCAACTATCCTGATAGGGTCGCGGAATCCTGCCATCTCCATACTGTGAATGCGCTCCGCAGTCAACCAAGCCAACGACCTGATGACCAATACATTAGAAAATACAACATGTGAACAAGTCATTTGTGTTGTCTGCAGAAGTTCGCCTCCCGGTCAATTTCTTCAACTCAGTATTTGTGAGTCTTGATCTGAAGGGGCTACCACGCGCTTTTTCTCCTCCATCATCAGATCGATGATAAACACGGCTTGCCTGTCTAGTGCAATGAATAGTCATGTTGATTCGTAGGAAATTGAACGCGCACAACGCTTTCCTAATAAGAGCATCCCCAATTTACGGAGGTTATCTTACGAAGTGAGGTGCGAGAGCCGGAGAATTGTTCCATGACTTGTCATCGGATGCAATTCGACTTAATCGTGATTTAACACTTTCTAAATCTTTATGGCATCCTCATGTTGAGTAAACTGCTCTACTTCAAAATGCCTTGTAAAACATGCGGACGCCAATTGTAGTTTGTAATTCCAGCTCTGATGTAAGTTACCCAACACTTTGCTTTGTGTGGCGAGTTGTCAATATTTGGAACCTTTTCCTGAGCATTTGATGAAACCAAACTGGATCCAGCAGTTCAAAATCTGTTTATATGTGCATTTATCCGGTCATTCGGTAGCCAATTGCCCTTTTTTGATAGCTCAAAATCGTGAATTCCGGTATACTGGTAGTTATGGGTTAATATTTTACGAAATCAATTTTACTCCGACCATCGTACTGGATTTGTCAAGCACACACTTTGGTACCCCTGATACATCATTGTTCATATTTCTTTCAAAATATTTGCTTTACGTGTTGACGATTCAGGGCCTGTTCTGACTTATGCATTCCTATGTGAGGTACGTAGTGCTATTTGCATTTCTATAGGCAGCAACGAATTATTTAACATTAAGTGCTTTACGTAGTTGTATATCTGTAGAATGCGGAATGCTATAATGAGGATGACGACTTTACTCTTATGGTTCATCAAGGATAGCAGCAATCATAAGTTGTAAAAATTGTGCACTGACATATGCTTTCGATGTTAGTTCCATGACGCAGATTTTAATGGTCACGAATAGGGCGATATAAAAGCGCTTTACTTCTGACGTTTGTGGAGTGAAGGTTTTGAAGAAGATATGATTAAACTCCATTCAACCCTACGATGGATGCAACAGTCGTTACTCCCGGAGCCATATTATTTACAACAAACAGCGTACTTCTCATCCCTTTGTATTTTCACCATTTGTCAACTGAAAAAATTTCAAAATCTTCTCTCAGAGTACCTCAGAGCTAGAAACAGCTTACTGGCCATAGTATCGGCTTTAAAAATGCTAATAATATATCAGCAGATATCTAGTCACCGAAGTCTAAATTCGACAATAGTCTCTTCTTTAGCTATCACATTATTTCTCCTCCCAGGTGCATTTAATCCTTTTACGATTGCTTTTGGATAAGGGGATTTGTAGCACGGCCAAAGAAGGAGCAACTTAATGAATGATTACCAAATCAATAGCTATTCCCTCGAACCTCACATAGTTGGTGATTTCGTAATGAGCAGCCTTTCTTGTCCATTTGAGATCGGTGAACTCACGAAGTTGTAAGGTTCATGGGAGCTGCAATTACTTGGGTGGGCGCATCCGAAAACGGCCCAACTACAAGATGGAATTAGTCAGCGCTGGGCTGATAGACCTGAGTGTCAAGAAACTGGATGCTGATTAAAACCTCGTGCGCTTGCTGGCTGGTAGGGACGAATTAAGTGTGTTTGTTTCAAAACGGCTGCGGAGAATATGGGTAGTAAACTTCCATGCTTACGGATGAATATCATAAACCGGGTGGAAATCATTACGTATTCGCATATTGGTAATACCTTTCAAGTGCTTTATTATTGGGTCATTTAAAAGCAACTATCTACCCATTATTATGTGGTTGCGATCTGTAACCGTTTTACTGTGAGTAAATATACCCAAGAGTAATTGATGAGCTGTTCACTCCCTCGTATTTGCCAAACTTCGAATCTCGGTAAACAATTTATGAATTCTCGTACAATAGAAAAGCGCCCAATTTCTCCCGGATCCTGGTTCGAATCACTATATGTTTGAGGTGTGCAGATCGGTATGCGTGTGGCCGCAGTGTGCGCCAACCATCCATTCCTAAGAAGAAATCCTTGATCTTTTTTCATAATAATACGCGTGTTCTCATAACGGAGATTACTGCACGCTGTTGGCGTCAGCATTTATCTGTAAGCAAAGAAAGCGTGTACCGATGTAGTTACTCTCTCCCCAAGGAATTTGTGAAAAATTGTACAGACAACATGCTTTATATTTCATCCTCCGATCCTGGCGGTTTTACTTCTATGTTAGCGGAATTCTAACAAAATAACTCTGCTTGCTAAGCAGAGCTGTTTGTCTATTATAACGGATGTTTGCAATAAAAGCAGCAGAAATATAAACGATTTTATTTCCTTGTGCTTCTGTGTTTTTGCACTGTCTTGCAGGCATAACATTTTACAGCCCGATGGCTTTCACAGCGCAAATATTAGTTGGATGAGTATTGAACCGTGTGCTTTTGACATATTAGGTATTATATTCTTAAAAGTATGGAGGGGACTAAAAAGTTATTGGTGTTGTCGCAGTATCACAAAACCACTTAGTCTTAAACTGCATGAGAAAACCAGAAGCACGCGCATCATTTCATCAGGATCCACCAGATGTACACCAATATTAATTGTCGATCCGCACAGACGGATGCCATAAAGATCGCAGCTTGGCAATGTGGACCAGTTTTGAAATATCAGTCAAGTGTCGCGTTGTTTAACCGGTCGCTCAGTGGATTCTACCTCATGACCAGTAGCAGTGAGCCGATGTTACTTTGGTCCGCACTGCAAGTTAATCACAATCTGAGTGCAGCAGTTGTACCTACAGGGAGCCGCTGCATGATGCAGAAAGTGTTGAAATAATTGGCCTCATCTCTCGGTTTGGTAATGGCTAGCCTAGTAGTGACTGGGTCCAAATAATACCCATATTTTAGGTGAACATAGCTTCAATGCTTCTACTGAGGCTGGCTTTAATCTCAAAATCTCATGATAGCTAGTTCCTTAAGGTGACATGGTTGTTTGCTTGACTCATAAACTCTATATGAATGAAATTGCGTAAACCTAACTAATATTTGTGTTTGGAAATTTTCGTAGCGTGTCACATGCATCTCCAGTAGATAAGGTATATTTCAGTTACCAGCGCACGGTTGTGTTGGAAAGATGAGAATTTGGTCAGTCGTCAAGATATTAAATGATAAAGATTCTCTATTGCTGCGAACTAAATTTTATCTACAATTTGTTCCAAGCAGGCATGTTGTTAAACAAAAAGGAATACATCCTTTAAGTGATTTTTCCGATGCAAATATGGTTCTTGTTGTGAGTTGTTGTTTTCATGAATAACGCAACATTTGCTCGGGTATGTATCGAACCTTACTGTGATTAGCATGCAACGTCAGAAATGCGTTTGGTGAAGAAGAAGAATAGGATTAAGCTGCCGTTCCGGACCAAATGTTTTGTGGAATTTGATTGAAATTACATTGCTGTCCTGGTGTAGACAAAGTAAAGTTGGACTTCTGATTACTTAAATCGAGCAGGAGCATCAAGCTGCGCTTTTAATTTGTCCACCATAACTTAGAATTGACGCGGCTGCCCCCAGCACTGATGGCTTGTTATCGATGCTTTCTTAACTAAATACTTGATCAGGGTTTTTTGGTGATTTTCTGCACTCCAAACAAACCTGCATAGCTGAGGTATGGAAAGGGTAAGAATGTTACAAGCTCGAAATTGGCAGGGAATGCATGGAGTTTAGGGCACATACTAGCGTTAGTTTCTATGGTCCGTGCCATTTACTATCCATCCTCTCACAAGCTGAAGTGGGAATAAGGCTTTATTGCGATCTATCCACTTGAACAAATGTATTTATTATTATGTCTATTTGATTAAGCAGGGACCAAACAGCCCCAGAGAAGATGCCCGATCTATTAGCTGATATCATCTTCAATCACAATTTGAACCAACTGCACAGGCGAATATATTTCCTAATTAAAAAGCAACTTATTATTCCCGTTTTACGGTAAACTCCATAACTAACGACCCATGTGAGTCGATGAGGTTCCTTCTTTCCTTTAGTTAAACAAATGATGAATCACTCACATGAATATCGGCTCGAGTCCAGTAGTCGAATCCATTACGCCCGCCTCCTTTTAGCTCTCTGACCCGCTCGGTTGAGCCATCCACTCGCTCTTATCTGACACTCCTATCACAGCAAGACTGAATGGACTGTTATGGTTAAAATCCCACGCTTCCTTGAAGTGAGTCAGCCTTTTCAAATGGATAGCTTTCAAAAAATATTGATAGATAACGTCTGATAGATAACGTCTACTGAGTTCCTCAGTGGCTAAACAGCCTTCAAATTTTCCACATAGAAATCAGGGTCAAAGAAAAGCCTTGGGCTGTGAGGCATTCCACAGATCTAGCGCATGGTATAGTTGGGTGTTGTCGCTTTTCGGTTTGGTTCAGTTAACATTTCTTTGTATAGGTTTACGGTAGACTGTAGACTGACAACTATTCTGGTATACTAAATACCAGTAGACAGGACCTATCAACAGAGGGTCACCACTAGTTTCGATTGACATAATGTTTTAATCGGTACTAAGGTTGTCTGGATCTGGTTGTCATAAAACATCTGAACTGTCAACGTACTCCTAGTTGTATAGATCCATCACAATGAGGCTGGACCTTACCGTGATGCGATGGTTTGTGTGCCTCAGAGATCCATTGAGCTATGCTGGGATGTGCTTTCAGAGCTGCTCATACCAGACTGATCAATGGTTAGAGGCCAGAAAACTCAGCCTCCTGGTCCTCCAGGTTCGGTTTTGGAATGTGGTTGGCTTCTTATTCCATAAAACGGACTCCTTGTAGCCAACTGTTAAAAACCGCTACATTGCTGTCCGGGTTTTGAACCAAAGGCTTTGGTTGAGAACCTTGATCGTTCTCCTATCAAGACTTGGGCAACCTGACGGTATCCTGCACACGCAAGACTATGGATATTTCCTTAACCAATTTCCTGATGCTCTGGTCACCGCAGAGAATAATCAACGGTGCTTTATATGCTACATCGAACATGGTGGATGGGGGTTTGGATGCTACCGCCCATGCCTTCTCCTCTTATTATTCCCCCTCTTACGCTTTTTCAACCTTAACGACCCGTTTCAACCTCACTTTTATCCTTCCAGTTTTTATCTCCCCGATCCTTGGCCTTTCCCCAACATGTTGCCATTTTGTCCACATTCCTGTGTATCACTTACATTACCTCAATTCCAGTCCCGAAAGTAGCCTTCCTGCTGGAGTATGCGGACGATGTGATCATTGGAGTCCATCATCCTAGCTTAGAGTCAACATCCAAGCTACAAATCCTCTTAGACCAACTCACAGCTTGGTTCAAGTCCCGTTGCTTAACATTGAACATCTCAAAAGGGAAGGATGTCCTTGTTTACCTTGTTCAAAGGAAAACGCCACAAACAAATCCTGAAGCAGTGTCCACAATTTTGCATTGAAGCTTAATGTTTGACTCTCGCACTTAAGGGAAATAACTGGGAGTAACGCTTCACGTGTACAAAATATTTGCTAAGGTTAGAAGACGCATTCTATGTTACACTTCTCAGGTCTTCTCTAAAGTTTTATCACGGCATGTGTGATACCCTACTGGACCTATTGCTCTCCAGTAATCTTTCCTGGTCTGAAGAAGGACCTTAGATTAATTGCTAGATCAGTGAAGTATCTATCCCGGTGTAGTGGAATTTCAAGAATAGTAATTGTCAACATCGTTGTTGCCAACATTTTCAACTCCTGTAAAATATTTGCATCTCAAATATCCACAGATGTTAACCATTCCTTCTACAGAGCTTTGTTCGAATGCTTATCAAACTCCTCCTTGACCAGGTAGATCTACAAAATTATATACGTCAGCGCAAGGGCCTATAATACATATACTGTTCCTTTCCTGTCAAGTTTTCTGAACGAGTAAAATTCAGTCATTCAAGGACTGACTAGTGAATTGCTCTGGCGATATTTACCCTACCAAATCAGCTTTTAACCATCGTTATTTTTTGTTGATCCGCATGTACTATTCCTTTGCATTAGTTATCCCATTCCGTGGCATGTGTGTTCGAGCTGAATATCCACCATTCAAAGGTGCATAAAGCACATCCTTGCCTTGACTTGACTATACCACTAGATAAACATGTGCACTTGAATGGGCATTCCGTAGTGATTGTTTTAATCAGCTTCTGTTGGCGGTTTCAGAAATGTGAGCGGATTTCTTTCAGTTCAAGTAAGCCACCTGATCGCCGTTTGGAAAGCGAAATGGCGTTAAAATATGAATTGTTGGAAGTACAGGTGATTTTTTACACGTTTTTATCAGCCGGGTCCGTGTCTTGTCATTCACTCATTTGTCTGTCCAGTAAGTAGGGTACTCAAAATTAGCCTCATGCTCATGGCTGGATCGAATGTTGAATGTTTGCCCTTAAAGAGTTTTGAGGCGCCCAGAATTATTCTCCTGAAATGTATGTGAACTTTAATTAACTAACAGAGTTATGCCGCAGGACAAATGCGAGTGTTATCTAAGGTGTTGACATTACTAGGCAAAATTGATCAGGAAAATGCAATTTTAGCTTGCAAATTCTCATTATCTTATCTGGCTACGTGGTTCGCACATGATGACAAAAGGGTGAGCTGACCTGATTACCATGCAAAGGCGCTATAATTTGTCGGAAGTCACTTAGCTGAGGGTCGAATGAGTGTTTCGGAAAATCAACTGCGACAACCTAGCTTGCGGCTACAAATTCGATAAACTGACTAGAATGTATAGAAGTTTACAGCCTCAAAGTAACTTTTATCTGTTTATGGCATATCATAATGAGTCCAAAGATCGGTGCAAACTAATTTTATCAGTGTTTGCATCGGCGTTTATCCAGTTTTCCACAGCAGCAAATAACATTTGCTACCTGTTAAAATGGAGGCATTTGAATGATGGCTAAGCTAGTCATCGCCCATGTACTCCTTAGTTATCAGTACTGTTTGTAAGCGTAGGGAACAGCAGTTAGGTGCATAATATATAATAAAGATATTGTGCGGGCATTGAAAAATGGATTTTGTTAAAGAATTCCCCTTCATACTTCTTTGAATTAGCATCCGTCGTGCTCTGTTGTTATCTTTCTTTATGTTGTGAATTTACCTGGCTGTACAATTTCTGCCAGGAAATATACTTCCGTTGATTTTCTTATATTTCAGGGCATAAAGTGTCGATCTTAATAGCCCTTGTATTTGACTTTTAGACTAAATCTGCATGTTTAGATTGACCGGGAATTTTCAATAAGCATCAACTTTTGCAGTGTTTCTGCATTGCGGTCAGTTCCGACATTCCATCACGGCGTTATTTCTCGCAACAAGCTGAATTCGCACAGTAATATATGTACCTGGAAAACGTTTTCTGTAGGATGATGATGATCGAACAGTAGTTAAGTGATCAAGTAAAAGCTAATTATTAGGTGCACATGATTTAATTCTGTTAATAATTTTGTATGGTACGAATTTTATAGTTCGCCCTATCCGTATTCTCGCTACTTTGACGTGGGGGCAATCTAGTTAGGATTATATGTTCAATTTATATTTGCGATTTCACATTAACTTGTTTTTTTTGTTTAACACTCGCAGAAAAGTGTCAATCTTCACATCGCTTCTATTGGAAATGTTGACGTTTCATCAATGCACATTGATTCCTCAAAACCTAGCTAAGTAACCGATTCTCAAAGAGATTTTAGGACAATAGATTTCAGACCACAACATTTAACATTTAGGAAGTTAAGTGAAAATAACTAAGGATTCTATCAGAGTGCGAAGCAAAAATTATGCTAGTTATACTAATTCGATACTTCGAATAATTCAAACAATTCGAATAAGTACCAAAACTAAGATTAATCTAGCAGGCAGAATGAGCGATAACCTTTGGGGCAAGTACAAATCGAGAAAAAAGATCCTAATTTTGGCTGATTCATTGTTAAAGCGAACCATAACAAATGTACTAATTTGAGCGAAATATTATAATTCAGCAATCATTGCATTGTACTGCATGCGTTAGTTGATGACATAAGTGTGATTATCAACTCGTTCAGGTAAATACTACTAATTACAGTCAATCATGTGGTGTCTGGCCTGTGCGGTATGAAAACAGGAGAAATTGAATCATGTAGTTTTAGTATATGCTTGACCATTTTTACATATCCGACCCAATTCTCGGGTCAAGCTGATGGGGATTCCCCACCTATTTTTTATGATGGTGTCCTTAGGAGAGACCATGGGGAAACACGATCTACTGTATGCTCGGTGTACGATTGCTTGTTGGTTGAAACCACTCGATAGCCTAAAGCAGGAGGACTTTGTATGACGGTTTTATAGCTAGATCCGAATCCCTCATTTCATACACAACAGCACATCTCCCATCAAGCGATCACTTCGGGGTGTATTGTTTGCATCTGGATGTATCAGAACTGCCTTAGCTAATGATATGTCAAAACAGTACCGACAGCCCTGTTCTCAGATCGCATATTCTGAACAACTGACATACTTCAGCACTGCTCATCAAATTTGATTTGAGCCTTCCGGTATATGACACTGTTGATGAGACTGCAATCTAGCTTCTCCGAATCCGCAAATTTTTACATCAACAGGACGCTTACATTTAGATCAGGGAGTGAGAGACTAGTGTATCATCACGCGCACATTGAAAATAAATGGGGGAGAGATCCTTTGAGAGTTTACTCGCTGAACGATTAATTAGGGAAGCAACATACATGAGCAATGATCTATATGGAATCAAAAGCTTTAGTTGACAGTGATCGGAAGTCAACAATTTAGACAAATATCTTGGAAAATCTTGTGTTGCTTTAGGAGCGATGACAACGCAGATATACATGTTTAGCCTTTCCCAATTGCAGGCTACTGTTATGTTGCAATAATTTACTGACGTTTGATTAATTACATCATTCCGGTAGTGCCACTGATTGTTTTCGCGTGCCAATTGCGGTTATAGCCTGAAGCTAACACCGCCACTTTCCGTTCTATATCTACGGCTGATTGATTCCTTTGTTACTTTTGTGTAGACGGATTTATTAAAGTTTTTTTGGTTTATCGTAGTTTGTGTTCAAACGACAAATATCCATTACCAACCCGGAAACCAACAAAATGAACTCTTCCCTCTATTTCGGCAAGGCAATAGTGCGCATTTCCTTGGTCCTATTCCGAGAATCGAAGTGAATGCAGCCAGCGTTTTGCACCAATAACCAGCAGCATAGGCCACTGAACCATGAGGGATGATACCCGAACATCATGAGCTGATATCTGACTGCGATATAGCCTGACCCATCCTCAGGTGCCATGTCAGCTACTGCCCGTACAGAAGACATTGGTTGGTGGTCAAGTATCAGAAGTTCTGTCGCCAGTAACCATGAATTCACACTTCATTTTTGAAACCGTAGGGCGTAGTATTTCCGGTCCCTTTGGAATCGTATGTTCGCTATATTCCAGTGTTATGATGAGCTTTCAAATATACGTGTCGTGTTATATATATCGATGCCATTTACAGGTGAACAGAACCCTTACCTGCGTTCTTGTACTCATCACTCTTAGTGGTTGGAAGTAAGCACGCAGGCGCTGTTTATCTTCACACGTCTAGAGAAGGACACATTCCGATAAACAGTTGAAAATCCACAGTCTGGGAACCTTGCACATGGTAGTTATGACAAGCTTATATGTTATTTTCTTACAGCGGCTGCAGCCGTTTTCAGGTGCCTGTAGTACAGATGTTATGGGACAGATGAGCGCATTCGCAACGTTTGTATCTAACAGTTTGCTGCAATATTTCTGAATGGACCAATTTGAGGATATTGATATTGAGTCGGAGGCCACCAGCATGGATATGTACTGCATCCGCTCCATAAATATGCTCTGCAAAAGTGTGGTTGTTCAGCTCATCATTCTATAACTTTAAAATTCGACAGTAAGAACGACATAACTAAAGTCAGCTGAGAACGAAAAAGAGTGCATTTAGCTTGAGCAGTAATATGTCTTCTGTCTCTGTTGACTCTTCACGATTTATACATATCCATCCAACAAATAGGTCAGAGGCACCGAGCATCCGCGAGACACACCTATCTCCAATCAGTTCGTTACATCGGAACTTCTTCTCAAACAGATTATTACAACCAAAGGCAAACTCTTTCCTTGTTCTCCGCATCCAAGCTTTCGGAAATAAATGAGACGTAATCTCTACCTTTATGCATCATACTCTTTAGGTGGCAGAATCGCAACTTTACCCTTCAGAGTTTGCAAGGTCATTGACGATTTTACCGAGTTACATGGGAAAAGTTTAGGAAATATGTATTTGCAGATAGACTACAATTGCACCAGTACAACTTGCAAATGTGATTTAAATTTCTTGGCAGACCCGCAATCAGTTGGTGTTTTGAAGCATGCGGTGTAGTAGAGATCGTTGGACTCGATGACTTTTGATTTATTTCCTCTGAACGCAAGGGTTATCAGCCTGTGTTCTTACCGCGCTTCATGTAAGAATGCATGGTCTACAAGTTCACTATGTTTTCAGGGGCAGTTCCTCTCACGCATCGTTGCAGGTTTGCATCGCCAAATCTGGCCAAACTCCCAAAACTCTTGTCCACAGCAGCTTTCGTTCTCGCCTGAAAGAATACACTCCATCTCCGATTTTTGGATGGACAATGAGCAATGATTTATCGCGGGTAAAATAGCCGAACTCGACATGTGCCTACGGATGATCGGTTAGGGGTGATCAAAATAAAAGCAAAAATGTCATAGAAAATAGTGAACAATTGCAAATTGTGAATTACGGATTACAGCGTTCACGTAATTTGGTGCATATCCAAAGTTATTGTCTGGTTAACGAGCAAAAATAGAGGTGGGTTGAATTGTTTTTGTTTTCTTGCTTATTGTGTGGGTCCTTTTGATTACCTGATAGGGTGTAGTATGGCCTGTGCACTGTAAGCACTTGTTTTGAACACGGATAACTTGGGGCTGAAATAACTGCTTATGAAAGGGTATTCAACATGTGGTAATCACGCGGAAGCAGAGGTTCCTTCGACACTCGAACCAACTTTATCGTTCTGTCTATTTGAAATGCTGACCTCTCAGTTGTTTGTCGCGACTCAGCTTTAACAAATAATGGAGAGGGTGATTAGTCTTTTTTACTATTGGCTAAGGTCACCACACCAACGGCGATATGGTCCACTGAAAAAGCCAACCACTCTGAGAAGTTGTTTGTATGACAAGTGGCGCAGTTCCTTGACATTTTTGGTCGCCCGACGTTATGAAAGCTCCAAGACCAAAAGATGCTGCTTTAGCCATAGGTACCATGCTTGAATTGTATACTTAACATGTGGACACATATAAGCGGAAAGTATTTAGCGGAAAATAGGCGGTTGGAACTGCCCGAAAGCTTTCCTTGAAGGCCCCACGGTTTGGATCTTCTTCCTCCATTTCTTTCTGGACTGCTCCGAAGAAGCAACCACTCTTAATTGGCGCGCAAAGGTTGCCATTTTAAAACCTGTTATGTGAGTAGATTTGGAGTCATGCTAAGTTATATGAGATTTCACATCACATAATTTTGAAAATACGAAGTGTTCATCATCACATTAGATGAGAGAACACTTAGGTAACGAACCACCACATTGACAGTATATAAGCCAAAGTAGTCATGTTTACGTAGCCCACTCGGTAGCGTGTACTCATGAAGTTCTACATTGGGGTTTCCGAAACTTCATATATTTTTGCATAACCACCAGAAAAAGGAGCTGAGGAGAACCGCTTATTTAAGTAATTTGAAGTCATTGGCTACCTACGAGGTTTCCCCCGAAGATGCTTAAACCGCAAACCCTAAAAATTGAACCTTCGTCAAATATGACGGTACGTATAGTTCTGCCGTACACAAAGGACGTCACTGAAATGACGGTCAGATTGTTCAAACAACGTCAAATAATGGTACCCTTCAAGTCAACCGTCTCCCAGAGAAAACATTGTCAAAACCAAAAGAAAAACGAGAGACACTAAAGCCAAGGAATGTCGTGGGCAGAATAAAGTGCAAAAACTCTAAATACACTATGTGGGACAAATAGGAAGGAAGATGTCCACAAGGATATAAGAACTCCGAAGAGCGTACAAGAAACCATATGCAACTTCTTTGGTTTCACCACAGGTGGATAATGACGCACACAGCTTTGCATAGAACAAGCTAGAGATGTTGACCGTAGGAGCAATAGAAAATTGGAGTTTCTCAAAGCCTGGTTCTCATCCACGAACTCAAACAATATGCATATTGAATTTGATCCAATCTACCGACAGCTGAGACAGAGCTCAATTTGGCTAACAACCGTTATTTGAAAGAACCGAATCCAAAACCCATATAATGAGCAGAATGGTCAAGTTGAGCCCAGACTGTTCACCACATACGTTGCAACAATCTGAGTGCGTTATCCCCAACCAAGTCTCAACAACCTTTGTGCATCCAAAGACACTGACTCGAGCAGGACCGCAGAACACAATAATTCACTAATCAGAAAAAAGCAAACCTATGGCTCCCTATGCCTACATAAGGAACGGAGTGGTCGCTGACAGTATCCATCATTAGGTTTGCTTTCCAGCAGCTCCTGCTACATGATTGCTATTAATCCTACACTGAAGATGTCACATGAAATGTCGGGGAAACTTTTGCAATCAATTTGCCCAGCTCGGAGGACACCAGAACAAGTAAAAAGCTTAACTAGCCAAAATATTCCAAATCAGTTTGCCCATTATTTTGCGTGGAAGGCGAATTTAGTTTTCAATACTTCTTCGCGCCTCCGTCTTACGTATCTTACTACCAGTCACAGTGAGATAATCTTCGTAATTTCCAAAACTGCAACAAGGTCTTTTACTCCGTGCTTTTACACAGCAATTACGGTAACCGCTGTCATCACTTCGCCAGAATTTTTGTAACACAAATAGGCGTAGAGACCGGTGTCAAATAGGGTGGATAGATAAAAGCGTAAGCCATAATTAAAGTAAAATAATGACAAGGTGTAGCAGTGTTTAAAATTAAAGTTAACCTAAAAGATTTGGAAGTTTATTATCCTTCAGGAACAAAATAGCAAATGCGTGTATGCGACATGTGATGGAACTCTAGATATGCCTAATGAAGCATGTGTTGTCTTGAGCTAAACAATGTTATGTTCTGTAGGTGAAAGCACGAACGATTTAAAGCAATTTAATTACCACATTACTCGACACACATCAATTCTCTTTGTTTGCCACCAAAAAACGCGACATGGAAACTTATGTGAGACTTGCAAAAGAGTACCTAAATAATTTTATGTGTCGAAAAAACCAAATTCAAAAGCTACAGCAAAAAAGTTTATGCTTCATCATCAGGTCTCTTACATAAACCTACTATAAAAAATCCAAGTCCTTATGACAGTGTCAAAGGAAGCCGTTCCTCAGAAAAATCAAACAACATTCATGAGGTACGTCGGATAATTAGCTAATGGAAGACACGTGAGAATTTTAGGCCGGATAGGCTTCTATTTTTGCAGCTGTTGGCTACAAAAGTTGCAACGCGTGAGCGAGATTCTGTAAAGTGCAGATACATGGTCTTTTCACTCGTACGCGTACGGCTTCGACTGTTACATGCAAACATGCTACTAGTTAAATATTCAGTTGGAGTGGTAGTATGTAAAGCATTTCGAGGAATCTACACTTGTCAACATGGTCTCCTGTGCTGGTCAGGTGGTCAGTATGGCAATCAAATTAGTCCTGTCCCTTCGGCTAACGAGAGAATTCGGTAGATGTCCTGTTATTCAATTTCTAAACACTTGTTTGTGTATCCAGTGTACCTAGCTCCACAGGAAAAGTTAAATCGGTATATCACCATTGGTTGGGGTTGATCAGGCGCGTAAACTATGGCAAAATACTGATTTGCTAGCATTAACCACATTGAGGCAAGCTGTATGGAAGGTCTTTCAACAGAATTGCAGAAAGTGGATAACGTCTATACTGGACCTTTTAGGAAAATGATTGCACCTCACCAGCTTACTGGCAGCTTCCAATTTGTCCATGGTGTTAGGACCATAAACATAATAGACTATTAAACCTTATCCCTAGTCTTGGTATCTTTTTGCCCTAATTAAAGAGGATCTTGAGTAACAGCTGTTTCTTTTTTGTCGTTTGTTCCTTTCACCTCAGGTTGTTCGGCTTTAGATATATGAAAATGGCAAGCTCTGGATAACGATTTGCAGTAAGTGTGCTCTTGATTCAACTCGGTTCATCTGTAATAAACATTAGCTGCAGATTGTACATATACGGTTTTACAACATATGCACCAGTGTTCTTTCTCGACTAAGTGATACGAAACTCTGCCATTATGTGTACTGGTCCAACCAGTGCAGGCCTCTTTACAGTGTTAACTGGCTTGATCCACGTGTATTTCACCTTGGATATGCACGCAGGAAAATCAGAAAATTGTTGCTATTTTCTTCGGATGCGGATGCGGCATTGGCTTGCGCCTTAGTGAAGCGTCGCGCAAATGGGTCGGCGGATTCGCCATGTCGCAAATAATGTCTAAGTAACGTCGTCAGAACCTGAAATTAGCAACAACTGGTTTCGATCCGCCATCCTACAACCTACTCATGTAGATGTCGGCGTAAATTTCCCAAGAGGAGACACCACTGCCAATTCATCTATGTGTCTATTTGCTTAATTGTTTAAACCAAAATTGCAAGTTCTACGGGCATCTGAGCAGGAGTTGCTTGGAAGGATCATTTGGCATCTCCGTACATTTCCTGTGTTGGTCGCTATAAGCACAAGTATGTTGGAATGTTTCAAGCAACAGGACATTGGCCAAGAAGAATACCATGTCTAGGAAATGACGTTAGATAATCTACTATGTTTAAGCTGCTAAACCATGGACAAATTGGAAGCTGTCAGTAAGCTGGTGAGGGGAAATCATTTTCTTAAATGGTGAAGTATGGACATTATCCAATTTCTGCAATTATGTTGAAAGACCTCCCATAAAGCTTGCCTTAATGTGGTTTACACTAGCGAATCGCTATTTTTCCATCGACTATGCTCCTGATCAACCCCAACCAATGTTGATATACCGATTTAACTTTTCCTGTGGAGCTAAGTACATTGGAAACACCATCAAGTGCATAGAAATCGAATAAAAGGACATCTACCGAATTCTCTCAATAGCCGAAAGGACAGGACTAATTTAATAGCCATTTCAGAATCTGATAAAGAAAACGGTATTTTCCATAATAATATTTCCTTTTCTAAGTGCCTTGTTTTGTTGCTCATTTTTCGATAAGTAGGATTTGTCTTTCTTACACTACTTCCTACTATAGCTTGTTTTCTTTTGTACTCTTTTTTAATCATACTGTAATCATTCATCTTGAATTGTTAATGACTTCGTCATCAATATTGTCTCCTTGTGAACGTACAACGTATACCTTATTGGGTAGCAAGCATCGAAGGCGTTCAACGCTGCGTTTCCAACAAAGGCGCGAGTGAATAGATAAAATTTGAAGCACCATATAACAGGCGCAACAATTTTCCTTGTCTGCTACAAATTTATGCTGTTCTCTTTCAAATACTTTTTAGAAAAAACAACCCAATTTAAACACTGAACCGGTACGCACACTGACGCAATTATTGGACGATTTTGGGAACACTGCATTTTAATCAAAGTGCGATATCTAATGAGGTGTGTTCAAAAAGAAAACGAACTTGTAAGATAAACACTTTATTGCATATTGCACCACATTCAATCACTTTCCTCCTCAACGTAGTCCATTCTAACGACAACACGCGTCTCCCAACACTTCCAATTTTGGATGACCCCCTGGAATGCACTTTCTAGGATAGCGCACACGTCTTTTGACGAGTTGTCCTGCGTTTCCTCTATGGTTTGAAATCTAAGTCCTTTCAAAATGGTTTTATGTTCGCTAAAGGGGAAAACGTCTGCAGGCACTAATACAGTCCAACCAGCCATGGCGACCATCTATCTTTGACGACCACTTGCCTATTGTTTTCAGCCAAAGACATCCCCACATTATTGTTCCCATGAATAATGTCCTTGTACTTGAGCAACCAACTTTCCAAGACGGCCACTTTCTGTCGGTCCGCGGATTGGTCGCCTTAGACATATTTAACCGTAATAGCGCTCTGATGTTTTCAAAATTCATCAAATTATGGCTGTCCACCGACTGCATCCCATAACAGTTTACGCACTATATCATAACGCCAAAACGCAAACGAGGGCAGAGGAATGGCATATCGAGCTGCAGTCTAACAATCACACGTTTACAGGTTGTATACCGTATAAGGAATAGTTACAAAGTTGTTGATTCATTCTTTACGAGATTAGAACTGATCAAGAACTCACATTGCAGTTTCATTAACCGAACCGTTGCGTTGCCTTCTAGTGATAATTATTCGCTCATGTTACAACTAAGCATGACAGTAGAAAGTTAAGTTTACACGGAACTTGATAAATACCCCAGTGATCCGAGCTGAACATATCTGCTCGAATGACACGCTTACGGAAGAATTAGAATGCATTCGCTAAGTGCTAAGGGAGTACGGTTATCCGGAAAGCTACATCAGAGCCAACATGGAACATAAGAAGAAAAAGCCAGTAGTTTTGACAGTAGAACTTAAGCCAATGATTCTACAGCTGCCATACAAGGGCGAAGTTGCGACGGAACTCCTATCTCCTCGTTTTTCATTTGCACTCAGACGCACCTATCCAGCAGCGCAGATGCAAATCCAGTTCACTAGCTTTCCGATGGTGAGACTAAACTCAAGTGATAAGAGGCCTCTCCACACCAACTCAATGTGTATCTAAGCATTTTCATGCTCCTGTGGAGCGGAATACATTGGTCGTACGGCACGGTGTCTATCCGAGAGAATGAAGGAACACCACCCGTTCGAGCTTACAAATAGAAAAGGAAATACATCGAACTCACCAATAGCCACGCACCTAGCCGATACAGGACAGGTGACAAAGTTCACCAATTCATTCAAACTAATCTATTAGGCCCCAAAGCACCGCTCGAAAAGCGTCCTTAAGCGATTACTTAAAGCCGCTGAAGCAATTGCGATCAGGCTGTATGCACCGAAGTCATGTGGTCAAAAGAAGCTGACTAAAGACTTGGAACTGCCTTGGCCCAAACGGCCGGTGACCTCTAACCCACGAGGTCACACGCGGTCGATTGTCGTGGCTTAACAGACAGCGCTGTCAGCATCCAATTAACTCGCTCCACTAGTAACGACTTATAATGTCTGTCTACATTTTGATTTTGATTTTGCACACAATTGTATAAGCCTGAAGATGAATTATCGAAAACATTTGTTCGCTTCCCCTGACTTCGTATCATCCTAATATTCGTGAACATGCAAAAGGAGTTCGAAAGTGTGCCGTATAAGCCACTGCTATCTGTGCTACAGTCAAATGACATCAAAAAACCTCTGCAAAGCTGCTTCAACGTATACCTAAACGCTCGTACGCAATGAGGTATATTCGTCCATCAACACTATACGCCACGGTCAATGACCAGCTGCGCGTTTCAGTGAAGTGGGTTTGGAAGGCTACATTTCTTAACTTACGTAAACAACATATGCGGCGCAATCAAACTTGTACGCTCATTTTTGTTTACATGTGATGTCAAACTGGTTTACTCATTTCTGGCATACCCATTACAGTGATGCAAGGGAAACATCTGTGATGACATGTAGGTGCTGGTTATATATCGCGAACAAATATAAATCCAATTTTCTGAAGGGTAATCCCATGTATTGGGTAAAGATACCGCCTTCGGGACGGCATTTGCACTTTTGCCGGTGAGGTGATCTCAGTATCTGATTAATACCGGTATGTAAGGAATGAAACAGTCCAAATCCTTCAATTTCTCCCAACAAGTCATCTACCAATTTCCGATGGTCATACATTTATAATATATATATATATATATATATATATATATATACGTACCTGACTACGTCATTAGAACTTTCTGTCTGCTTGAAACACGAATGGTGTTGTGAGAAATGCTCGTAAGACCTACTATTAAATATGGCACTAGAATCCACAAGCAAAAGGTAAATAAATAAGTCATACTTTCTCCATGGGATGGCTCCATTGAGCATTTACTAGGCTGAGCATGGAGCACTATACATCACTCCTGTTACTAGGATCATTATCATCTCCTACTAGACCCTTTTAACTTAGACGATTAAAGATCAGTCTCTTTCCTCGGGACCAATGCACTTCTGTTTCCCTTCCGTTCTTCTTTACTTTATTCTTCATTTTAAATAAGCGGCTCATCATAGACTTTACCGAGGTTGAAGTTTGGAATACAAATATGTATCACGCTTGCTTCCGCGGCTACGCGCTACCCTGGCAGCTTGCAAGTCACAAACTCCCATCTAAATTTTAGTTAGTGTGCTTTGAGTGGTTAGGAACCAGTAAAGATATGTGCAAATGCAACATTTGCCACTAAACCAACATCACTTGTCTTTCTTACTATACTGAATGTGACAGATATGCGGGACACAGCAATCTTGAGAATCGGTAACCGGATTACCAATTTATGAAAAGTTAGTGATTATACTCAACTTATCGCTTGTTTAGCACTACTCATGCAATGAAACCTGCGCTTCTGACACCTACTCTCATCTACGGAAACCTACGTACCTGAATCCTTTTGATGCAGTTTCCGGCTGAGAGGGAACCATATTGGCCTATTGATTGGTGTTTTCCGCCCGTCATCGTCTACACCTGAGCTGAACTGCAACCTGGTGGCTGCTTTGAGGCAAGTGATAAACAGGAAATACAGTCACATTCTATTCACTGGCGACTTCAAATTACATGCTCTAGAATCACAGGTCACATCAGGATAGCAATTCAAAGCAGACCTGCATGACCTGGTTTCAGACTTCCGTCTTTATGGCCACGTCAGTGAATCATTGGGAACTAACTGGCCGTACATATTTAACCGAATATTCAACAATAAAGAACTGATGGTCGAGAAAGCGATACATTTATCCTTCCGGACAGTAGCGATCATGCGACGCTAGTGTTTCATTACGTGTACTACGCGGATTATCCTAAACAGCATGCCGAGGAATATCATGTATTAATCAACTGTGACAACCTGCCCGATCTCATTGATGTAACAAGCTGGTCGCCTTAGCCGAATTGACCCATGAGGCGGCCTGCAGGGAATTCGTCAACGTATTTAACAAGCTGGTGGCAAGCACATCCGAAACCATACTCTACCTGCCTAAAGGGATGAAGCCTTTCGTAAGGGGCAAGACACATAAATGCATGGCCTATGGGGACCTGGCATGGCGAACTTACATAGCCTTCCCGAAAGAACCTTGGGATATCTACACAATACAAAGGAACCACTCGGTCCAACTCGTTCGGGAGGATAAAACGAAGTACAAACAAGGTCTAGTGGAATAGTTTTGCTCCAATCTCAAACTGCTATGCAGACACGTAAACAATTTGCGCCGTGTTAAGCGCAGTATTCCTGCTCTGCACACACCAAGCGGGTTAGCCCAAACAGCACAAGAGACGGCCAATTTTCTTTGACAACAATTTAGCCATACCTTCTGCAGCTTGCAATCATCATGAATCCTGCCTAAGCAGATAACGCCGTGATCCCGGCTTTATGACATATCCTTTACCTACGCAGCTCTGATGACGTGGCTGATGTCGCTGCGCGAATCCCACTCCCCGGGTGCGGATGGCATTCTTCCGAAGGCTCTGAAAGTCGCTGCCATGAGTTTGGCAGGATTAATAGCAATTTTCTTTCAACGACGTCTGAACGCGATGCATGTCTTCACGATGTGAAAGCACGGGAATTCCACCTTAACCTACAAAATTAGCAGTCGTGCTGAAGCAGCAAATTATCCCATAATTATTCTACTTCCTGTGATCTCCAAGGTTATGGAGACCATTGTAGCTGAAGCTTTGAGTGGGTACCTGGAGAACAACGAAATTCTCGTTCAGAAGCAGCAGGGATTTCGCCAAAATCGCTCCTGTACCACCAATCTGTTGATTGTCCTTGCGAGCTGGGCGGAATCTGTGGACGTTGGTGTTGGAGTCGACGCGGTCTACCTGGATTTCTCAAAGGCATTCGACCCTATAGACCATCGCATTCTACTCCACAAAATCCAGAAATATAGAATCAGAGATGCTGTTCTGAGTCGGATAAGAGATTTTTTCTTGCAACGTCACCTGAATGTGAGAGATGGAAGCAACCTGTCGGAATCCACCGAAGTTCAGTGCGGCGTACCTCAAGGTTCGGTACTTGGACGCCGCCTGTTCCTGGATTTCATAAAAAATCTCTTGAGCGTGCTATCTTCTAACTGTTTGCTATTTGCCGATGATCTAAAGGTATGATCTACTATAGCTACGGAGGAGGATCACACAGAGTTACAAGAGGACTTGGACAAAGCGTAAACAATTTCCATCGAGAACATACTGCATTCAACGTCACCTAGTGCAAAGTTCTCAGTATAGGGCAGAAGCTATGCACAAGTACCACCTATGACCACAAATGTTACAGCGGAATTTTCACGCTTACGATCTCGGCGTGATAGTTCAAGATGACCTCGGTTGTTTGAGGCAGTCTGAAAGGGCAGTTAAGAAAGCAAACCAGTAGCTTGGCCTTCTTCGCAGAACTTTCGGGATGTTTGACCTTCAGCCTTTTCAAAAATGTTTAGTGCGTACGTGAGGCCGCACGCGGAATAAGTTATTCAAGCGTAGCAACCATGGTTCAAGCATCATCTCACCGCGCTTGATACAGCACAACGTAGGACAACGAAGAGCGTCAGAGGCTTGACCAGCCTCCTCTATTCACTCAGGCTGAAGACACTCAAAATATACGGTGAATGTTATCGGCGTCTAAGGGGCGAGCTCATAATGTTGTACCTGATCCTGAGAAACCCCAACCACCCATTTCATTCCCTTCGGATACTAAGTCAAAACACCCCGTTAAGAGGTCATCGGTTTAAGCTGGTCATGCAATACAGCCGCCTGGAATGTCGGCGAAAATTTTTATCCTAACGAGTATCACAGCCTTAGAACGCCCTCCCGGAAGTTGTAATTATCGCTTCCACCCTATCCCTTTTCAAAAAGTGCCTTGGCGATACTTTGTGACATTTACACTACGTGCTATATCCCATGACCACCAGAAGCTGGCACTAATGCATAACAGTGAGTGGACAGTGCCATAACCCTACTAGAGAATGCGTCACTCCAAACCCCTTGCACATAATTTTGTAAATGCTACATATGTGAAAACTGGATTTCCCCACCCCGTCATTTGGAGCTTTTTGCGCACGAGTAAGCGTTGTCATTGCTATTTTTTAATTTTTCTCACATTACATGATCAATAACCACCCTTTTTATTGCTTTGTTTGCGCACATTCTAATTTCAAACTCCCTTTATAAGGCAGTGTAGTTAAATCTGTAATCGCCCGAAGCGACGGCTCCATTATTCTTTGCTCTATATTTTCTCACTCTAAGCACGTTGTAGGACATGTCAAGAACCAGCTTTTTTGCTCGTCATAAATCACTTTTCACTGTTCACTTTCCCACTCCCGGTTTTTGATAGGAGGTATAAACTGATACAGTGCGACGAACATCCATACTGAAACAACCGAGAGAAAACTCCTGATTAATATTTATTATTTTTCATCGAAACTTTGAAAGCAAAGGTAACTACAACACAAGTTCTGTGAGCAAATAATCGCGGCCTGTGAGTAAATATGCAAATGTACATAGGTATATAAGGTGTTACCTCTACTAATGGGTCCCGTCCTTCCCTGTTGCGCTTGCAGGCACTCTTAGAATGATTTTCGCAGGATCCCAAGCAACTCTGTCGTTTCCTCTGTTTTGTACTCGTTCGCATCTTTATGACTGGTTCCCTTATCCATCCGCCTTAGCTGGGAAGCAAACAATGTCACCCAGTGCAAGAGCGGGTGAGTTTGGTGCTTCCTCCATTACGGCGATTTTCTTCTTGTCTTAGTGACAAAATGCCGGATTTTCAGTGAAAAAGCCCGACGTCGCCGACACCGAAGAAAATAGGACAGTATAATTCCAAAATCTTTCATGTCGATCACCTTATTTGATGTGAGAAAATTAGTCCACTACGAGTTCTTGCCTCAGGGCAAGACGATTAACCAACACTGCTACCGTGAGTTACTACACGGTTCGCTTCTTTCAGTAGATGGGAGGACAGGAGAGTTGTGAAACGATAATTCGTGGTTTATTTACCATAATAACGCGTCTGCTCACAATGCCTTTAACATTCAACAGTTTCTGGTAAAAAATAAATCACCGACTTCCTGAGCTGCTTCCCAACACACACTACCTGCCGCTGTAGGATTTGTTTATATTCTGTAGACTCAGGCGTGTCATCGTGGGAACTAGCTTTGATGACATAGATGGCATGAAAAGGCCATGACGACGTAGCCGTAAGGGATCTTGGGAAAATTGTTGCAAGATTGCACGCCAGTGTAGCAGCGAAGCATGGAAAATGCATCAAATGCCAAGAATACTACATTGAATGGGAATATTCTTAGTGCGAATTAAAGATTTGAAATAAACGTTTTCTTACACCGATCCATAAGATTCCTGACAATCTCGTAAATAAAACACTTGGCTCGCATTTACCCATCTGCCCATCTCTTTATTTCTGGTATTCGCCTACAAATATATCAGCGGAAGCATTTCTAGCCATCATAAACGTCCGCTAATGGCGCCAACTAATCATATTTCGTAAACTTGAAGGGAAATTTAGATTAAGCCTAGCTTGATAAGGTACAAACCTAAAAATCCTCATTAGCTTAATGAATGTAGTCGTTGAAGAGCTATTACCAGATAGTTGACAATAAATGCCACTCGTGTCCTATTACTACCAGTCTAGTCAAGGGGCTGATAATTACAGACAATTTCGCGAGTCAACGTGTGCGTGCGAGCGAACATGGCCTGGAAGCATTGAGGTTGATCGAATTACCAATCTAACGAATACTGGGAGCAGAGAGCGTGAAGCACGTGGGAACAGAAGAAAATAGTTAATAACATCGACTCAAGAGATTTTCATTAAATACTGACAGCAGTTCTCAGTATGCATGACCGAGTTTCTAAATCACTAGCACATATTGCACTTAGAGCGTAATTTCACCACATCTGCACAATCACATTTTGAACAAAGATTTTGTCAAAAATAATCGAGTTATCATCGTTTCTTTACAAATGAAATACAGGAGGTATGTTGAGCAACCGTTCAGTCTACCTAATACATATGTTCTTCTCTCTAACGCCTTTAGGATAACTAGCAAGCTTACTTTTCTCAAGTTGACGTTCGGTTTGTGTCTTCACTGTCACTGGAGATGTTCACTAAAGCAGGTTAATAGTTACATGGCACCTGAAGGCAAAATATTTCAATCCAAAGTCCGTTAGAGACTTAAGCAGTTTCGATCCCACTGAAGTGAAAATGGAGTTCTCGCAATGCATCTCGACTGCATCACAAGCTTATGGACGCGATTAATCTGTGACGCTTGTCCCCTTGGTCGCTTGTCAGCGCTCGTTCTGCCGATTGAAGCTAGCTTTTCTGACGACATGAAGCCCACTAAGCAGATTCTGCTAATTCTCCCTATGCATTTACTAGGTAAGTCTGCACCATGTTCATCTAGTTGTCCTTTTTTCTGTCTGCCAACATCAGCCACACTGCAAGCTGCTTTGGCGCATTCCTTGATTCATAGAAAACGCCAAGAAAACCCCCAGGACCCCTTGCCAATTTTGCTAATGCTGGACTACCGAAACCAGTTTCGTTACACCAAGCAGGTCTCGTGCTCATTCCCATTAAACCACGCATTCAACTTATGTTCATTTGTGTGATGTATCATCCGATGTGAAATTGTTCAACGGCAATACCAAATATAGGCCGAAAATCACCTGATCATTTGTTATTATTTTCGTCAATGGACTTCATGTGTTTAAGTTTACTGGGTCTTAAATTTCGTCAGAATTACTAAAGAAACCGTCTCGGTACTTTAGCTGGGCAAAGCGTTACTAAGACAATTACCTAACTGCAACCGTGCGGTGAAACTCGAAACGGATCCAAGTGAGCATGCTACAGTCTTGCATGCTATATCCAATTAACAAAACAACACCTAAATTGAAATATGAAGTTCTGAATTTGCAGTTATTTCAACCTCTTGTCAATGAAATGGGGCACCATTGTTATCTACTCGCATTGGAGCAAAATGAGACTCTGTGCTTACAGTGTAGCAATCATGAGTCGTGTTTTCCTGACTCCAGATTTTCAAGAACTACATTTGCTTGTTCATTCTGCCCCACACTGACTTGTTCACAAGTGCGTCAAGAAAGTGCGGTAACAAGCCGCGCTCCCGGGAACTGATGCATGCAAGCATCCTTAATGAGCCACGCAAAATTCTTGCTCATGGCATTCGTTAGCTGCCGGTTGGATGGACGCTTAGCTCTTGCTGCGCATAATTTGCCATTGGAATAAATCTAGCATATTAACACCCGCGATCAGATGACAAGCACTGCTCCCGTAGTTCTGTGGCCGTACCAATCAAGAACTATCATGCTGACGTATATGACACGGGAATATCGGTGGGTAATATTTAAAAATTAAGGAACATGTTATTTTAGGTGTCTGTTTAAGAGTATCGCCCCAACGTTTGCGTCAAAGTGTCTGTCATGAATCCTGACAATTGGAATGTCATTGGAGCACCCTTCAATTTTCGACAGATCAATTGCAAAATGTGACATAATTCGATTGTTATCATTTGAGGATATTGCGTACAATTTTATTTTCTAGTGTACGCTTTTTTGTTCCTTGCTATCCTTACCTAAGCCGATGGTCAGTTCAGTAGCTACAATTCAATGAATGAAAAAACCACGAAATAGGCTCATTTCTTTATCCCTTTCTAGTAAAGCTGCCAGCAATTTAATCGTCTAAAAATACTGTATATTACATACAACGACCACAGTTCATTAATTAACTAGGTCCCCCAGCATTTCCGTACGCAGATTGCAGTTTACATGTCTGTAAGTGACGCTATGGATCTCATTGTTACTCATCTCGTATGCTTTTCATAGAGTACCCTAAAAGCACGCAGTACCAGAATCATAAATCTTCTATCAGCACCTCCTTTTAAACCGATCTGGTGTATTAAATATCTTTAACATTCGGCTCACTTTGTTATTTACTTGCACCGCTGGACAGATATCGCGTCAATTAGGAGCTGCTTTGCATTTATAGTGTATTTACAGTAGTCCATTTGAATATAATACTTTTCTCTGGTTCCATGCTGAGCTTTAAGTTGAAAAAATTACACTTCTTCACAAGAGTTAGGCTCAATCAACTTGTAAAACACCATATCTGACTTATTTTATTTGCTGAATTTCGCTAATCCTCCGATTATACCCAGTTTAATTTCTGTCCGACATTTTTCGTTTTCCATCCTTAATGTCAACCTTACACTATATTACACATAGCATTTATTTTAGATTTTCTCAGTTCTACCGTTCTGCTGCACATTTGCTATTCCGATTGCGTGTTTATATTTTGCATATTCGGGGTTCGTTGCTTGATATCCGGAAGTTGATATTTGTATTGCATTTATAATATCTTAAGCAGATATATGAAAGAGCGACTGACTTTCGCTAGCTTCACCTTACTAATAACCTTAGTTTCCGTCTTGTTTTATTTGCTCGGTATTTTCATTTGTTTACTTTTATTTTCAGTATTGTTCCGTTGATATTCTCTGAATTGCTCTTACACTGGTCCGAGCTTAAACTTCAAACAGATCAGATATACGACCCAAATATATTTGATGTTTGTCAAGTTGCACTTGAGTATTGACGGTGAACACTTGTTCACTTGATTGGTTGACGAAGACCTTGATTTACCTTCCTTATTCCATTCGTACTTCCTTTGACATTTCTAGCCGCTGTAAGTAGGAAGCATTCATTAAGCGGTTCCACACTAAGCCTGCGAGTTCTGCTTCGTCCATTAGGCTACGAGCCATACCTAACAGACTATTCTGCAATACAGCACGCATTTGCAGTCCGGTTTGCGTTCGCATTTTCTTTCAAGTTAAATGCTTACTCTCTGATATCTATGGCGTGGCTGAGATTGATTTGAGTGTTGCCAAGGCGCTTATCTGAGACTGCGATTGTATTTGTGATAAAGTAGAAAAGTTTATGTGCTACTCGATGAAAGCATGAAAACTAGATGCCACTATCATACTGGCTACAGGGGACAGCTGGTCGTTACTGCTACAGACGGCGTGCACGGTCCTCCTGACCGATCGTGCTAGGCTGCAAGTGTGCTTGCACCCAATGTGGAAGGGCTACAGTTCAGCCACCGCCTTGTGTACGTCTGGCATGCAGGACTCCCTTAGCAGATAGGAATGTTGCTGGTGTCTATGTTGTGGGACTGTGGGTGGGCTCTGTCGACCATACGTGCTTCCTATCCACATTCATCCTGGTCTTATACTTCGGGTTTAACCTGAGGATGGAGAATGTAGATGGATCTGTCGATACTGCAGCGCAATCCATCCATGGTCTATCAATGAGCGCAGACGTCTTGTTACTGTCGCCTTGAGGCCGAAGTGACAATTAAATCAGGTATAGAATGCCACCAACCTTCATACTTCCTTTGTTCCCGTAAATGGTTAAGAATTTATCTTTACGCTGGCCTCCTCTGAGTCTGTGCATTGGCTAATACGATTAAAATATTCAGCCTTTAATCTAGACATATTTGTCACAGAGCATCCCCGACTATTAACATCCTAATTCAAACAAGCATTATTTCTCCAAAGAACCATCATATCTTAGTGCTCATGTGTGTGAAGTAACTAGACCTTTTACGGACCGTTGGGGACTTCGGATTTCATTTAGTTGGCTTCCGGAGTTTGTTCTGTTTCATACTGTCTGCCATTCTACTACACCGCATGTTGTTATATAATATATATATATATATATATATATATATATATATGGGTGGAAAGCGTTTCCCAGTTTAAGCACCCGAAGTGTGAATTAATACTGCTTACGATCAGACTCACCATGCCTTATTGCTAACTTGTGTTTTCTACCTTTAAAGCCTCTTGCCAAGGATACGAAAGTCAGTTAAAGCACAACTAACAGAGCGCACAAGCAGCAAAAAACGGAAAACTATTTAAATGCAGAGTTGCATATTTAAAATATAGATTTGATTGAGTTTCACACTGCTACCTTTGCTGGGGTACATACCGCACATCTAAAAGAACCATGTAGCCCAATTTCTTCATAAAATACCAAAGCCTTGGCAAATTTATGGTAAATTCGACGGGAGGTTAGTTTGTCGTGCATCTTTTCTTTGAAATCTGTGACAAAAAGCACTTCGGATTGGTTGTTACATTGTGTTGACATGGCGGACGCTTAACGGGTAGGTAAAGTTTGTTACCTTTGAGAATCCAATACGAAGGGGGACTAAATGTTCGAAGAAAATGATCCAACTCACTCCACAATTCGAACTGAATTGCTTCTTGATATATATATATATATATGACAATACTGCCTTCTGAAAGGGGTCGTTTATTCGTCCATGACATACCAAAATTACCGAGCCAACTAAGCCGTCAATTATTGAGGCTGACCCGCAACAGCTTACTGAGAAACCACAGGGCATATTTTATCATGCGGTACAAATAGCTGAAATGCCAACGGAAGTTTGTTTTCTTCCTGTGCTTATCTTGGAATATTCTTCCGATTTCAGTTAATTTCGCTCCCAGATGAAAATATTTGAAATATCGCGTTAATGTTACCTTTTTCCATCTGTATTCCTTATCCGGACTAACTTATTGACAATTGGATTAACTTAAACGTACTGTGTGCACCTGCAAAATTTATTGTGGATCTGCTAACAAGATTCACGTTTTCGGTATATGTCTATTTTATTCTTCATATTTCAGACGCTGTGCAGTTCCAATGTGCAGGATACCGTGCCGTGCCCCAGACGCATTATCATCTCAGAATGACCATAAATGGGCCAACTGTAAGTCAAGCTAAATCATGTATTTGCTGATTCATGAGATTAAATTTGGATGCATTAATGGGTGCAGCCATGGATTGACAACATTGAAGTCACACAAATTCCTGTAGTAATGCTTGATAAAGGGTCGAAAATATGTATGCTAATGTGCTGGTGAACAGGTTAAACCAATACACTATTTATTAACTGAAGTTTCACCATACTTGTAGAAAAAGACCGCCTAAAGAAGCGCGCGGAGTACATATATTGATTCAGTAAAACCTACATCATCTGCTTTTGTGCCACTATAATCCCCGATAGAATTGATGGCTTGGCCAGATAGCCTGATTGGTGGACCACACCGATACTGCTTCTTTGTCAGTTACGTCCTCACCAAACGACACGCAGCATGTTAACAGAGTTACTTTCACAGTTCCGCACGTCAAATATAGAGCGAAAGCTGATAGTGCATTTGTACATTACGTGATTCACTTAGTCCGTGATTGGTGGTTATATTGTGTTGGTGGATGGGAGTTGAGGGCCACAGGAGTGGTACGCACGCAACGTGATCCCAACGGTCATAAACCTGATGTTGATGGTGTCATCACTCATCTATGGCAATTAACATTTTTATATTTACCGACAGACGGTACACGGCCCCATAAGTGAGAGCGATCATTTGTCTAGTGAATAGGTCTCATGGTTTATGCGGCGTAAATCATAATAGTAAAGGAAAGTTAAATAGTAGAATTTCGGATCACCATTTTTTCTTCCTTGGGTCCTAAATCCGTGCACCTCATATGTAAAAGTTACGGATGTTTGTATCATCAGTAGTAGATAATAAAAGGGAGAGGCTACTACTCTACACAGACACAGGATTTGGTTTTCTTGGTGATGACATGTAGTGGGTAAGATAGTTGTAAGCGAATATCTGCTCATATGTTTTTATGCCAGCTTCTGTCAATGTTTCTAGAGTTTGCTATGAGTCAAATATCTTCAACACGTTTGGTATAGTGAAGTACGTCTGAAGAAAATTTCGAAACGTGTCTAGGCTTGTAACCATGCGTATCTGTAGGCGTAGTTTATTCCACAGATCAGCGTATCTTACTAAGAAGAAATTCGACCGCGTTGTATAACTTGAAATGTTTGTGCGTATCAAGTAGACGCCATTACGTGTTGGGTAGACTGCAGTCTTTCATAGTTCAAGTGCGGTGCTGTCTGTGTAAATTCGTTGGTTTATAATGTTGTAAAAGAGAACGTTGTTGATCTTTAAGCGTCTTAACCAAAGAGGATCCAGTTGGAGTTTTCGACAGCGATCATGCCAAGTCAGGTTTGAGCAGCGCCCCATGACCAGCTTGGTAAATGATTGTTGGACATTTTCTAGAGCAGTCTTGTCTTTCTTTCTCAATTGGCTGTGAACCATAGTACAATATTCCTGAGTCGGTTGTACGATTATCTTGAATGACTCAAGTCGTGCTTCAGGTAGGGAGAATGTTCTGGTGATATATCCGCATAACTGCCTTTTTTCGCAAGCTGATAAAGTACATGTTCGGAGAAATTGAAAGAGTTGGAGTACATAATTCTTAAGTCCCGAACTGAATCAGATGTTGGGATCACGTGTCTGGCAAGTATAATGGAGCCTTCTGGGATGCGACATCTGTACGCAAGTACTTGGAATTTCACTGCGGAAAACTTAATTAATAAACGCTCACTGGCTATATTTAGTACGAATAGGTCTTCACAGATGTTTCCCAAGCATATTTGTAGTTGGGCTGGATGAAATGACTAAATCAGTTTGACGTCAACGGCGAACAGAAATGGGTGTCCATGTTTGATCGGGTCGCATATATTGTTTATGTAGATTAGGAAAAGTAGTGGTCCGAGCACACTTCCCTGGAAGCCGCCGCTGGTTATTTGTTCCGGTGTAGAATGTTGCTGACCGATTTTAAATACCTGAGTTCGACCGTTTAGGTATGAGTCCAACCAATTAGGCAGAGGTTTTCCGATTCCATATGACTCTAGAGCAGACAGCAGTGGCTTGTGCGGCACGCGGTCGAACGACTTTGCATGTCCAACATAATTATAATAAGTGCCTTTCCTTTGTCAATCATAGTTATGACGTGAAATTGTAGCTGGCAGGTAACGCAGGGGCTGTGAGGGGTTGATCAGATCCAGTCTTGTAAGAGATTGAACAATGTTCTTCTTGACTATTCGCTCTAGGTGTGATTTATTGGGCGGTAGTTGATACTTCATTTCTCGGGCCACCCTCGTGTTAGGTTTATAATGGATTTTCCATTGAGTTGGAAAGCAACCGGTAGTGATTGAAAGTGTGAAGATGTTTAATAACAATAGAGCGAGGTTTTTTTCCTCGAGTTTTATAACAGTTTGGATACCATCTGTACCTGGACGAGTTGATGGTTTTATGAATGCAATGGCACCTTACACCTTTTTCAACGTCACAGGGTTGTTACAGTATAGCTCGGTCGTTCTTTTTGGAAGTGGAGGATGAAACGGCTGAGTGTTGGGGACAACGCAGGAGGCAAAACTAGTCTCGCATATACAGGAGGTGTCGCGCCTTATTGAACCATCGTCTAGAGCCAACGTTTCAATTTCCTGATGGGGTTTAGGGTTCCTTCTTTTGTGTAGTTACATCAATTTAGGTACTATCTCAAAGTTTCTGAGTACCCGAATTTTTCCTTGAGTTTGGCCGTTTGCGTTAGACGTTGTAAATGTAGTAAATTCTCGTGTATTTGCAGCAACGTTGCGAACCTGTTGCTCCTGTGATATAGAGGTTTGAGGTTCTTTAGTTTGATTTTGGCTTTGTATAGAAGCCTGAGTTCACCACTATGGTCATGGGCATTTTTCCATACAGTAGGTGTCATTAGATCCACACCAGAGGCAATAATATTCATAGACTCATTTGTAGCCACAATAGGGTAGTGAGTTAGGAATGACGTATTCCAATTCATGGTATTATAAGTGCGTTAAATTACTTCCAGTTCACATGATAGTGGTTGCGAATGGGTTTTAGTATTTTACTTGGCCGTTTAGTTGAATCTATAGTCATATCACAAAACATCGTGTTGTGATCACAGCTAGGTAGTGGGTTATCAATGAACGTAATGAGCGTAAGAGATTCCCATCGTGAATACAAGGTCTAAGGTATTGGCACTTCTGGTTGGCTCTCTAACATGCTGGGTCCAGCCATTGAGGTGAATGCATGAGATGATTTCGTCAATGTCTGCAGTGTTTCTGAGTGTAGGCAGCATCCAGTTAACATGTGGTAGGTTGAAATCTCCACACTTAATTTTGGATTTGTATGTGGTGCTGGAAGCAACATTGATCATATCGATTAGCTTTTGGGTTGCACATTTAGTTCGGGGCGGCCGATAAATACAACCCACTAGAAAAATAATAGATGGGATCACTAGCCATAGTGTATCTTCTAATCCATTGAACACAGGTTGATCCGCGGGAATTGTAGTCAGGTTAATTCGAAGATATATGGCACAGCAATCGCCAAGTTTGTGTGAGCGATCATTTCGGAAAAGCTTATAGCCTAAGATGTTAAGCTGAGAATCAATAATTTCTGACTCGCACCAAGTTTCAGTAATAAAAATAATATCCGAGGATCTCATAGACATACGTGTAGAAAGTAGATCTAATTTAGGTGAAAGGCAACGAACATTAATGAAGGCAGATTTGAAATACATTGTTAAATTGAAATGAAAGTGGTGTGTAATGTTTGTTTCATCGTCAGTGTATCTGAGAATTGAGTGTTGTGAGGTAGCTGAGGCACACTGAGCTCTAGATCGTACTGGATTGAATGAAGTACGTACTCCAGTAGTTTGATTATCCTCTGATTTATAATCGCAGTGATAGGGGCTGGATTGGTGGGGGGAGGAAGTGGTGTGTACATAGTCTAAAAAGGGACTTACCTCCGTAGTATACAGGGGTGGGGGATGCTGAAGTATACAAACTCATTTTGCTTCAGTTTTTACTGTTGCCAGTTCAGTAATACAGCCGGTGGTGGTGAGTGATTTTTGATTTAAAATAGATAGGGGTTGCACCCTCTTACCTGTACGTCTGTGTGGCTTACCATTATTTTGCTTGCTATTTGGGTGTCGCACAAATAAGGGCTTTGCCAGCTTGAGGTCGCGGGATTTGGAAATGTAGTCAGAAACATTGTGGGTAAGTATTGGGCCGGCTCTCTGTGACTTATCCTGACAAGTGTGTTGGTGTTGCATTTAGAAGCTTGAGGACGTACACTTTTTCTCATTTGGCCTAGCTGCATATCTCTACGTTCTTGTCATGATCACTTCAAACCTAATGAGCTTTGACTGCCTATGGGAGGAATTCTGGCAGGGTGTTTCCCCAGTTTTTGCCTACGTCTCGGTTGGTCGGAGATAACCTATAGCTTACTTCATTCGGGTCGGATTTAGATTTGTTTTTCATGCTGCCAACGTTACAATCTGAATTTTGTCTCCTCTTGAAAGGTCTCATGTACAGTTATTGTCAACTTCTGTAATGGCTCGCGGCTTGGAGAAGGGACAAAGGAGTTGTGTGTGTGGTCAGCAGGTGTCTGCGTCGTTATATCTTTTAGCTTGGTTGGTATTTTTATTTATGGACACATCACTACTGCTGTTTGAGAATCTTTCATGAGGCCGCTGAAGACTGAGTTGCCAGTCATCGCCTATTTTAGACGACGCGGTTGATTTATCAAGGTCGACATTGTTGATGATAGTGTCAGTACTGGCTTCCTTAGTAGGAACATGGGGTGTATGATGTGCGGAAGGGTTTTGTTTCATTGTTAATGGCCTTTGAAGTGGCGTTTGATCGTGTTTGATGATGGTGTTTTTAAACTTAGTTTGTGCAACAACTAGTCTTTTATTGTGCACAAATTTGGATGCGCTCCTATCGTCTGGAAACTGTAGGAGTGTCGGATATATGGTGATATTTTCCTTTTTCCTCAGTCTGAGGCATTGGCAGGAGACTCCATCCATATTGCATGCTTTTAAGAGGGTATATATTACTATGTCGATGTTCGATTTTTCAGGCAAGTTAAAAATAATAACATTATGCGATCTACGGAGGCTTTCTTTCGTTTCGGATGTAACTGAGTCTAGTAAGCAAGCAGCTGTGCTCAATCGGTCAAGTGTGACAGTTGCTGAACCTCTAAGCAGTTCACAGAATGATAGGACTTGTTCATAGTATGTGCTGAATTCATGAAGTTTGCTTTTCAGCGTGGGTATGTCTTCCTCAAAGGCAATAATCCGATCTGTCCTTTCAGTCGGAATTGTGGTAGTAAAGTTGGAGTGATTTGCAGCTACATCGACTTTTCTTTGGAATTTAGATGATGGACGTTCCTCTTTTGCATAATATCGGGTTGGTTTCTAGCAGTGCTATCAGAGGGTTTTATAGTCTTTTCTGTTTTCAACTTCAGCCTGAGAAGGGCGCTTCTCGTTTTCACATTGTTAACAGGCATTTCTAGTGGGTACTCGGATGAATGTTATGGTGCTGGGTGTAGGTCTAATAATTGTTGAGTAGGGATACAACCGTAGGGAGACAAGAAAAAATATGGCGCTGTTGTTACTATTGGTGCAAACCAACCGGTTTAAATACCGGGTTATTTTGGTTTATGGTGCAGTTCTTTCTCTGTCACCTGCGCGGTTTTTTCGTTAGTCTCGTTTGTACGTCTATGTGCACGAGTCTATGGAGTAGGCTCCCGGGAGGATGAAAAATCAACCGCAGAGCGGAGCACAGAGTGATTTGGAAGGTTTTGCAGAGTTTTCGCGAGAACCGTCAGACATCCTTCAGCACTTGTTCCGATTTTGGAAAGAGGACGCAAAACGGGATTAAATGGTGTATACTAGTCCGCGATCCTTTGAGACTGCACGTAGGAATCAAGCAAATTGTCAGAGCTTCGGTTTTACGTCTACCGTCAGGCTAGGTACTTCCTGGGTTGTCCAACACACGCTTGCAATGTGTTGTACTAGAGCTGAAAGCCTATCTATATGTTTGAGTACGCATCCAAATGGTGCTTTGTGAACTCACTTTCCAAGGCGCTGTAACAATGGTCGTTATTTTTGTGTCCATCATTTATTTTCGCAAAACAGACGTCCAAAATGTTCTGCTGCTTGTTGCGTTCCCGCTGACCGGCCGTTGTGTTCATCCTCGGTGATACCGGCAATGTTAATCTAGTTGGAGAAGGATGGCCTTGAGGCAGTTGTCGAAAACCAGTAACTGAAACGCACGTTTGGGGGTGTTGGTTCTTTGTTTCTATATAAGTACCTTACTTAATTAACTCAATAGAGATTGCTGCTGTTCAAAGATGTATGGATCAGCGACAAACTACATGCAAAATTCACCTTTACAAGTTTCTATTGACTGTTCATTACCACGAATACACCAGCAGCACACGGTCATTTCGTTTTAGATACTCACATGGGTGGTCCTGATGGAACAACTTGTAGACCAATTTGTCGACTCACAATACGGAAGTGGTCTAGTAGAGTGGCCAGAAACAGGAATTAGTTGTACCTATTAAGTTATGTACAGGGATTATTGAATGGTCAGTTGGGGTTTTGAAAACCATAAAACGGAAACAAAATGGTGTAACCAGCCATAGAGCCTGAGTGTCATTTGTCATTGTGGGAGGTTAATGTTTTGTTTGGGGAAAGAAAACCCTCCGTAGTTCCACCAGACTGGTAACAAAATCTCTTCCGGCTTCTTGGGAGGTAGAATAAGCAGTGTGCTCAGATTAATGACGTCTTGTATAGTTGGTATCTTGAAATGTCCGTGTACTTTATTGCATTAATTAATTAATTACTAGGTTGTACAGAATACTATGTTTACGGCACTCAGCGGTTTTGTAGGACTTCACGTGACATAAGTTTAAACGTTTGGAAATCGGACGTGGCTTTCTTACAAAACGTTCCCCAGCATTGCTGGGATAAATGGAGACCTGACCGCAACTTATGTTCACCAAACTAAGCATAATTGGCACATTATTTGTAGCATTTTTAACTACCTGGGGTCTTGACTTTGTTTCGATTAGCCGTTGGTATTTGTTTAGGCTACATGAAATTCCAAGCTAGAAGAATTTACAGATGATTTCATAAATCAAATTCGGGTGACATCCAAAAAGCCTCTGTAGGATGCACAACAATATATTAATATTGCCGGATTATTTTTGTCTGATGGTGTACTAGTAGCGTTCCGACATCCATGATGTATGCATATTCAAGCTAGTCGCTAGAGAGTGTCATGAATACCATAAAAACTACATCTATGTAGCACGGACATGCCACTTAACATGAAGAATCAGATTTATTCTAAATACGCAAGTTCGGCGTCTTCGCTATCAACATACAAGTTTCTGTGGAGCCCACGTCTAGCCACAATCGTGTCCTATGTAATGTATAAAAAGTACTGCAAATTTCAGTGGGTAAACAGATATCAGCATCTACAAGATTCAGCACAGAGGTCAGCATGGTGCCTCCCAGAAATGCGGTGCACTCACAGGATACACAACTGTCGCATGCATGTAGAGTTACTCTGTTGGGTGTGACCTTAATCATTGTCCGCTTATTGGTTGGTGTTTGTGCTCAGGAAGTCTAGCCGAATTCCGTTCCAATTCCCAAATTGTGGGGAAAATACGAAGCAGTTGTTGTGTTCGTTCGAATGGAAACTTGTAGAAGTGCAAAAAATAAATGTACAGTGAATGACATTGTCGTCAATCGCCAGTCGAAATTTTGTAGGATACTTCAATATTCGTGAAATGGCGCAGGATTATCTCAACGTGTATTCAAATCGAATGTCCGCTTCAGTCATTTCTATCCAGTAACACGCTTTTTAAAATTTTCAGGATAAGTCACTACTTTACATTTAATCAATCACACGGTATCATGGTACAATCATCATGCACCAGCGATTATTATGCAGTATTGCGTGGGAAATATCCTTGCAGTGTAATCTAGTGCATGAAGTTCAGATTTGATACAATAAACTAGCTTAGATTTACAATTTGTTTAAAGCTTGCTTGGATGGATGTAGATGAGCGGCATGGTTGCATGGAAAAAAGCCAGGTCACCATTTCAGTTTACCCCAGGTTGCTTTGTTATGGCCCTAAGGTTGTGTGGTGCGTTTGCAAAATAAAATATTATTAAATGCTTACAAAAAATATTCAGAAAATTACATTTCCGGAAGGGTGTAAGGAAACGCATTGGGCAACACACAAGTTTAAATTTGGAACAGAGGCATGTTTATTGAATCTGATAGCAAATCATAACTATATTTTCAATAGCAGTTCAATTTAAAAAGCAAAGACAATCAGGCGACCTCGACTGATGAAAGATGTAACACGGTTTCGGAACAAGCCTTGGACCAACGGCAAATTTCGCGGTCAGCCGACTCATCTAGTTCGTCATCATTGCACCGGCTGATATGGATTCGGACGTGCCCAACACGTGGAAACACGGGGTGATTACTCCTATTCACAAGGGAGGTAGTTGTTCTTATCCATCCAAATACAGGGTTTTTCAGAGATCATAGAAGCTATTATTTATGATGCTCTAACGGCCTACTTGGAAGAATTTAACTGCCTCGCGCCGGAACAGCATGGCTTCTGACGAAATCGATCATGCACTACAAATCTAGCACTAGCACAATCCAGCTAAACTGAAGCAGTAGACTCTGACACAGGAGTTGATATAGTCTTTCTCGACTTCTCAAAGGCGTTAGATTAGTTGGAAGATGACACTATTTTCTACAAACTCCAGACCTTTGGTATTGGCGATCCTCTCCCAGGAGGGATCAGAAGCTTTTTTCTGCTCCTGCGCCTGGAAGTACGTGTGCGTGAATTGCTGTCAGATCCCATCCGATTTGAATGCGGAGTACCACAAGGATCGGTACTAGGACCCCGATTATTTTTGAAGTATCTTAACAAAATCACTCTGATCATAAGCTCGAACTGCCCTCTTTATACCCAAGATATCAAGGTGTGTAAGGCACTAAATACACCAAATGTATCATCTAAAAGCTGATCTGGATAGGGTATACGCATGGTCAATCCAGAATATACTACGATTCAATGTGGACAAATGTAGATTGCTGCAACAACGGCACAAGTTGGTGCACTCCAACAAACTCCGTAACCAGGAGCTTCAAACATCTTCTGGCGAGAAGCATCTGTGAGTTTTGGTCCAGGTTGACCTTGCGTGTTTGCAGCAGGCTGAAACGGCTTATCGGAGGTGCATCCAACATGTGGGCCGCCTGAAGCTTGCCTTTGGATGAGGCGGCCCTTCGATTTTCCCACAACTTCTCGGCTCATAAATACGGCCACATGTGAAATACGCAATACAGGTTTGGCAGCTATGGCTGAGCAGAAATCTCGCCGTTTTAAAGGCACCCCAGTGCTGGGCAACCAGGAACGTCAAGGGACTGTATACTTTGCCGAATGAACAAAGGCTAGAATTGCACGGGGCTTCAGCGGACAGTAACGGCGATTGCGCAGGGACCTCATTTTGTCTTACCAAATTTTGAGACATCACAACCACACTTGCTGTTTCTTAATAGAGCTCAGTCACAACAGTAATTTGAGAGGTCAACATCTCAAACTGTCGGAGCAAAACAGTCGCTTGGAATGTCGTCGGAATTTCTTTTCCGTACGCGTTTGCCGTACGTGAAATGCCCTACCGGAATCTGTCGTTTGTGCTCTCAAGCCGGCAGAGTTCCAAGCCCGAGTTGACCCTGCCCTTATTTCGCTGCCCCATCTTACATGACCCATTACCCATGGATAAACACAAGTGTCTGTAAGAGATTTCACTGTCGGTCAAATCCCAGGTTTTGTTCCACTTTTTACTTCCTGTATGTGTACACCAGGAGACACAATATTTACGACGTCCTATTTGCCGTCATTCCGTATGGATTTACCTTGGGTTTACAGCTTACACTACGTATACCTCAATGAGTTCACCGGTGTAAATCCAATTTTGCTAACAATGTTTTTATATTTTGTAGTTTCACCATAACCATCTTACGGGACTTGTTAGGCATTAGCTATTTTGCCCATTTAAAACCATTCGTCCATTGTGATCGTGCCTACAGCCAGAAAATGGAGGCCGCTACCATTTTGAATCTGTCGAGACAAATATCGTGAGTCAGCTCAGTAACATAGTTGACCAGTGCATGCGACCTATGCGGTGAAGCATGCTGTGTCATTAATAAAATTAAGTTTATCATATCTCGGTCTTCCGTTTTTCCCCAACAGGTTTGGCGGCGCATAGAGCAGAGGCAAAGGTAGCGTCCCAACACGGACTCATCCACATATGTTCGACTTACCGGCAGTCGCTATCGGCAATGATAGTAATTTAAATCTAATAAGTAAAGTTGCATTAAGTTTAACATTATTTCATACGGTTAGCTGTATCCGGTTATGAATTTGCTCATCATAGCGGTCATTGTGGGTCATTCGCAAGAAGCCTGTGCCTACAGAAGGACTATGGGTTGCTTGCGCTGCCCTGCACACAGTTCCATGCATACACCCCATATGCAGTATACAATAAAACATAAAACCCAGAGACATGCGGAAATGAACCATATTTCGTCAGCGAAGCCGGTACACATTCATTGCAAATGCAGAGCAGCAACATTTCTGTTCATAAAATTTAGGAATCATCCTTACCAGACGTGCACAAGCCTTATCCACACTGGATGGAACCATTATTTGGCCTTAGCAAGGCCAAGACAACCATGCATCTCTTCCCGCCCAGCAAAGAGAAGCGGTCTCCTAGAGCCAGTATTGCCTAGTTAGCAGTTTCTCGGAGGTTAGGTCTCATGATTAACGTTTACATCAAGCGCACCCTCGCCGAGAATATGAAAACACACTGTACAAAAATCAAAAGGGAACTATACACGGCAAGATAGCGAAATGCGGCAAGATAGAAAAACTAAGCAGATTAAAGAAATTGGAGTAATTGTCATTCAGTTTAGTATAACTAGTAAAAGTCTAGGTCGGTATAACCCAAACGTGGTGAAAAAGCACGCTGTAAGTACCAGCAAGCTCAGCATGGGGCATGAAACTGCGTCGTGAACAAGACTCGAACCTACTCGCAGAAGCGCACTTGGATTTCGAGTCCAACACCTTAATCACTTGGTCACCATGACTAGGTACATATTTATTTGTTTATTTATTTAACCCAGAACTTTTTTGTCTAAAACTCTAGCCTTTCAGCTGGACGTGGCATTAGCACGTGTTTTTTCTAAGCTATTGGATTTATTGGTATATCGGCCATTCTGATCGGTTACCTTTATGAACGGTGCGCGTAGGTTTACGCCAGTGATCTTTCTGTTATTCTTTTAATTGATTCCATCTTGGTTCATTAATACAAGTTGTTCCGCCCACCACTTTGCAGCACAGACGAACCTAAAGTACTAAACTGGACGAATATTACAATATATTTATATATATACGTATTTTGTAATGTAGCATTTGATCCTTTGGTACATATTAGGCGTTATGCTTAAACTTCCAAATTTCCTCCCTAAGCACAGCATGGTTGCAGACTAGAACAGTGATCTGCCATCATGTGGAAGTACTTCTTCCCTGATGTCACCTGTCGAGCAATAAAATATCTAGGTGGTATTTTAGGTGACTAGGTAATTGATGTATCGAAGTGTGCATATATCATCCAACTTTCGGTAGTTTGATTACCATACCTATCAGTAGATCTGCATGCTTTTTTTCTTTGTGGTTTCCACGACAGTTGCTAACCAGTTGAGTAAATCCAGACCAATCAGGGCATTTCAGCTCATTTATAAGCAAGATAGGTGAAATCCTAAATATGCTGCATTAGTTGATGAACACCAAGTAATCTAGCCTTTAATCTTGCCACGTTCACTCCAGGGAAATTGCATGCAATGAAACTAAAACACCAGACTTGTGTATTAAAATCTTTTAGGAAATTGTTCATAACCTTCAATTTGATGTAGAATGGTAGTTATATAAGTTTGCCACCGGTGCCTAAAGGGGCTTGGAAAAGTTTTCTCAACAACATTTGCTTTGTTTGTCTCAGGTATCTCAAAAACACAAAGTACTAGGTCACTTTTGTATCTAGCTTGAAGCTAAAGAAGGATTAACAACTTCATTAATTCTACACGTATGACCCACTGTTGTTTGTGGTAATTTGTGTTTTATAAGACAGAGCGGATTGTTATTTTGTATTTTTGACCGCTGAATGATCACTTTAATTGGAGCAACATGCATTGTCATTGCGCAAGATATTAGACGTCAGACACCCGTAACAGCTATCAACCAACAACACTACTTATTTCCAGCAGCTGTCACTTAATCATAGTACAGCAAAGCTATTTGTGTTTATTTTGAAAGGTTGGAGTTATTTTTTCTCTCTGTCACGCTAATCCGTTATTTTTGTCTCATGGCATAGACCATCCATTTTTTCAGCACAGAAGCCGGCAATTCAAAGGATTTCTCTGAGAAATTCAGGATTATTTGAGCTTATTCAGTTCCTTCTGCTACGAACATTGAGGGAGGAATGGTGAAGATGTTTCAAAAGCAATGTGATTTTCCGCACTTGGGTGACTTTCAATTGAAACTGCCTCATTATATTTCTCTAGTTAATATAAGGGAACTCGACTGTATCCTGGACCAGGCAAACAATCCGAATGTGCTAAATGTCTTGCTGAAGTTAGGTCAGGATATGAACACTTGTTTCGACTTTTTCTGTTTTTAGAACACAAGGTTGCAAAGAACACTTTTTCGATAAATCTCAGCGGGCGTTTACAATATAAAATGGCGTTGACCATATAAAAATAGCATTGAAACGGATGCATTTGTGACTGTCTCCAAATTAACAGTTTTCTAAATTTCAAAAAACGAACTTTTCCATCTGTTCAAATTCTGTATTATGACAAGCAAGGAAGACACACCATACAACAGGCCCATGGCATACCTTGATCTCTTAGTTTAATGTTGAACTATCCAAGATAAGCTCTTTTCACCAAGTTTGTTACATGTTTCCTCTTACTTTTGAAAGTGTACTTGCCGTAGATGTACCAAGAAGCATTCGGACAGATCACAGATTATCAGAAGGATACCAATACGTTTAGTTCATCTAAATAGTTTAAACGGAAAACACTTATAATAGGATTATGGATAGCTTCAGCTTTGAAACACATGAATAGTGTATCATATTTAAAATTAAAGATTTATTGCATCAACCTTCACTGTAACTATCGAGGTGTTGCATACGAAACTAAGATAAACGAATGATATAAGTGACACCGCATCTAAAATTTAGACAACTGTAGCTGCTGAAACTGTATTTTCGTTTCTGCCGTTTGGTTATCAGTGAGGATGGCCTGTATAATATCTCATAGATAGTGGTCCACCGTGATTTCCCGCAGACCTAGTGAACTTGTTGTTTATGCCACAGTCGGTCGGTGTTTGGGCGTGGACGCGCAGATAAATCCTGTCCCAGTGACACGTGTCGGATGGCTTCCATTATTTTGTGGCTAGAAACACGCTCGCACCACTAACGCGATAACATACTTTAAGGTTGCAAAACTCCACCCAGGTCCTAACAAGCACCCCCCATCTCATGGGTAAAACCATGAGAAGGTTGCAAAATTGAGGCGAGTTCCTGGAAATTTGCCTTCATATGCAACAGTTACTTATGTGTGGAAAAGTAACTGACGGATAGGTAGGCTTGCTAAGTACAACATAGTTTCGTCCATCGACAACTAGAACGGAATGTCAGAAGTTCTACTGAAATTCGTTGTTAAACCGATAATGCATACAGTATGTTTCGGTTATTATTGTATCCATGACACTCAATCTGGATATGAAGCGCCATGGAAAGTTTACTATTGTCCCAAAATGCCGATCGTTGATGTGCAAGTTGACCAAACTTCCGAATAGTCAAATGATGTGTGGCGGTTTAACTGTTCGCTGAGCTTGGCACCTTTTTGTAAACGTTTCTTTACCAATCGAGCTGACATCATCAGTGCGTAGTTACGTGGCATGCAGCAGCGTAGAGGAGCGTACAGAAGCGTACAGGAGCGTAGAGGAACCTCGGTGAGAGTGCGATCAGCTTGGTGTGGGTGTGTTTTCTAACGTAGTCGTTTTCCGTGGAGACGAGCAATCCACTTGTTTGGGACTTCGATATGTGTTCAGTTTGTTTGATGGGCAGATGACCTTTGGCCTTGACCCCTCCGACCGATGTATCATAACCTTTATCTGTTTGCTTATGTGAGCGAGCCTGTCGTCATGTCTAGTTGTCTAGTCTCACGTTCCGCTGGATTCAATCAATCGAGTTGGCAGTTGTTCACCAATTCGATGTGTCGATTGATTGATTTCGTTGTAGAGTACCATGCTTCTAAAATCCTTCGCGTGTTTTGTACTTCCATGTCTCAGGATCTTTACATTCTCCAGATCGAAATGTTGGCCTTCTTGATCTTTGTGCGCAGAAACCAAAAAGGGTGGATCATGTCTCCTGATGGCCGCCATGTGTTCGATAATTCGTGGACAAAGATTTATTTTAGTTTGTCCGACGGATGGAAGTCCCAGACAATAGGATTGCTCGTTTCCACGGACAAGGACTACGGTTAAAAACGCGCGCACACTACACTGGGCGCACTCTCACCCGGGCTCCTATAAGCTACGGCATGACACGCAACTAAGTAATGATGATGTCGATTGGTGACGCAACGTTTGTAACAAAATTGCCAAGCTCAACGAATAGTTCAACAGCCATCTGGACAACCTGAGCTACCAGTCTTCAATTCTATAGTCAGCGGATATCTGTTGACTTCGAAGGTTGCAAGTACCTATGGGAGGTCCAGCGAAGATTGATTGCTGTAGTGAGATGTGACATACGCAGGCGCTGCTAGCTGCATCTACAGACAACAACTGACGGTAATCCGCAATGTCCCACTGCTGATTAATGGAAGTAATACCCATTCTCTAGATGCACTTCAAAGCAAGACGCCCACAGGAACTCAATAGGTCAGCCTTGATGGTCCATCGAAAAAGTATAGATATGTCTGTTATTGTGATCATCTGACTGTAGCTGATTGAGTATTTCAAATAAGCGGTCACTGAACCCCGAATAGCTTCATCTGCATCACTTTGAATGCGGTGGCCTACAAATCTAAGTAACCCTCAGATTTTGGGATCTATTTGGCAAGCAATTTACTTATTCATCTAACCGGTTAAGAGCACCGTGTTACTTCTGCTGTCAGCGTAGTCGTTGGTGTTTTTTTAAACCAATGATAAGCAAAGTAGCCCCTATATTTATACTTATTGGCACAGTAATAGCTAGCTCGTGGAAAGGTGTGTCATACAAAAAGTGCTACAATTGATGTGAATGCCGTCATGGTTTCTACTTCATCATCTATAGCGCAATATCTGACGAATGAGAGCTTATCCAGGCATCGATACTGCTAACATTCATGGTTTTTCCACTAAATGCACACCTGTGTTCGCATTTCATTTACAAAATTACCCCACAGAGATGCTTTGTTTCTTCGCATAGTATTAACGGAACTCCAGTGGATGAACTTTTCGTTCTCATGTGCATAAGAGACATAAAGTAAGGTACTGTTTCCACCCACTTCCAGAATGTACAAAAGCTGGACAAGTTACTTGATGCATTACTTCAGCTGGACTGATATTTGCTCGACTATTTTCTTCTGCGTGCCTAAGAGTAAACACATCGAGCCACAAGTTGTGCGTGTGCATCTGGGTTGAGCGTCCAGCCGCGGTTGTATGAATCAGCTTCTAGTTGACGCTTCAGAGATATAAACGAATCTTTTCCAGTCAGTTTAAACCATGTGATCATAAGTGGTGTAACGAAAGTTTTCTGGCTCAAAGGTAGCAAGCAAGATACATTCATTGAATATTTTGCGTTGTTTCAATCTGGTCCGGGCCCAGTCATCTACACAATTATGTGTGTACTGCAAAAGTCACTGATTTGAACTCATGTCGCCCACAGCCCAATCGAATGGGTGAAAGCTTGCCTGTACGGGAGAGGCGGTTTGAGGCGCACAGAATTCTTTCCAATAACGTACGTCTAGTTTAATTAACCGGCGGGAGTACGCAGCTGTCCACATTCGAGTCTAGGCTAATAATTCAGGTTTACGAGATCAAAAGCTATTAGCTCAATCCAAATTTTTCTATCAACTTCCATTATCTCACTGCTCCAAAATGTGGACTGGCTGGTACGCACATTGTGAATAAGCCGCGAACTGAGCACCGGCCGTAATGTAGTGTCATATTAGGTTGATGTTGTGGCTTAGTTCTGGGTGAAAGTCTAAATTAAAAAAATTTACCAACAAGGTTGATAATTCGTACGGGTTCGCCCCATGACATTTATATCCACACAAAGCAAAATCAGTAAAACTCGATTTTGTGTAAGGCTTAAAAGCATTGATTTGTACTCGTTATTCTCCACAGAGATTACACAGGTCGGGCGAGCTCTGGCAAAATACGTATTTTGAAGTAGAAGATACTTCGGCTAAGTTTCGATTGACCTCTCGGTTTTAGTTTGTTTAATCGGAGCCTTCATTCCCACAGATCTGCTAGCCGTTTGATTTTGCAAGCCATATTTGATACGGACATTGATATGGTGAGCAGGTGTCGCAACCAAACCCACTAACATCAATGTCTGGTAATACATCTGCTTCAATCTCTCCTTTATGTGTCACTAAGCTACGAAAAAGCTGCAGGTGAAGCATAAGTCACCTTCCAAGGTAACAGAAATCCGCGTTAGACTATAACATTGCTAAACTAGTTCGGCTCAGATATAAACCATCAAACCCTGGTAGTTAGTCAGGCAACAATATTCTTCACCAAAACAAATAACCAGAGGCCTCTCTCAGGAAAGTGTGCTCAGCTCACTACTTTTCTTAATCTATATAAACAGCAGATGCGACCTGATAAAACCTGGACATCCATTGCTGTTTGTATATTACGGCAAACTTGTCTACTAATTTCATCCGGACCAACTACAGATGTGCCTGAGAAGCATCTGTGAAGACCTATCCGCGCTAAATTAGCTAGTAAACTTTTGTTAATGAAGTTCTGCGCAGTAAAATCCCTAGTACTTCGGTGCACTTGCTGCATATCAGAAAGCAATATCACACTTACCGGAAACGTGATCCCAAATTTTGATTCAGTTCTCGATTTCGGAATTAGATTGCCTCTTTCAATTCCTGCGAACATGTGCTCCATCAGGTTGCAAAAGCAAGGCAGCTATGCGGATACATAACCAGAACATTTTCCCTACCTGTACCACAACTTAAATCATTCAAGATGCTCGTACGACTGATTCTGGAATTCTGTACTGTCGTTCATAGGCAAATAAGAGAAAAAGACAGAACAGCTCTGGAAGATATCCAACGACCATTTACTGAGCCGGTGGTTGGGCGCTTCTCAAACCTGAGTTATTATAACCGTTATCGACATCTCCTGATGGATCCTCTTCGGCTGAGAAGCTTAACGAATAGCCTCCTTTTATTCTACGGGGTTATTAACCACGGAATTTACTCAGACAGCTCTGCAATTAATCTGCGGAGGACTGTAATCTATCCCACTCAAAAAGGTGGCTATTTGCTACCCACATCGCTTGCATGTCATAATACTAGATGGAATTTCTTCTTAGTGAGATAAGCTGATCTGGAACAAACTACCCTTAGATGCACACGAGTGCAAACAATGCCACATTTTGAAATTCCTTCGAACCTTTTTTCTCCAAATCAACTTGTTGTAACTATTTGACTCACAGTAAACGCTAGAAACATTGACGGAAGCTGGTATAAATAACATTTGATCAGGTAGTTGATAACAATCAGGTTGTCTACTCCATATCATTACGCAAAAATCCAAATCCTGTTTCAGTGCAACATATTATCCCCTTCCTATTATTATGTCTTCCTGGAAACCGGTGATACAATTATCGGTGATTTGGTCTAGGATCATGATGGAGTTTCATGATCTGAAATTCTATTATTTAAATTTGGTTTAATCTTAGCTAGTGTCTGTTTAGTGTAAAAAAAGTGTTCGCTCCTCCTTACGCGACCGTATACCGCTTGTTCTTAACTATATGAACTTATGTTTATATTTGTTTAAATCTCATGTACATTCAGCTATTATAGGTGCCTGGATTATTTGACACCTGCTTTGTATTTAATTCGCAATGATATTTTACAATAGCCGTTTAATCAGTACACGATGGTGCAATGCAGAAATTTTCGGTTAGTATCTAGGAGGCTTGAGCCAGCGACAGTACAGCTGATAATATATTTTGCATTGTGTTTATTGCTGCATGCCAGACGTACACAAGAGTACAATAAGTTAGTTCTTTGGTGATTGTATAACTTATCTCAAGCAATAAAGTGTCGTTGTTCTCAAGTATGCACATTATTTGTGCAGTCTTGGTTGGCCACTAATGTGTAGGCGTACTGGTCGACGATGGCAGTTCAAGGAAGGAGAGCAGCAAGTTGGAATTTTCAAGTCTGCAGGGTGACTAACAATCATTAGAGTTTATCTGTGTCTCAAATGCCTGGTGAATAAGTGTTTCATCTTAGACTCCAGCCGGTGCAATTTCTTTCATGTCGTTAGTGGGAAAATATTGAAGAGTAAGTTTCAAGCGATAATGAACGTCTTCAATTATGTCGGTGACACCCGGTATTTGATGCATGTCAGCAGTGACAAAGTGAAATTTTCTAGTTTCAAGAGGCGAACATCTATCAGCTCATTTAAATGTGTAGACTGTGAAACGGCGTCCTTCTGGTGTATGTACGAACTAAAGGTGGAGGTAGTTA
>OX104059.1:57562351-57583768 GCA_944474145.2 Dicrocoelium dendriticum
AGTGGTTTCGCAGTAAGCTGTTGCGGGTCAGCTCCAATAATTGACGGCTTAGTTGGCTCGGTAATTTTGGTATGTCAAGCACGAATAAACGACCCCTTTCAGAAGACAGTATTGTCAGATATATGTCAAGAAGCAATTAAGTTCAAATTGGAGAGTGAGATGAATCATTTCTTTAGAACATTTAGTCCTCCCACGTATTGGATTCTCGAAGGTAACAAACTTTACCTACCCGTTAAGCGTCAGCCATGTCACCACGAAGTAACAACCACTGCTAAGTGTTTTTTGTCACAGCTTTCAAAAAAATGCACGACAAACTAGCCTCCCGTCGAATTTACCATAAGTTTGCCAAGGATTGGGTTTCTTTATTAAGAAATCGGGCTACATGGTTCTTATAGATGTGGTTATGTACCCCAGCAAAGGTAGGAGTGTGAAACTCAGTGAAATCTAGATTTTTAATATTTAACTCTGCATTTAAATACTAACTCATTTTTGCTGATTGTGGGCTCTGTTAGTTGTGTGCTTTAACTGACTATCGTATCCTTGGAAAGAGGCCTTCAAAGGTAGAAAACACAAGTTAGCAATAAGGCATGGTGTGTCCGATCCTCACCCTTATTAATTCACACTTCGGGTGCATAAGTTGGGAAAAGCTTTCCACCCATATGTATATATATCAACATGCGGTGTAGTAGAATGGCAGACAGTACGAAACAGAACAAACTCCGGAAGCCAAATAAATGAAATCCGAAGTCCCCAACGGTCCGTATAAGGTCTAGTTACTTCACACACATGAGCACTAACATATGATGGTTGTCCTTGGAGAAATAATGCTTGTTTGAAGTTGGGTGCTAATAGTCGGGGATGCTCTGTGACAAAATATGTCTAGATTAAAAGCTGAATTTTTAAGCGTATTAGCCAATGCACAGACTCAGAGGAGGCCAGCGTAAAGATACGTAACCATTTACGAGAACAAGGGAAGTATGAAGGTTGGTGGCATTCGCTACCCGATTTAATTGTCACTTCGGCCTCAAGGTGCCAGTAACAAGACGTCTGCGCTTACTGATAGACCATGGATGGCTTGCGCTGCAATATCCACAGCTCCATCTACATACTCCATCCTCAGGTTTAACCCGAAGTATAAGACCAGGATGCATGTGGATAGGAAGCACGTATAGTCGACATAGCCCGCCCACATTCCCACAACATACACACCAGCAACATTCCTATCTGATAAGGGAGTCCTGCATGCCAGACGTAAACAAGATGGTGGCCGGAACGTAGCCCGTTCCACATTGGGTACAAGCACACTTTCAGCCTAGCACGATCGGTCGGGAGGACGGTGCATGCTGTCGCTCTCAGTAACGACCAGCTGTCTCATGGAGCCAGTATGATAGTGGCATCTGTTGTTCATGCTTTCATAGAGTAGCATAGAAACTTTTCTACTTTATCATAAATACAATCGCAGCCTCAGATAAGCGCCTTGTCAACACTCAAATCAATCTCAGCCACGCCATAGATATCAGACAGTAAGCATTTAACTTGAAAGAAAAAGCGAACGCAAACCGGACTGCAAATGCGTGCGGTATTGCAGAATAGTCTGTTAGGTATGGCTCGCAGCCTAATAGAGAAACAGGACGCGCAGGCTTAGTGTGGAACCGCTTAATGAATGCTCCCTACCTTACAGCGGCTAGAAAAGTTGAAACGAAGAACGAATAGAATAAGGAAGGTAAAGCAAGGTCTTCGTCAACCAATCATGTGAACAAGTGTTCACCGTCAATACTCAAGTGCACCTTGACAAACATCAAATGTATTTGGGTCGTGTATCTGATCTGTTTGAAGATTAAGCTCGGACCAGTGTAAGCGCAAGTCAGAGAATATCAATGGAACAATACTGAAAGTGAAAGTAACAAATGAAAATACCGAGCAAATAAAACAAGACGGAAACTGTAAGGTCATTAGTAAGGTGAAGCCAGCGAAAGTCAGTAGCTCTGGCATTTATCTGCTTAAGGTACATTATAAATGCAATACAAATATCAACTTCCGGATCTCAAGCAACGAACCCCGAATACGCAAAATATAAACAGGCAATCGGAATAGCAAATGTGCAGCAGAACGGTAGAACTGAGAAAATCTAAAATAAATGTCATGTGTAATATAGTGTAAGGTTGACATTAAGAATGGAAAACGAAAAATGTCAGACTGAAATTAAAGTGGGTATAATCGGAGGATTAGCGAAATTCAGCAAAAAGGTCAGTCAGATATGGTGTTTTACAAGTTGATGGAGCATAACTCTTGTGAAAAATGTAATTTTTTCAACTTAAAGCTCAGCATGCATCCAGAGAGAAGTATTATATCCAAATGGACTACTGTAAATAATCTATAAAAGCAAAGCAGCTCCTAATTGACGCGATATCTGTCCAGCGGTGCAAGTAGGTAACAACGTGAACTGAATGTTTAAGCATTTTAATTCACCAGATCGGTTTAAAAGAAGGTGTTGATAGAAGATTTATGATTCTGGTACTGGGTGCTTTTAGGGTACTCTGTGAAAAGCATACGAGATAAGTAACAGTGAGATCTTTAGGCTCTCGGACATGTCAACTGCAACATGCCTACAGAAATGCTGGGGGACCTAGTTAATTAATGAACTGTGATCGTTGTATGTAATATACAGTATTTTTAGACGATTAAATTGCTGGCAGATGTACTACAAAGTTTCAGAAAAACAATCCCATTTCATAGTTCTTTCACCCGGCGAATTGTAGCTACTGAACTGACCATCGGCTTAGGTAAGGATAGCGAAGAACAAAAAAGCGTGCACTAGAAATTAAACTTTTACGCAATATCCTCAAATGATAACAATCGAATTATGTCACATTTTGCAATTGATCTGTCGAAAATTGAAGGGTGCTCCAATGACATTCCAATGGTCAGGATTCATGACAGACACTCTGACGCAAACGTTGGGGCGATACTCTTAAACAGACACCTAAAATTCGGTCAGGTCTATAAAATCATAAATAAATCGTTGAATTTCTCTTCTCCAGACCCGATTACCTGTCTAGCTAGATCATAATGCATAGTTTGCCTACCAAGTAAATTCAGGTCATTATTTTTCACATCACATTACAAATCGTCGTTAATAACCTGCATAGTGTTTGGTAATTGGGGGACGCAAATATCAATATAGAATTAAAACGTAAGGTAAAACGCAACAAACAAAGAACGGATTGTTATGCTCGGTATACATGTTTGTGTTTTGAGGAGCACTTGTTTGAAAAGCTTGCAAAGATCATAATATGACAACCTGTCTCAGCACATACCGTGGAAGATGAGCAGTGTTTCCAATGAAGTAAACCAATATCTATAGTGCAACGAGAACAGCATATTTGGGATATCGACCGAAACCTAGGAATACATAATGAACGAGATAATTGTGTGCAATGAAACAGAACCTCCTTACCTCCAAAGGAAATGAAAGGACATCAAGCGATCTGAAAACACACTACCTAAACTACGTGACCAAATGGTTCGTTTTGTATTTGCCTCCACAGACATAGTGTCGTTAACGCTGTCATTTGGAAAATCAATTTATGTCAAACCACACTTGCATAAACAATTGAAGCCCCCCAAATATTACCAGGTTAAGCAGTTAACAACTAAATCAGATATAGTGTAATTAATAATGCCGAGAAAGCATAGGCTGAATTGCATGACAGCCGCATGGGTCACTCTTCGACTAAGGTGGTTCTCAGCTTCTGCTATCCAAGACAGTGCTGACATCACTGCATCTACAACAACTAGCAATCGTATGCACCAGGAATAGCATCTAAGTTTGCAGTTAAACAGCATCAATCTATCTTTTGGTGAAAAATTCAAAAGCAAAGAGATCAATAGAATTCAGAAATGTATAAAGATTTGTCAGCTATTTAAGTTGGAAGAGCACTAGCAGTCCATCAGCGAGCATGGACACCTAGGGATATTGGCCGTTCGTTTGAATCCATGTTATCTTATTGGCTGGACTCACTTCATTGCTGCGCTTAAGGATGTGTTATCTCTGCGAGAGTATCCACCACAGTTGTGATGATGCCAAAAGTCTTCTTTCAATGTTCTTGAAGTCTCTTTAGATCACTCGGGAATTTGCCTCATGAAGGTGTCCGCAATTTTACACAAAACTGGTTTGATATGGTATAAAATCTGATTGCTTAGGCACATACATATTTGTAGGACAAACCTACACCGCTCCGATCCCGATCGAATATAGTGTGATTAAACCAGTACTTTGACAGCTGGATATAATTATCGGCGATTAGGCAATTTTCGGACTGAGTAGATAAACTAAGCGACAAGTTGTTTGAAAACATTAAGCATACTCATATCCATTGGAATCAACTAGAACAAAGCTGGTACTGGAATACTATACCCAACAATCTGTACTTCTAGTGCAAGTCTAAATCAACAACAGTTAATTCACACAAATTAGCTAAAATTGTTCCTTGGTTTCATACAAGGAACAGGCTTAATCATACCCACCGCATACAATCCCGGTTGCTGTTAGAAGTTCAACATGTGTCATTTAAGGGGCACGGAATAACCGACGCTCTGATTCATCGCCTGGATACTGACAAAGTGTTAGCGCAAAATTTGTAATGCTCGCGAATATACCTCCCGGTTTAAGATTGTCTTCAAAACGCTGAACAATTTTAGTTCAACCTCAGTCACTCAGTCAAGCTCTGTTAATTTGTCTATATAGTTTTCTATCGTCTTGACTGAATGTACTATATTTTCAATTGGGTTTATCTGAAATATCTTAACAGAAGAATGACAGTGTGGGACAACAAGTTTGCCTCGTTATTTGTGCCAATACAGCGCTTTTTCGCCAAACCAGTGGCGCCAACAATTTCCGCGCAAGTCACAGTACATATTCTCCGGGGCACACATGGGCAGTGGACGTGTAGTGATGCCCATCCTGCCCCAGTAGCATGTGCTGGTTAGAGCCGAAGGGCTGATGGAGCGTTATTTCATTGTAAGTCGACCTATAAACATGCGGTTACCATAGTTGTTGGACAGACAAACGCTTTTGACAAAAAAGCTCCCTGAGGTCTATTGAAGTAACATAAAGCTATCTACTATTTTATAGCAAAACGCGTAAAAATTGGAAACAAGTCGCGCTTGGCCAAATAACACTTACATGTGCATAAGTCAAATTCATCACATAGACTCATTTAGAAAAGCAGCACACACCTGAAACAGTAATATGCGGCAGTTTTGCCTCTACAGGGTTCATCAGCAGTACCCATTTCGTCTGCCGTCTGATCGCTTAGTAGTGCTCCACACCTGAGTTTGTTCCTTGATGGACATTGCCCATAATCCACAGTACTCGTGTGGAGATTTCTCACCGTCTGGCGTATGTTAATTTGCGCGCCATCTTTAAATAGGACAACGTAAACACGGTATGTTGTCCTATGTAATGAAAAAGAATCCTTGCATAAGCGTCTGTCCTATCGCTTTGACTTTTTGGAATACATATCTATTCATTTTATTCACGAACACCTTCCGAACGGCTTTCAAATTCAGTTACTCTCAGCATTCCTACCGTCGCTATACATTCTTTGATATGTCTTGGATATGGATGAAACCATTTCTGAAGGTAGTAGCATAAATCGCTTCATACTCTAGTAATCCAAGGGGTCACCCTGCGTCCATTTAGGCAAGTGCTTTTGGTACTTGCAAGGAGCAGTCTCTCCATGGAATAAGTATGATGTAACTTCCATTTATGCCCAATTAGAATGAAGTATTGCCTAGTAGTTAATCTGGTCCACTGGTTTGCAATCCATTGTTATTTTGGCTTTCCACTCTTTATGTGGACCAGACGGTGCAGTCACGTGAGTTTGCGCCGAAACTCGTACACCACAGTAAATTTTCTCAACTCTTCATAAGAAATTGAGCAATTAACTTGTTCCATTTTACCCACCTATTTTAGTTTCAAAATTAGCGAATAACTAGCGCCCTCTCGGTTTAAAACGGAAATGGCAGTACATTCTTTTCGATTTCGTGTATCTCATTTTGCATTACCAATTTTACTAGCGATGCCAACTTAATCTCACGGTTGCGTAGTTTTTACGAACTGAACTCATGTGAGTTTGATTGGACCTATGAGCTTGCTAGGTATCAATACAGTATACTGGACAGCCAGCCCAGTTAATTAATTAGGTCAATACTCTTGTCATTCTCGGGATTGTTTGCAAACTGTGAACCATTGGATCATAGAGTGTAGGGGATTCTTGCTGCGTTAACGTTCCAATGTATCAAGAAGGTCTTACCAACTTGCAATTAAATATACTAATTATGACCGCCAGGTATGTTCACCTAATTGAAAGAGCTGAAGCAAGGTAAGTTAAGCCGTTGCGATCAAAGAATTGTTTACACTCGTCTGACGTCTGCTGTCTTTCAAACGTTTTAGCGGTCCGCAAGTAAAGGGTAGGATGGCTAGCGCAGTATAAAATCGCACCAGTCAACATTTTGTATGTCGTTTCATGGTGGGATTTTAATTAACGTTACCTTTTATAACCTATGTTCATTAACGTATAAATATTAACCACCGATATTCCAGTGTCATATACGTCAGTATGATGGTTCTTATGATAGATACGGCCACAGATCTACGGGGCCAGTGCTTGTCATCTCATCGCGGCTGTTAATATGCTAGATTTATTCCAGTGGCAAGTTATGCGCGACAAGATCTAAGCGTCCATCCAACCGGTAGCTAATGAATGTCATGAGCACAAATTATGCGATGATCATTAAGCATGCTTGCATGCATCAGTTCTACGGCGACTAGCCTCGCTAATGAAATCGTAGCTAAAGCCCGGCTTGTTACCGTACTTTCTCGACACACTTGTGAACAAGTCATTGTGGAGTAGAATGAACAGGAAAACGTAGGGCTCGAAAATCTGGAGTCAGGAAAACACGACTCATGGTTGCTACACTGTAAATACAGACAATCTCATTTCGCTCCAATGCGAGTAGATGAAAATGGTGTCCAATTTCACCGACAAGAGCTTGAAATAACTGAAAATTCAGAACTGCATATTTCAACTGAGGTGTTGTTTTGTAGATTGAACATATCAAACAAGGCTTTAGCATCCTCATTTGGATCCGGTTCGGGCTGTCACCGCACGGTTGCAGTTAGATAATTGTCTTAGTAACGGTTGGCACAGCTAAAGTACCGGCAGGGTTTCTTTATTAATTCTGACGACATTTAATATCCACTAAATTTTAACAAACGTAGTGTATTTGCCAAAATAATAACAACTAACCAGGGGATTTTCGGCTTATATTTGGTATTGCCTTTGAACAGTTTCACATAGGATGATATATCATACAAATGAACATCAGTTGAATACGTGGTTTGATGAGAATTAGCGCGAGACCTCCTTGGTGTAACGAAACTGGTTTCGGTAGTTCAGCATTAGCAATATTGGCAAGGAGTCGTGGTGGTTTTTTGGCATTTTCTATGAATTAAGGAATGTGTCATAACAGCTTGCAATGTGGCTGATGTTGGCAGACAGAAAAAACGACAACTATATGAACATGATGCAGAATTAACCAGTAAATGCATAGGGGGAATTAGCAAAATCTGCTTAGTGGGCTTCATGGAGTCAGAAAACCTTGCTGCAATCGGTAGAACGAGCGCTGACAAGCGACCAAGGGGACAAGGGTCACAGAATAATCGCGTCCGTAAGCTTGTGATGCAGTCGAGATGCATTGCGCGAACTCCATTGTCACTTCAGTGGGATCGAAACTGCTTAACAGACTGTGGCGGAATTTGGATTGAAATCTTTTGGCATCAAGTGCGATGTAACTAATATCCTGCTTTAGCGCACATCTCCAGTGAGAGTGAAGACACAAACCGCACGTCAACTTGAGAAAAGTAAGCTTTCTAGTTATCCTAAAGGCGTTAGGGAGAAGAACTTATGGATTAGGTAGACTGAACGGTTGCTCAACATACCTTCTATTGCATTTGTAGGGAAACGATGATAACTCTATTTTTTGACAAAATATTTGTTCAAAATATGATTGTGCAGATGTGGTGAAATTATGCTCTAAGTGCAATACATGATAGTGATTTAGAAACTCGGTCATGCATACTGAGAACTGCTGTCTGCATTTAATGGAAATTTCTTGAGTCGACGTTACTAACTATTTTCTTCAGTTTCCATGTGCTTCACGCTCCGTGCTCCCAGTATTCGTTGGATTGGTAATTCGATCACCTTCAATGCCTCCAGGCAATGTTCGCTTGCATGCACACGCAGACTCGTGAAATTGTCTGTAATTATCAGCCCCTTGACTAAACTGGTAGTAATAGGACGCGAGTGGCATTTATTGGCAACTTTCTGGTAATAGTTCTTCAACGACTACGTTCATTAAGCTAATGGGCATTTTTAGGTTTGTAACTAATCAAGCTAGGCTTAATCTAAATTTCCCTTTAAGTTTACGAAAGATGGTTAGTTGGCGTCATTAGCGGACGTTTATTATAGCTAGAAGTGCTTACACTGCTATATTTGTAGGTGAATACCAGAAATGAAGAGATCGGCAGATAAGTAACGACGGGCGAAATGTTTTATTTACGAGGTTGTCAGAAATGTTAAGGATCAGTGTAAGAAAACATTTATTTCAAATCTTAAATTCGCACTAAGAATATTTCCATTCAAAGTAGTCTTCTTGGTGTTTGATGCATTTTCCATGCTTCGCTGCTACACTGGCGTGCAATCCTGCTACAATTTTCCCAAGATCCCTTACGGCTACGTTGTTTCGGCTTTATCAAGCCATCTATGTCATCAAAGCTGGTTTCCAACATGACACGCCAGAGTCTACAGAATATAAACAAATCCCACAGCGGCAGATAGTGTGAGTTGGCAAGAAGCCCAGCAAGACGATTTTTTACCAGAAACTGTAGAATGCTAAATGCATTGTGAAAAGACGTGTTATTATTGTAAAGAAACCACGAATTATCGTTCCACAACTCTCATGTCCTCTTATCTACTGAAAGAAGGGAACCCTGTAGTATCGCACGGTAGCAGTGTTGGTTAATCGTCTTGCCCTGAGGCAAGAACTCGTAGTGGACCAATTTTCTCAAATCAGATAGGGTGATCGACATGAAAGATTTGGAATTATACTGACCTATATTCTTCGGTGTCGGCGACGTCGGGCTTTTTCACTGAAAATCCGGCATTCTGTCACTAAGACAATAAGAAAATCGCCGTAATAGAGGAAACACCAAACTCACCCGATCTTGCACTGGGTGAGAGATATTGTTTGCTTCCCAGCTCACGCGAGTGGATAAGGGAACCGGTCATAAAGATGCGAACGAGTACAAAACAGACGAAACGACAGAGTTGCTTGGGATCCTGCGAAAATCATTCTAATAGTGCACGCAAGCGCAACAGTGAAGGACGGAACCCATTAATAGAGGTAACCTCTTATACACGTATGTACATTTACATATTTACAGGCCGCGATTATTTGCTCACAGAACTTGTGTTATAGTTATCTTTACTTAAAATATTTTGATGAAAATAGTAAATATTAATTAGGAATTTTCTCTCGGTTCTTTCAGTACGGATGTTTGTAGCACTGTATCAGTTTATACCTCCTAGCGAAAATTGGGAGCATTCAGTCGGAAAGTGAACAATGAACAGCGATTTATAAGGGGTAAAAAAGCTGGTGCTTGAAATGTCCCTTAAGCTGATTAGATTGAGAACAAATATATCCAAGGATAATGGGGCCGTCGCTTCGGGCGATTACAGATGTAACTACCCTGCCGTGTAAAGGGAGTTTGAAATTAGTATGTGCAAAAACAAAACAATAAGGGAGTGGTTATTGATCATGTAATGTGAGAAAAAATAATAAACAACAATGACAACGCTTACTCGTGTGCAAATATCTCGGGATGACGGGATGGAGAAATCCAGTTTCCACATTAATAGCGTTTACCAAATTGTGTGCAAGGGGTTTGGAGTGACTCATTCTCAAGTGGGGTTATGGCACTGTCCACTGTCTGTTGTGCACTAGTGCCAGCTTCTGTTGGTAATGGGTTATAGCACGTAATGTAAATGTGACAGAGTATCGTCATGGCGTTTCTTGAAAAGGGATGGGGTGGGAGCATTAATTAAAAGTTCCGGGAGGGCGTTTCAAGACTGTGACACTCGAAGGGAGAAACAATTTTATCCGACATTCCAGGCGGCTGTACTGCTTGACCAGCTTAAACTGGTGACCTCTTAGCGAGGTGTTTTGACTGAGTATTAGAAGGGAATGGCTTGGGTGGTTGGGGTTTCTCAGGATCTGGTGCACCAGTATGAGATCGCCCATAGACGCCGATAATGTCCACTGCATATTTTGTGAGTCTTCAGCCTGAGTGGGTAGGGAAGGCTGGTCAAACCTTTGACGATTTTCTTTGCCCTACGTTGTGCAGTATCAATCGCGGTGATATGGTGCTTGAACCAGGGTTGCAACGCTTGAATAGCGTATTCCGCGTGCGGCCTCACGTACGCACTAAGCATTTTTGGGAAGACTGAAGGGTCAAAGTTCTCCAAAGCTCTGCGAAGAAGGCCGAGGCACTGGTTCGCTTTCTTAGCTGTCTTTTTATTCTGCCTCGAACAACCGAGGTCGTCTTGAACTATCACGCCGAGATCGCATTCTTGAAAAGTCCGCTGTAGAATTTGTGGTCCTAGGCAGTACTTGTGCATACTCTTGTGCCGTATGCCGAGAACTTTGCACTAGGTGACGTTGAAATGCAGCATGTTCTCGACGGATAATGTGTACGCTTTGTCCAGGTCCTCCTGTATCTCTGTATGATCCTCCACTGTAGCTAAAATACTCCATACCTTTAGATCATCAGCAAATAGCAAACAGTTAGAAGATAGCACGCTAAAGAGATTATTTCTGAAAACCAGGAACAGGCGGGGTCCAAGTACCGAGTCTAGAGGTACGCCGCACTGAACTTCGATGGATTCCGACAGGTTGATTCGAACCCTCACATACAGGTGACGTTGCACGAGGAAATCTCCTATACAACCCAGAACAGGATCTCTGATTCCATATTTCTGGATTTTGTGGAGTAGAATGCGATGGTATAGACGGTTGAATGCCTTTGATAAATCCAAGTAGGTCGCATCGACTCCAACACCAGCGTCCACATATTCCGTCCAGTCTGCACGAGCAATCAAAAGATTAGTGTACAGGAGCGATTTTGGCGAAATCCCTGCTGCTCTGGAAAGAGAATTTTGTTGTTCTCCAGGTACCCCATCAAAGCCTCAGCTACAATGGACTCTATAAACCTGGAGATCACAGGAAGTAGTGTTATCGGGCGATAATTTGTTGGTTCAGCACGGCTACCACTTTTGTAGATAGGCGTGATGATTCCGTGTTTCCATATCGTGGGGAGGTGCATCACGTTCAGACATCGTTGAAAGAATATTGCTAATGGTCCTGCCAAACTCATGACAACAACTTTCAACGCCTTCAGACGAATGTCATCCGCACCCGGGGAGCAGGATTCGCGCAGCGACATCAGCCTCTTCAGTACAGATGCGGAGGTAAACGATATGTCATTAAGCCCTGATCGCGGCGTTATCTGCTTAGGCAGGATGTATGATGATTGCACGCTTTGGAAGGTACGGCCAATTTTTTCTAAGGACATTGGCCGCCTCTTGTGCAGTTTGGGCTAACCCGCGTGGTGTGTGCAGAGCAGGAAAACCGCGCTTAACTCGGCGCAAATTGTTTACGTGTCTGTATAACAGTTTGGGATGGGAGGAAAACTTTTCCACTAGACCTTGTTTGTTCTTCAGTTTATCCTCCCGCACGAGTTTGACATAGTGGTTCCTTTGTATTGTGTAGACATCCCAAGTTTCGTCGTTCTGGGAGGATATGTATGTGCACCATGCCAAGTCCCTTAATGTCATGCATTTACGTGTCCTGCTCCTTACGAAAGACTTCATGCTTTAGGCCGGTAGAGTTTGGTTTCAGATGTGCTTGCCACGAGCGTGGTAAATATGTTGAGGAATTCTCTGCAGGCCACCTCAGGGGTCAATTCGACTACGACGACCAGCTCGTTGCATCAATGTGGTTGGACATGTCGTCATAGTTGTTTACAACATGATATTCCTCGGCATGCTCTTTAGGATAATCCGCGTAGCACACGTAATGAAACACTAGCGTCGCATGATCGCTACGGCCCGGAAGAGTAAATTTATCGCTTTCTCGACCAGCAGTTCTTCATTAGTGAAAATTCGGTCCAATATGGCTGGCCTGTTCGTTCCCAATAATCTACAGACGTGGACATGAAGACGGAAGTCTGAAACCAGATCTTGCAGGTCTGCTTTGAATTACTCTCCTGATGTGACCTGTGATCCTAGAGCATGTAAGTTGAAGTCGCCAGTGACTAGAATGTGACTGTACTTCCTGTTTATCACTTGCCTCAAAGCAGTCACCGCGTTGCAGTCCAGCTCAGGCGTAGACAATGGTGGACGGCAAGCACCAACCAATAGGCCAATATGGTTCCCTCTCAGCCGGAAACTACACCAAATGGAGTCAGGTACGTAGGTTTAAGTAGAGGTGAGTAGGTGTCAGAAGCATATGTTTTATTGCATGATTAGTGCTAAACAGGCGATAAGGTTAATCATTAACTTTTCATAAATAGGTAATCCAGTTACCGATTCTAAAGATTGCTGTGTCCCACATATCTGTCACATTCAGTATAGTAAGAAAGACTAGTGATGATTGTTTAGTGGCAAATTTTGCATTTGCGCATATCTTTACTGGTTGCTGACTCCACAAAGCTCAATAAATAAAATATCGATGGGAGTTTATGACTTGCAAGCTGCCAGCGTAGCGTGTAACCGCGGAAGCAAGTGTGATGCGTACTCGTTTTCCAAACTTCAAGGTCGGTACAGTCTATGATGAACCGCTTATTCATAATGAAGAATAAAGTAAATAAGAACGGAAGGGAAACAGAAGTGCTTTGGTCCCGAGAGAAGAGACTGATGTTTAATCGTCTAAGTAAAAGGGGTCTAGTAGGAGGTGATAATGATCCTAGTAACAGGAGTGATGTATAGTGCACCAAGCTCAGCCTAGTAAATGCGCAATGGGCCCATTCAGGGAGAAAGTACGATTTATTAATTTATCGTTTGCCTATGGATTCTAGTGCCATATTTAATAATAGGTCTTACGAGCATTTCTAACAACTCATTTCGTGTTTCAAGCAGACGGAAGTTTCTGATGTAGTCAGGTCCATATATATATATTTATATATTTATATATATATATATATGGCCAACGGAAATTGGTAGAAGACTTGTTGGGAGAAATCGAAGGATTTGGACTGCTTCATTCCTAACATACCAGTACTAAATCAGAGGCTGAGATCACGTCACCGGCAAAAGTGCAAATGCCATCCCGAAGGCGGTATCTTTACGCAAGTACATGGGATTACCCTTCAGAAAATTGGATTTACATTTGTTCACGATATATAACCAACACATACAGGTCATCACGGATGTTTCCCATGCATAATTGTAATAAGTATGCCAGGAATGAGTAAACCAGTTTGACGTCACATGTAAACAAAAATGAGCGTACAAGTTTGATTGCGCCGCATATGTTGTTTACGTAAGTTAGGAAATGTAGCCTTCCAAACACACTTCGCTGAAATGCACAGCTGGTCATTGACTGTGGCGTATAGTGTTGATGGACGAATCTACCTCATTGGGTACGAGCGTTTAGGTATATGTTGAACCAGCTTTGCAGAGGTTTTTCAATGCCATTTGACTGTAGCACAGATAGCAGTGGCTTATATGGCACACTTTCGAACGCCTTTTGCATGTTCACGAAAATTAGGAGGATTAACGTTCAACTATCAAGCATAGTTGAAACATGACCGAAGAATTATCACTAGAAGGCAAATCAACGGTGCCGTTACTGAAACTACAATGTGAGTGCTTGATTCGTTCTAGTCTCGTAATGAATGAATCAACCTCTTTGTAACTATTCCTTATATGGTTTACAATCTGTAAACGTGTGATTGTTAGACGGCAGCTCGATATGCCATTCCTCTGGCCTCGTTTGCGTTTTGGCATTATGATATAGTGCGTAAACTGTTATGGGATGCAGTCGGTGGACAGCCATAATTTGATGATGTTTGAAAACATCAGAGAGCTATTACGGTTAAACATGTCTAACGCGACCACTCCGCGGACCGACAAAAAGTGGCCGTCTTGGACAGGTGGTTGCTCATGTACAGGGACAGTATTCATGAGAAAAGGACCGTGGGGATGTCTTTGGCTGATGGCCTTAGGCAATTGATCGTCACAAACAGGTGGTCGCCATAGCTGGTTGGACCGTATTAGTACCTGACGAAGTTTTCCACTTTACCAAACATAAAACCATGTTGAAAGAAGGTAGATTTCAAAGCATAAAGGAGACTCAGTACAATTCGTCAAGAGACCTGTATGCTATCCTAGAAAGTGCATTCCAGGAGGTTATCCAAAAACGGAACCATTGTTGGGAGCGGTGTGTTGTCATTAGAATGGACTACGTTGAGGAGGAAAGTGATTAAAATGTTGCGCAATCAGCAATAAAGTGGTTATCTTAAAAGTTGGTTTTCCTTTTGAACACCCCTCAGTAGATGTCGCACTTTGATTGAAGTGCAGTGTTCCCAAATTCGTCCAAGTAATTGCGTCATCGTGCGTATAATTTCAGCGTTTAAATATGGTTGTTTCTTCTAAAAATGAAGTTGAAATAGAACAACATAAATTTGTAGTAGATAAGGAAAATTTTGCTCCTGTGATATAGTGTTTCAGATTTCAGCAATTTAGTTGCGCCTTTGCTGGAAATTCAGGATTGAACGCCTTCGATGCTTGCTGCTAAATAGGGTATATTCCAGTAAATTCACATAGAGATATTATTGATGACGAAATCATTAACAATTCAAGATGAATGATTACAGTGTGATGAAAATAGAGTAAAAAGGAAAACAAATTATAGCAGGAAGTATTGTAAGAAAGACAAAACCTACCTAACGAAAAATGAGCAACGAAAACAGAAACTTAGAAAAGGAAATATTATTATGTAAAATACCCATTTCTTTATCAGATACTGCAATGGCGATTAAATTAGTCCTGTCCTTTTGGCTAATGAGAGAATTCAATAGATGTTCCGTTATTCGATTTTAAAGCACTTGATTTTGTATCCAGCGTACCTGGCTCCACAGGAATGTTAAATCGGTATATCACCATTGGTTGGGTTTGATCAGGCATATAGTCTTTGTATCTATGGAAAAATAGTGATTCCTCAGTATATACCACGTCGAGGCAAGCTCTGTGGAAAGTCTTTCAAAGGAATTGCAGAAAGTGGATAGCGTCTATACTGGACCTTTGAGGAAAATGATTGCCCCTCACCAGTGTTCTTTATCGACTAAGTGATACGAAACTCTGGCATTGTGTGTACTGGTCCATCCAGTACTGCCCCATGTACAGTGCTAACTGGTTTGATCCACCTGTTTTCACCTTGGACATGCACTTACGAAAAGCAGAATATTGTTGCTACTTTCTTCTGCTGCAAATGCGGCATTGGGTTGCGCCTTGGTGAACCATCCCGCAAATGGGTCGCTGGATCCGCCATGTCTCAAATATTGTCTATGTAATGTTGTTAGAACATGAAAGTGGAAATACTGGTGTAGACATCAGCATAAATGTCCCAAGTGGAGACATTACTGTCACTGCATCTATTTGTCTATATAATTCATTGTTTATACCGAAACCGCAAATTCTACGGGCATCTGAGCAGGAGTTGCTTCAAAGGTCCATTTGGTATATCCGTGCTTTCCCTGTGTTGGTCACTGTAAGCACAAAGTCATTTTGACTATTTCTAGCAGTAGGACATTGGTGAAGAAGAAGAATCAAGAGCACCGGTAATGCAAATGGTTATCCATAGTGCGCCATTGTCATTTATCGAAAGCCAAATGAACTGAGTGCAAAGAACAAACGGAAAAATGAAGCAACTGTTAATCAAGATCCTCTTTACTTATGCCGAACAACAATACCAAGTCTAGGGATATGGTTTGATATCCTAGTATTTTCAAGCACCTAACACAACGGACAACTTGGAAGCTGTCAGTAAGCTGGTGAATTGCCTTCATTTTCCCAAAAAGTCCAGTATAGACGCAATTTTGTTGAAAGGCTTTCCATAGAGCTTGCCTCAATGTGTTTTATACTAGCGAATCACTAATTTTCCATAGATACAATTACTATGTGCCTGATCAACCCCAACCAATGGTGATATCCCGTTTTAACTGTTCCTGTGGAGCCAGGTACGCTGGATGCACATTCAAGTGCTTAACATCGAATAACAGAACATCTATTGAATACTTTCATTAGGCGAAATAACTGGACTAATTTGATTGCTATAACAAACCATGTGACTAGTACAGGACACCATGTTGACAAATGTAGCGTCCTGGAAATATTTTACAGGCTGCCCCTCCAATCGAATCTTAAACTAGTAGCAAGTTTGTAGGCAACCGTCGAAGCCCTACGCATACGATTGAAAAGATCAAGTCTCTGCACCTTACAGAACCTCGCTCACGCGTTGCAACTTATTTAGTCAACAGCTGCAAGAGTAGAAGCCTATCCGGCCAAAAATCTCACGTGTCTTCCATTAGCTAATTACGCGACGAACATCATGAATGCTGATTGATCTTTTCTAAGCAATGGTTTCCTTTGGCACTGTCCATTTTTAAGTAGGTTTATGTAAGAAACCTGAAGATGAGTCGGAAAAGGTTTCCGCTGTAGCGTTTTAATTCTGTATTTTCGAAGCTTAAAATTATTTGCACGTCTCACATAATGTTTCATGTCGCGTTTTCTGATGGCAAACAAAGAGAATTGATGGGTGTCGAGTAGTGTGGTAATTAAATTGCTTTAAATCGTTTGTGCTTTCACCTACGGAACACAACATTGTTTAGCTCAAGTCAACAAATGCTCCCTTAGGCATATCCAGAGTTCCATCACATGTCGCAAAAACGCATTTGCAATTTGTTCTTGAAGGATAACAAACTACCAAAAACGTTTAGGATAGCTTTATTTTTAAACACTGCTACACCTTGAGCAATTATTTTACTTTAATTATGGCGTACGCTTTTATCTATCCACCCTATTTGACGGCGGGCTGTACGCCTATTGTGTTACAAAAATTCTGACGAAGGGATGACAGCGGTTTCCATAGTTGCTGTGTAAAAGCACGGAGCAAAAGACCTTGTTGGAGTTTTGGAAAGTACGAAGATTATCACAATGTGTCTGGTAATAAGTTACGTAAGACGGAGGCGCAAACAAGTACTGAAACCTAAAGTTGCCTTCCACGCAAAATAATGGGCAAACTGGTTTGGAATGTTGTTGGCTAGTGAAGAATTTTATTTGCTGTGGTTTTCTCCGAGCTGGGCAACTTGATTGCAAACGCTTCCTCGACATTTGATGTGGCATCTTCAGTGTAGGATTAAATAACAGTCACGTAGCAGGAGCTTCTGGAAAGCACACCCAATGATGGGTACTGCCAGTGACCACTCCCTTCCTTACGTAGGCATAGGGATCTATAGGTTTGCTTCTTTCTGATTGGTAAATTATTGTGTTCTGTGGTCCTGCTCGAGTCACTGTCTTTGGCTGCGCAAAGGTTGTTGAGACGTGGTTGGGGATAACGCACTCAGATTGGTGCAACGGATGGGGTGAACAGTCTGGGCTCACCTTGAACATTCTGCTCATTATCTGGGTTTTGGATTAGGTTCTTTCAAATAACGGTTGTTAGCCAACTTGAGCACTGTCTCAGTTGTCGGTAGATTGGATCAAATTTGATATGCATGATGCTTGAGTTCGTGGATAAAATCCAAGCTTCGAGATACTCAAATATTCGATTACTCCTTCGGTCAACATTTCTAGCTTGTTCCATTCAAAGCTGTGTGCATCTTTATCCAACTGTGCTGAAACTAACGAAGTTGCATGTGGTTTCTTGTACGCAATTCGGTGTTCTTGTATCCTCGTGGACATCTTCCTTCCTATTTGTCTCACATAGTGTACTTCAGAGTTTATGCTCTTTGTTCTGTCTACGACATTCCGTGGCTTTAGTGACCTTCGTTTTCCTTTTTGTTTTGACAATGTTTTCTCAGGGTGGCGGTTGACTTGTGGGATACCCTCATTTGATGTTGTTTGAACAATCTGACCGTCATTTCCGTGAAGTCCTTTGTGTACAGCAGAACTATACGTAGCGTCGTAGCTGACGAAGGTTCCATTTTTGAGGGCGTGCAGTTTAACCATCTTCGGAGGAAAACTCTTGTGTAACCAATGTCTTCAAATTTCTTAAATAAGCGTTTTCCTTCTGCTCCTTTAGCTTTTGTTGTACGGCAGGGAGTTAATATTTTACGGAACAGTGTATGTACACAGCTTACTTTTTGATATATTTGGTGGTTGCTGTTGAAGTTTAAAATCTGATCCGTGTAGGTGCTTTTACTCTAAACCGATGTTTGAAAGTAGCAGTCCATTTTTCTGGCAACTGACACATCCACGAAAGAAAGTTTGTTTCCTTTCTCTGATTCTATGTTAAACTGGATGCCGTCAAATTATGTATATCGTCATTTGATGTTTGAACAATCTGACCGTCATTTCCGTGAAGTCCTTTGTGTACGGCAGAACTATACGTAGCGTCGTAGCTGACGAAGGTTCCATTTTTGAGGGCGTGCAGTTTAACCATCTTCGAAGGAAAGCTCGTATGTAACTAATGTCTTCCAATTTCTTAAATAAGCGCTTTCCTTCTGCTCCTTTAGCTTTGGTTGTACGGCAGTGACTTAATATTTTACGGAACAGTGTATGTACACAGCTTACTTTTTGATATATTTGGTGGTTGCTGTTGAAGTTCAAAACCTGATCTGTGTAGGTGCTTTTTCTTTAAAACCAATGTTTGAAATTAGCAGTCCATTTTTCTGGCAACTAACCCATCCACGAAAGGAAGTTTGATTCCTTTCTCTGATTCTAGGTTAAACTGAATGCCATCCAATAATGTACCATTCATTTGGTTTGCTAAGAATCCTGCACTAATGATACTACGTCGCTTGGTAACGCAACGTTTGAAATCAAGCTGCCCAGCTTGGAGAACACCTCAGAAAGTAAATTAATTGCCAGTTAACAACAGAGATTTGCAGTAGGTCCTACTCACTGTTACTCATGCGTCGAAAGTCTGGAGGTGGCTATGCAAAAAGATATGAAGTTTCGGAAGCCACGATGGAGACCTTCATGAGTATAAACTACTGAGTGGGCTGCGTAAGCACAACTAATTTGGCTTGTATACGACCAATGTGGTGGTTCGTTACCTAAATGTTCTTTCATCTAATTTGATGACGAACACTTAGTATTTTCAAAATTCTGTGCGAATAGTGATTTGAAATCTCATATAGCTTAGCATTACTCCGAATCTATTCACATAACCGGTGTTTAAAAATGACAGCCGTTGCGGGCCACCTAAGATTGGCTGCTTCTTCCAAGCAGTCCAAAAAGTAATCGTGGAAGAATTTCCAAACCGTGGGGATTTCAAGGAGAGCTTTCGGGCAGTTCGAACCGTCTATTTTCCGCCAAATGCTTTCCGCTTATATGTGCCCATATGTTAAATATACGATTCAAGTATGATACCTATGGCTAATACAGCATATTGTGGTCTTAGAGCTTCCACAAATTCGGGCGACCAAATATTTCAAGGAACTGCTCCACTTGTCATACAAACAACGTCTCAGAGTGGTTGAGGTTTTCAGGGGACCTTATCGCCGTTGGCGTAGTGACCTAATCATAGCTTAGCCAATAGTAAACATGACTACTCACCCTTTCCATTATTTGTTAAAGCGGAGTCACGACAATCAACTGAGAGGTCATCATCTCAAATGGACAGAACGATAAAGTTGGTTCGAGTGTCGAAAGAACCTCTGCTTCTGCGTGATTGCCACATGTGGAATACCCTTTCATAAGCTGTTATTTCAGCCCTAAGTTATCCGTGTTCAAAGCACGTTTCGACAGTGCACAGGCCATACTACACACTATCAGGTAATTCAAAGGACCCACACAATATGCAGGAAAACAAAAACAATGCAACTTAAATCTATTTTTGCTCATAAACCAGAAAATAACATTGCATGGTACACAAAACATACGGGAACGCTGTACTCCGTAATTTCACAATTTTCATTTGTTCACTATTTTCTTTTGCCATTTCAGCTTTTATTTTGCTCAACCCTAACCGATCACCCGTAGGCACATGTAGAGTTCGGCTATTTTCACCCGTAATAAATCATTCCTCATTGACCATCCAAAAATCAGAGATGGAGTGTTTTCTTTCAGGCGAGAACGGAAGCTGTTGTGGACTAGAGTTTTTTAGAGTTGGCCAGATTTGGCTATGCAAAACTATATGGATGCGTGAGAGAAACTGCCCTGAAAATATAGTGAACTTGTAGACCATGCCTTCTTACATGAAGCGCGGTACGAACACAGGCTGGGCACCCTAGAGTTCAGGGGAAATAAATCAAAAGACGTCGGGTCCAGCAACCTCTAACCCACTGCGTACTTCAAAAACCAACTGATTGCGGGTCTGCAAAGAAATTTAAATCACATTTGCAAATTGTACTGGTGCAATTGTAGTCTAGCTGCAGATAAATATTTCCTAAACGTTTCCCGTTTTGCTGGATAAAATCATCATCGACCTTGCAAACTCTGAATGGTAAAGTTGCGATGCTGCCACCCAAAGAGTATGATGCATTAAGTTAGAGATTCTGTCTCATTTATTTCCGAAAGCTGGGATGCGGAGTACAAAGGAAGCGTTTACCTTTGGTTGCAGTAATCTGCTTGAGAAGAGATTCCGATGTAACGAACTGGTTGGAGATAGTTGTGTCTCGCAGATGCACGGTGCCTTTGACCTATTTGTTGGATGTATATGTATAAATCGTGGAGAGTCAACAGAGACAGCAGACATATTACTGCTCAAGCTAAATGCACTCTTCTTCGTCCTCAGCTGACCTTAATTATGTCGTCCATAGCGTCGAATTTTAAAGTTATAGAATGATGAGCTGAACATTCATACATACATATACATGCTGATGGCGTTCTGCTCAATATCAATATCCTCAAATTAGTCCATTCAGAAATATTGCAGCAGACTCTCAGATACCAACGTTGCGAATGCGCTCACCTGTCCCACAACACCTCTACTACAGGCGCCGAAAAAGGGCTGCTGTCGCTGTAAGTAAATAACATGTAAGCTTTTTATTACTACCATAGCCAAGGTTCCCACACTGTGGATTTTCAACTGTTTAGCTGAATGTGTCGTTCTAGATGTGTGAAGATAAAC